>VXAV01008930.1:54492-175145 GCA_013399715.1 Alectura lathami | reverse complement strand
TTTTTTTTTTTTTTTTTTTGCACACAACCATCTCACCAGCTTGAACAGTACTATTTCTATCTCTGCTTGGCTTACTAGGATGAGTAAGAGTTGCTGGATCGGGCTGTGTGTTTGGAGTGTGATTTTTATTTTAGATGCGTGGGAGCAGAGCCCTGAGTTTGCACAGAGTGATGCTGGTGTGAAAAGCTGAGGAAAGAGCAACCACTGAGCCCTGTGAAAAGCAGATAAAGAAGTTAGTGAGTGAGAGGGAGGATGAATGGGCTGAATGATAAAATAGTCTCATAACAAGCCTCAGACATTTGAATATTTATTTTGATTTATTCCGGTTTTGATAGCCCCAAAGAGCACTTTTAAGTGCTTAATTTGCTTTGCTCCATTGATTTTAATTAATCTTGCCTTAGGCTTTCAAACTTGATGAACATGGAGAACTTAGGGGTAAGAAAAGAGGGAAAAAAGAAGCCTGTTCTTCACCTCGAGACATGCGTTAACCTCACAGCACCCATGGGTGCAGTAGGGCTGTGCCAGCCCTGCACATTAGCACTCAGCACACCAGGAGAAATCCCACAGAGGGGGCTGTAGAGAAGCCCTTCTGTGGCAGAGCTGCTCAGGGTTGTGTGGGGTGCTAAATTCATCTGCTGGCTTTAAGGTAGGAGACAAATATCTGACATTGAAGGCATCCATATGGACAGGGCAGGTGCAGCCAACGAAATGCCCAATGCCTGTCTGTAGGGTCTATCAACAGTGTAGGAGGCAATGGGATGCCCAGTGTCACAGGAAGTTTTGACAGTGACAGCTACATCCAGCGTCTACCACTGTTGGATCTGTTGGCATGGGGAAGGTGCAGGGCACTCTGTACTGTGAAGAATTAGGGTCTCCTTCCATATCCAAGTCCCCACAATGTTCCAGAGCTACGCTGGATACACAGACATCACACTTCTGTGTTGTGAAAGGCTCTGGGAGGCACAAGGGCAATTTTAAAAAGAAATAAGAGAGAAGATCTAGAGGAGGAGATGTCTCCCTGGAAATAATGGACTCATGGTAGCTCTTTTAGTGAGACATCTCCCAGCATCTTTTAAAGGGCACAGTAACAAATGGTGACGAATGCAGCTTAGAGAGAGAGGCACTGGCATCAAGCCTGCCTAACGAAGATGAATTTAACTAATGCCAAATAGCTAAGCTGTGTTTAACCAGGTGTTAAGCAGCTGCAGGATTCAAAGCTCTTGCTCCTTTACACTACTCCCCAGAAAGTTCCAGTCCCTCAGCATCAGCCCAGAGGGTAAGGCTGCTGAGTCCTGGGGGATGCAGGGATGTCACCTCTGGGTGGCACTGTGGGAGGATGTGCTGGCAGCACCAGGCTGTGGCAAGGAGCCCTGTCCCATCACTCAGCAGGGTGGTAAGTTCACTCGTCAGCTGGGATTTATACCTTGTCCTCCTAAACGGCAAGACACTGACCAGCCTTAATTAATCAGTGATTAAACTGTTACTCAGAAATCACAATTCAACATTTGTGACTTCTCTAATTGCTACTGCCTCATTCTGCATCTTGCCTTCCTGGGGAAAGTTATTACAAGGTCATATGTTTCAGATAATAATTAGTTGAATCTCATGCCTATGAATAAGCAACCTCAGATTTCTGTCTGTAATTCTGAATGAGGCTATCTGGATAAACAGTCCTAAAAAAGAGAGGAAAAATAATTTGCTTTAGCAAATGAAGGTATTGATAATGTATACCCACAGGAGACTTAACAAGAAACCCACAAATAGATTAAAGTCATTCATTAAGAACATTAATCAGTTTCAGACTATCACACACTGTAGTAATCAATCATTTTAATTAAAAAGAACCATGTATTCTCTCACTGCCTTTTACCTCAGCCCATCCTTTCCCAAACAGATGATTAAAGACGTCATATTTCAAAGGTGCTGAATACAGTCTCCATAATCTTTGTTAGAGAATTTCACGAAGTATCAGATATCTGCCAGTTGTGGGAGCCTGCTCAGGAGGAAACCATCAGCTATTGTCTCCAGTTGCTGTGCTTTGTGTTATGCATAAGAGAAGAGAGAAGACCTCTTTGCCTTAAAATGAAAGGAGGTGAGCCTGCCCACTTGCTTCTCTCCTGGAGAAATATAACTTTTTATGAACACACGGACACTTGCTGTCACTTATTCATTGTCCTTCCTCCATGGGAGGGGGGGACCCTGCAGAGAGCTGGGAGCTATGGGAAGCCACCACATCCTCTGTGAGGAGTCTTTGTTCTGCCAAGATGGAAATTATGAGCTAGAGATATCTTTGAGCAGACAACTCGAACCCCTGCCATATTTCTGAGGATTATTAACAGCTGTCTGCTGGGCTTCAGGAAGCTGTGCCCCATGCCTGCCTGCTGTGAGGCCCATGGAGATGCGCCATGGCATGTTTCTCCTAGTGTAATAAAGACCTTGGAAGAACATAGTTATGTTCTGGAAAGAAATACCAAGAAAAAGACAAACCTTTGCGGCAAGGAGCTCTAAGCGACAGTCTTGGGAGTCTGCCACCAGGACATTAATGAAAGATTAATTCTGCCCAGTCTTTTCTTCAACAGTTGCCTATACTAGATACCAAGGAAAAGAGGGAAAGACTCTAAATAGAGAAAATATTCAGAGATATTTCCAGTATGTTTGCAAGCTGGGGGCTTTATAAGCCTGAGGCAGCATTAAATGAATTCAATGGATTTTTCCCGCATTTATTCAGACCCTTTTTGAATAATGTAATGAGAAAAGACATATTCTTTCTTTTGAATATGAGCCACTTTGTTCTGCAATTTACAAAGCAATCTACTACTAAAATAATGGGAAGGAATAAAACATATTTGCTCTTACAATAAGCAAAGAAACAGTTTTGCTACACTCATCAATGTGTTGCAGTCTTCAAAGAGTGCTGCAACTTTCCTTTTAGGAGCACAGGGAAGAGTAAAATAATGGAAAACGCATTTGTAAAGTAGCTATATTGTCCCTTCTAAAAGGTTCTTCCTAAAGTTGATCCCAGTACTTTAATACCTGCTGCTTAGATGATATCTGCTTCTGCCTATCAGCATGAAATTTCAAAGGATGTTTGGCTTCCGAGAAGTCTAATGTTGATTCAATTTAAGATAAAAACAAGGCTGTAAAAGTGAGAAGCAGTCAACAAGAAAGGCATAAGTCAAATGCTGTAACAGAGAAGATTTTTTCAATTGTCCTTTCATTGAGCAGGAGGAGCAAAAGGCAAATGGATTGGTCACAACAGTGATTCTGGCACTTTCTTAAACTGCTGCTGTGACAGAGGGATTCAGAGGGATCATTTCATTTTTCACCACACAATAAGATAGTGGATGAAAACAGAAACAATTAATATAATTCAGCTGTACTTTCAAAAAGCCATTGGCAAAGATCTGTACAAGAAGAGAAGTAAATCATCATGAGAAAGATAAGCAGTGATGTGGCCTGCAACCACGAGGAACATCTGCATCTATAAAGGGCTGCCTCTCAATACGACCGAAGGTTGCACACCATTGTGCTGAAGTCCTAGACTGAAACTAGTCGTACTAATTAAACTTACATGTGAGAGAACTAGAAAAATAATAATCAGAAAAAAAAAAAAAAACCTTTAGATGAGTCAACACTAGGAAAAAACACAGTGAATTCTTCAAGTGAGTCCTGATGAAGCTATGTGACAAGGCTGCCTGAAGACTGTGACATAGACAAATCTGAGGGAAACGGTTTGAGCTACTCCTCCATATTACTTGCTTGGAAATGTAATGCCTCCACAAAGGAAAAAGACCACTGTGTGCGCTCAGTATGAACTCCTGCTAACAGAAACAGTCAAAATGTTGGTATGCATAGAGAATAGAAAATTTTTGATTCATAATGTCCTAAGGCAATCAAAATGTTCACCCTTGTCTTTAACAGTGCGTCTGTTCTGAGCTTTATATCTCAAAAGAATATAGTTTAAATAGAAAGAGGTAAGACAGGGATAGCACAAATACTAACGGATACAAGGTAGTAAAGGTAGAAAATATTTTCTATATTAGTGAGAAACTGAAAAGCCTCTGGCTGTTTAGAGAGAATGTGAACAAAACAGGACATGCCAAAGATATAAAATGGCGAATTGCATAAAGGTTTTTCTGTTATCTGCCCTTTAATAAGACAAAATCAAAGGATCATTTCAAGTATTTGGAAGTATTTATCTAACCCTGAGACATGAGAATGCTCTCTTTTTTATTAGAAAACAAAACAGTTAAATAACCCATGGATGTCATTATTTCAAGGTATTATTGCAGCCAAAATTTCATGGATGTAACAAGAGGATAAAACATTTATAGAACTAATAATACTCACTGACTAGGCAGAATAACATCAATTGAGATAAAAACTTTCTGTCTATCTAAGTTAGCCATTAGCTTGACCACTTCAAGACTTTCACAGTTTCAGGGGCCACCAGGAAGACACACCACAAAATTGCACGTGATGGCAACATGCCTGAATTTGCAGAGACTGGAGCTTCTGTAGTGCAGCGCAGCGCTTCCTGGACTAAATTTACCATCAGTGATGAGGATGCAGTCCAGTGACACCAGCGCATTATCTTAAATTAAATGGAAGAGTGGCACTGCCGACCTCGCGTGACGGTGCTGCATCAGCGAGAACAAGTCCACCTCCCCAGCTCCATTTTTCTAGTTTATCCCTTAACTATTTATTCTCCTAATCAAAACTAAACAGCACTCCTCATTACTGCAGTCCTCATTGTAACACAGTCAAAACACTTTGCAACTCAATTCAGTGCCCTAAAATTGTGCTCACTTCAAATGATCACAGTCTAGTGAAACAGGTAGAGCACTTACAGACTGTGGAAACAAATTCTTCTCCGGGCAACCTCAAACACTCGTAAGATGAGAATTCAAGTGAAAAGAAGAGTTACTGTAAGCAAACAGATGGGGAACACTGATAGCTGTTTCGTTGTTTTGACAGAAATACCTTGTGGATTACCTAAATATTTGTTTTGGACCATGGTATTTGTTTGAGGATAAGTGAGTTATCATGGAAACAAGCTCTTACAGAAACTTTTAATCCATCTTTTATTTTTAAAAGAAACATGCTTACCAATCTTCACTTACATAGATTTCAGACATGGTTCCCCTACGTGGGAATGGCCAGGCTCAGTTAAAAGTACTTTCCATGCACTGTACAACTCTTTAATATTTATGAGTCTGTTCTCAGGTTTGCTAAAGTGCAAGTACACTTCTCCTTTTGTTTTCTGAGTCATAATATTTAGAGTCAGTTAAAAATAGTTTATTCACACGAACTCTAATGTGAACAAACAGTTTTAAAACCAGTGAGCTAGGCAAATCTCAGTGCAAAATATCCCATCCTCTCCTATTGCAATAGCTTGCCCTGCAGCACATGAAAGCCCCCTCAGGGTTCTTTCAAGTCTGAATATTTAGGCTGCCTATGGCTCTGTTTGGACCTAGGAAATCTCAGATACAGTCACACTCTTCAGTTCTTAATTCCACTGTTTCTTTGTTTGCAAATGCAATAATTACTAGAATTCATGATAGGAAAATAGTTTGCAGACTTTGAAAAATGGTGCATTTTGTGGGTGAAGCTTGCCCATTGACACCTTATGATCAGAGCTTTACTTCACAGCTGAGCAACAAAAATAATAGCATAGCTACAGTTCCTACCTGTCCCTAGTACCCGTTATTTTTCTTTAATTTTTTTCTTCCTCTCCCTCTCCCCACCCACTCTTTTTGGGCTGGCAGTTAGCCAAAGGCATGCAAGAATGAATTGCACTGTTGTGGCATTTAAATTACATCAATGCTGAAATGCAGAATAGAGTCCTTTTCCATTTTATCTCTAAATTGAATGCTTTCACAGAGAGGCACTGTTATCTGCATTACAATTTGAGAGCTACATTAGTAAATCTTGAATGCTCTGAATTAGAGTATTCAACTTTTTAGATGGATGGTTGAGCTCACTGCAAAAATGTATTAAGATGGAGATATGACTTCATTTAGGATGAACATGAATTCTGAAGAACATCTGTGGTTCAGAAATAAGCCTAAATTTCTTGGGGTACCCACCTCCAGATGTGTGTTGCCCCCTTACTTTTCAAAGCAAACGTTTTTAGATTTTCCTGTCTAAAAACTACACCACCAGAGTAATTCTCCAGATACTGTTTCTCTGTCAGATAGAAAATTATGTAAATTCCCAGTTTTACACAATCGTTGGAGCAATCTGAAAATGTTGTCTGGGAAATGTTCACCAGTAACGCTGCAAGCACATTGATGTGGTGGAACTTCTTAGAGGTTAAGTGGGCCTGGAGAGATGAGCTCGATCTTCTGAGTACCTCAAAGGCTTTTTCCTTAGGAGTGCCGTGATGCAGCAACCCCTCAGTGCCTCACCATCATCCTTGTTCCTTTTGGCTTTTAACCAGTCTGGAAGATTTTAGGTTTCCAAGTTACTGGGGCTGCTGCATGCCAAGCCACGTGCATCTGGTCCTCAGTGAAGGGGGAATGTGCCTGGAAGCACAGTGATTGTAGTAGCAGCAAGGAAAACATCCTCTGCTTTCAGAAAACAAGCAGAATAATGAAGTGCATTGAAAAGCTGTGTCTGTGGAAAATTTAAAGATTATAATGATCCCCCTGTAATAACTGAAGCCTGCTATTGGGAACACGTGTTCTGAATAGTGGTCTGTATTTTTGTTTTTCATTTGTGGGGAATATTTAGTGGCAAATATCCAGATGCAGCCCTTTCCCTCAGCACAATACAGAAAGAATATTTACCTCACTTGGGTTCCAGTGATTATTTCTATGATCTAACTGGTAGTGTGGAAGAAAGGCATTCCTACAGTCAATAAAGTAATGTCAGGAAATGTGCATCCCAAAAGAAATCCTTTGCCACTGAAATTATTTAATTCAGGAAACTGCTGTACGTTATCCGACCAGTACAAGGTATGTCTTCAGCACCAGGATTACTTGCTTCCATGGATGAAACTGACACAGAAACCCAAACCCCTCTGTGTGTAGCGAAGTCCTTCATTCAAAGCTAGAAGAAGACTGAAGGAATTTGCAGAGGAAAACTGAGAAAGGCTGAGCACTTGTGTGTGTAAACTTGAGTAGAACTCGAGAGAGATGTGACCACAGCTGGAAGTGAACAGAAAGTGCCTACAGTGGAAGAAGCCAGCTCTCAGAGGGCCAAAGACCCATTAGGACAGGGGCTGCAGTCCCACCTGTGCCAGGCTGAGGACCCCGGGCCTGATGCCATGCTGGGCACCATCAGCTTCACTGCCCTGTCCAGCCTCCCAGGGCAAGGGGCTCTGTCAGCACTTCTGATCCTTTCCTGTGTTTTGTTATCACGTGTCCATGGCTGATTTTCTTCTCGATGGCTCTGTGCACCTTGGTGCTCCCACAAGCACCATGCATGGGGACGCAGATGTGGTGCTCCCGCCCTCATTGGCCCTGGCAGCATGCCTCAAAATCAGGTGCAGCTCGCCCAGGACTCTCCCTCCTGAAATTAGATATATTTGCCAGTGCACACAACAGTGTCAGATGTTGAAGTTCAAAACACCCTTTTTTTTGGACCTGTTGAGAACATAGATATACAGAACCTTTTCCCTTTTCCTTGGAAAGTATGTATCACCTGGAAGGGCTCATGTTTGCTTTCCAGTATAATGAAAAATCTTTTCTTTATTGAATTCTGTTTGTTCATGATGCCCATTACAGAGCCTGTTAGATATTTCAGGTGAAGACATGATCTGTTTGATCCTGACTCCCTGGGGATGAGGAACAGGTTACATTACTTTGATCTGAAGGAGACAGTATATGAACACATTCGTATACCGCCTATCTTCCTGTGACCAGAAACCTTCCTTGAATCTTTTATGCAACACCAGTTATGGATTTCTTTCTCCAAACAGATCTATGGGGCCATCTCCAGGCAGAAAGAGGTGGCCCTGTAAGGGCAGGGTTGCAGGCTGTACATTTTCTCTCAGACCTTCAGTCTCACCTCTCCTTCACCTGTTTGAGCCAGCAGTTACAAAACAGCATTTTCACTTGCTTATATCAGAGTCAGGCAGGAACCAGAATGATAAACTGATCCGATAGGTCATTGTGCTTGTGCACTCATTTTCTGTGTGCTCAGTGGGCACAAAAGCATAGCTTTCTGTAATGCACCCCTGGTATAACTGAGTACGTGCTACAATGGGCACAACATGCCCACAAGACTCTCAGGCATTTCCTTCTCCTCTTGCAGATGCCCATCAGCGCTGGCACCTTTAGTCTGAGTGGCACCTGATGGTGTGACACAAGCACACTGAGGGTGTGACACACCATCATGCAGTTTCATTATTTGTCTGATTTGTTCCTTTGCTATTATGGGGCACACTTTACTTTTAAAAGCTCAAAGACAGTTGCAACAGAGCAGAGAAATGGAGCAATGAGGGTAAGTGCAATGTGTGTCGTACCATGGTGCAAAGAGTTACAATACCAACAGAATGTAAGGTGAGTTCTGGAAGATGGAGGTGATGGGAGTGCCAATCTATTTCCAGAAATTAAAAAAAAAAATATATTTCTTGGGATCTATCTCAACAAAAAAACATAATCATGGCTACAGTTAGTTTGGCCAAACGCTGTTTTCTTCTTCCTCTTAACAGCCCTATCGAAGACAATGAATTTTCTTGGATTGCTGCAGAGCGTTGCTTCCTTTTAAATACATCAACTACCCCATAGCATCCCGTTTTCTAAGCAGCACTACTGAAATGCTTTCAACTCTGCAAAATGCATGTAACTTCCATTTGAATGCATTCTATCAAATGTGAATCCTTTTGGTTGATTATTGCTCAAGAAATTAATGCTGTAAAACTATGAAGCCAGGCTCTACCTCAGCCACCTCTATGCATTGGTTCCTGAGGGCCCAATTCGTTTGTACCGCTGGTGCCCGCTGTGCATATGCTTACCTGCAGCAAACCAATCCTCACCCCTGTGCGTGTCTGTCCTACCCAGGTAGCTCTGAACTGGCTTTCATGAATATTCCACCTGCACCTGGGACAATGGCATAGATCTGCCTGAATGAAAAGGGTGTCATGGAATAACCTCTGAGCTAATAAGAATGAAATGTATTGCACAAGCCTGGCAATGGAGGGGAATCCTTCTATTGTTTATCTATTTTTGCCTCTCATTAAAATAAAAATGTACTACTTTGTTTAGCAGCTTTATGAAAACACGTACCTATACTCGTATGTAGTACCCACGCATTTTCCTACAAAAATCTCTGATTTCCTCATGGGTTACTTTGATTTCAAATGAAATCTCTTCTCTTTCTTTAGATAATCATCTCTGAACCACTGAACTTTTTCTAGCGTTACTGACACTTATTTTGCAGTTCAGAGCTGAGAAACCAAGAACAGAGCAAAATGTATTCATATTGAAGTATCAGGAGGTATCCCTCTTCGATCTTATTTTGGCTAGGATCAATGATACCCACCAGCTTAATGACACCTGTGGCATTTATTAAGCGGGAGTACTAGAGAGTCTTTTGCCTCCAGCACTTCTCTCTGAAGCTATAAAATTTATAAGCTCTATATGCTACCTGGGCCAGAAGGTCTCTGCTCTTGCAGTGTTTACAAGCTCTGCAGAAGTGCCAGTCAGGAGTGAGGACCTCTGGAATCTTCCAGAAACTACTGAAATGCCAGAGATGTAGATGAACAAATCTGCAGTTCTTACAGCGTTTACAAAGAAAATAAATTTCCATCAATCAGGATTTACTGGGTGCTTCCTATGGGAGCAGTAACTGAAATTAGCCCAAGAATTTCACTCTAAAATAGTAAAAGGCTTCAGTCTGAGGTAATGTAACATGCTGTAGTTGTTAGATGTAGCAAGCCTTGTGACAGGATTTCTGTCTCCTTTGCTCCAGCTGTTAGTAGCAATGCAAGAAGAGAAAAATTTACAATTTTTTTTTTTTTTTTTGCCAAGGTGGAAAACTCAGGTATGTTAGGGATTGTGTATGATGAAAACCAATATTAAGTAGCCCTGATGTTCCTCCTCATCTTCCCCCAGTAGGAGAAAGAGTTATGATAAATGAATATCATTTTGATATACGTTCAGGTAGATTTGCTATAACTGGAGCACGACAGTAAAAAACTTATAATCTTTACTGGGAAATTTTTTTGCCTCCTTGCAGCTAGATTGTTGAAACACAGTCATAAAGAGCAACACACAGTTCAGTTATTATTCTGTGTGCACCGTGTGATTTAGTATCAGAGACAATACTGAAGTAATGACAGACATAATTCTGAAACCCATCCTAACTGTGAACTGATGGATGTCCAGGAGAGAGAAATAAATTAAAATCTAAGCTGCTAATAAAATTCTTAGTTCACTGCAAGCAGGCTCTTGAAGGAAATCCAAAGCTTACACTGAATATTCTCTTAAATAATGTTTTTAAATGTCTAGATTCATTTTTAAAATTGAATTTAATATTACATTGGTCCTCCCATGTGGTGCAGAGGAAGAAAGACCTTGGCTACATTAGGGAAAAGAAACCTTCAGATGAATAAAGTTGTAACTCTTCAATTAGGAACTCTGGGAGTGCTGGGGCAGCCTGGCTCAGACTAAGAAAAGCAGCACTACCATGCAGCAAGGTAGATTAATCTCAGGGTAAAGATTATCAGGAGTCTCATTTTCTCTGACATCAAGGAATGCATGCAGGAGAGACAACATGTCTGGCAGGTGAGCTGAGGTGCTAATTGTACAAGACATCAGCAGATTCATAGGAGCAAAAGACAAATTCAAAGTCCTCAGCTTGGAAAATGATGATGGGGGATAGAAAACATTCAGACATGAGAAGGAGGGGTGAGGAAAGAGCTGCCTATTATCATTTATCTCCTATGTGCTAAGAAAGCATCCAGAGGAACAGCTTCCAATGTTTTGGGCTGCAAATCCCTTAAAAAAGCCGGATCAGTCACCCCAGCTGCATGTCACCGTCCCCCAGGTCAGCAGCCTCTGAAGGTCTACTGAAATTAGAAGGGGTGGTTGCCCTCAGCTGGAGCTGCACAGCCCTGCCCTGAGAGGCCCTGTAAAAACATTCCATCGTTTCCTGCATCTTAAGTGATCCTGAATATCTCACGTATACGCTTCCACTTTCTGGCAGACTTGGGAAACAGTCCTTCTGGAGACCAGCATGTGGTAATTCTCACATCATTCTGGAGATGATATGGCCCCATCTTCCACAGGCGATTCCTCCCTGGTGTGCTACTAATTATTTCCCAGTTTGTTGCCTGGTTTCAACTATATCAGACAAAACAGCAAAGGTTTGTGTCAAAGACTATTAGGATCCTAGAGGCCCCATAGAAAGCTGCAGGCTACGCCGAGGAGGGACCATGGTTCAGATACCTACAAGCTTACCCCAGCACCTTCTGCATCTCTTGGCTGAGATGTGCAGTCTAATGGTTGCCTGCATGTTGCCATCTCAAGTCACCCTGCAGGAGGAGATCATACACGTACGTAGAGATAACAGAAAATCTCACTGCAACTCAGTCATAAAGCCAATCAAGCAAGAGCCACAAATTTGTAGGAAACTAGGCTTTGTAAGAATAGGTGCTTGCAAAACAGCTTGTTAGGAAATTAAGTTTTCTATCCGCTTTCTACGTGCTGTTAACAGGCTCCATGTGAATGTTTATGTTCTGCCTGAGTGTGAAGACCAAAACAGAAATTCAAAATGCTTAGAATAAAGCGATAACATCAGCATTGCAACCTCCTCCTGATGGTGTATTGAAGACTGAATTCTTTAGTCACAATATTCTGACTGATTTTTCTTCCTATACTAATTCAAATGAGAATTTTAATCTATGCAAGATTTAATACTAATTTCCAATAAAAGAAACAGTGGCACTGCAACTCTGGAGAGGACTTTAGCCCTGTGTTCAAACGATCAAAAACCATGAGCATGTTCTTAAATGGGTGCTTAAGAGTTCTGCTAAACTGGCTTACAATCCTGAATTATAACCAAAAAAGTTTGTAATTCAAATAGTTAAAGAAAGAATACAGATCTACTTAAGGCTGTTGGGAGTTTTGCCTGCAGGAAAACTACAAAGAAATGTGCAACTTGTATACTTTACCATTGGGCTTGGACTTACATAAAAGGACATTTCATGCTAGTGAAAACACTTGGCTCATTTGGGAACACATCCTAATATACCGATGCAGACCAAAGTCCTGGGAGACAGAGGTGATCGTCCCCCTCTACTCTGCCCTTGGAAGGCCTCACCTGGAGCACTGTGTCCAGGCCTGGGGCCCCCAGCACAGAGGGGATGTGGAGCTGTTGGAGCGGGTCCAGAGGAGGGCCACCAAAATAATCAGAGGGCTGGAGCACCTCTCCTATGAGGAAAGGTTGAGGGAGTTGGGACTGTTCAGCTTGGAAAAGAGAAGGCTCTGGGGAGACCTCATTGCGGCCTTCCAATACTTAAAAGGAGCTTACAGGCAGGAGGGGGACCGACTTTTTACACGGGTGGATAATGGTAGGACAAGGGGGAATGGGCTAAAACTGAAAGAGGGGAGGTTTAGGTTGGACATCAGGAAGAAATTCTTCCCTGAGAGAGTGGTGAGGCGCTGGCACAGGCTGCCCAGAGAAGTTGTGGCTGCCCCATCCCTGGCTGTGCTCAAGGCCAGGCTGGATGGGTTCCTGGGCAGTTTGATCTAGTGAGCTAGTGGCTGGCAGCCCTGTCCACGGCAGGGGGTTGGAACTAGATCATCTCTGAGGTGCCTTCCAACCCAAGCCATTCTATGATTCTATGATTCCATGACTTCCAATAGCCAACATTCTTAAATGCTTAATGCCAATACTCAATTACTCTGCTGTTGATCGCTGGCTGACTACAGATGCTCCCTGAAAGGCCAGAAATTACAGCTTTTGTGTTCACAAATTAACAATTTGTGGAGAGACAGGAAGAATTCTAGGTAAATTAGGAGATGTTTATTGCCAGGTTAGAAGGAAAAA
Source organism: Alectura lathami (assembly GCA_013399715.1). Classification (NCBI taxonomy): domain Eukaryota; kingdom Metazoa; phylum Chordata; class Aves; order Galliformes; family Megapodiidae; genus Alectura; species Alectura lathami. The sequence continues at coordinate 162,146 of VXAV01008930.1, read as the reverse complement.
TCATGAGGGTATGATTTTGAAGGTCAAGTGAAAGTGAGAAAGCTAAAATGTCAGATGACCCCCTTTTCAGACAGGAGAGAGTAGCTCCTCATTCAGGTCAGTGGGAGTAATCCTGGTACAAGGTAGCATTGCCCTCAGTTAAGTGTACTATTATCACAGTTTTTTAGTCATAGATGAAGTTACATAAAAAAGAACTGGTATTTTCCCTTCCTCATTAGCTTTGAAAAACCCAGGGAAGGCAGTCAAAAGGTACTTCATCTGTCCATTAGCACCCACCACTGCTCAGTTAAATCAAATGACAGGCAGAGAGGTTTTTTTCATGATTATATTAAAATCAGAGTCCAGTGTGATAACCTGAAAACAAACTATGAAAATGTAGGATGGCACATAATGTATAGTTTCACATAGCAAATTTTCAAACTATGCACATGCACTATTAAACTTTCTTAGGCTATAATTTGGGTCTCGCTAGTTCCCATTTTCTTCCTAAGTGTCTTCCTCCTTACATTCTCTATAATTTAAATGGGAATTTTAAACAGTCTGAAACTAAAAAAAAGTCATTAGAGTATCAACTGCAGGCAGTGGAATGAAAGGATTTGCTTCTGCATCACAAGAGTTGCTCTGAGTTCTAGCACAAAGCCGTATGCTTTCGACAGTTGTCTTGCAGCACCCGAAGGTCAGTTGTTCTGCAGCATTTCACTGTATTGCAGACAAATGTGCTTTGCCATCTTAGAAACACACCAAGGTTAGAATTACCATTAATTGGAAACCCAAACTTCAAAAGCTGTACAGGAGAAGGCTTGTAACACTCATTATCACATGTCCTAAAATGCATTCATTGCGCAGTTAATATCTCTGGTACAAACCTTCACTGTTTTCTCCGCAAAGGTTACATTTTTGTACTCAAAAAAATAAGCTAATCATAAACAAGGTGAATAAATAACACTGAATGTCCGTATCTGCTGAAAGTGTTCAAACCCAGTCATTACCTTCTTTCTAAAATAATAGCTTACCATTAACTATGTGCTAGACGTGCAGAGCTAAAACACAGAGCTAAGACATCAGAGCTAAAAAAAAGGAAGTGTAGAAATGAATTTTTGTTGTGCTATTGCTCTCTTAAATATTCCAGCTGTGCCTGTTTTTCAGTAATGGACCTGCAAGTTGACAGAAACATGTTAGGCACAACAGAAATGCATCATTACATAAAAGCCTGTGAAAGGGAGATATGACAAATTACATGGGCTAATTCTAAAGAGCCTGGAGTCTCAGTGGGTCCTGTGAAAAATGAGGCATGTGAATTGGTAACACAGGCAGCAGAACGTGTCTTTCCAGGAAAGAAGACTCGATCCAACTTCTGTAAAGGAGAAGCATCTTACTGAGGCCAACAGTTGTGTAAAAAACAGTAAGAATGGTATCAGAGCAAGGGGGCTCGCTCTTACCCTGACAGGAGAAATTCTGTGACCACAAATGTAAAAGTGAGAAGCTCCTTTCTTTTCTTGTACAGGAAGAAGCCAGGCAAGGAAAAATTGAATGGCTTACTCAAGATGAAACAAGGTATAGCATGGCAGGTTGTTGGGGAAGGACAGCTTTCTCATTAATCCATCATTTTGCTGCCTGCTTTTGGAATAGAGAGGCACAGATTTATTCTCTGCCAGTTTATGCTGTGATCTCCTATGTTGAAATGGAGCTAGAGGAAGGAGCTCCGGGAAAGACATGCTCAAGCCCTGGAGCTGTCTAGACAGCAATGCAAACTAATAAAAATGATGATAATGTTAATAATGATATGGTATGTGAAATAACTACAGCTGACATATGATCTATTGATTAAAGTCTTTCATATGACAAGATGTCAGCCAGCAGAAATAAGAAATCAATACTTCATTTAACAGCAAAGAACATATCAACCTTCTCCAGGCCAAAGAGAGTCTGGGATGTTTGAACAGAGACAATATGATTTTTTTTTTTTTTTTTTTGAGAAAGAGAAAGGATTACTTCTACTAAATAATGTGTTTCCCTAAATTCACCAGGGAGGCAGATTTGTCAGGTAGCTGATGAGCAATTAGTAAGTCCAGCCAAACAACTGCTGTATTCATGCATTTCAGAGCATATTTCTGGGATATCAGGATTTTCGATAAACTGATGTATTTCAACAACTATAGATTCCAACAAACGTAGGTTTAATGCCTATAGCAAAGACATGAAAGGTGGTGTTTGGGGGGCTTGGATAATGTTCACAAATTAGTTGGAAAATGCAGATTCTACACAGAAAGCAGGATGTTTGCCAGTGAGGCCCCAAAAGAGTGATGCTCTTCCAACCCTATGCAAGCGCACACCTCTGGGCAGCAGATAGGCAGGTTGGCTGTACCTGCTGGTGCCTGAATCACAACAGCTCTCTGATCCAGGCCACCTTACTGACCCAGGCTGACAAGTACTACAGGAACAGAGAGTGAAAGGGAGTGTGCTCACTGCAGTGATGAGCTGTTTGTCACATCCTATTTTCTTGAGGCAAGCATTTAGTTCAGGATTTTTTTCCTCTAGAAAAAATGTCTTCATTTATGAACACAAATCTTTGGTAAAAAACAAACAAACAAACCAAACAAACCAAACCAAACCAAAAAAAACTAGGAATAATACATGCATTTGTAATGGGGAGAGTATTTTAACACAGGAAGACATGATCAATGGATGCAATAGACTATTGCATGACATTTTTATAACAGGAACGCATACAAAAAATATACTCTCTTGTGAGTCCAGAATTACTGGGATTCATGGAGAACTTGAAGGGAGAGAATTCTCTGAGTTACTGGCTGTGATTTGTGGGTAGCTTATAAGGAGTCATACTTGCCTTGTTTCTCCTTCTAAGGAGAGAATAAAGTGACACAAAAAAAGCTTGAATACAACAAAGCAATTTGTAAAACTACATGGGAAAGCTCTTCACCACAGCAGAAATATTGCATTTTCATGCATACAAACTGCAAGTGATCCACAGAGAAAACGAATTCTCCACAGTTGCACAGAGAAAAGAGGTTATACGTGCAGTGTCGTAAGAGAAGCTTTATCAAGAGCCCTCTCTCCAAGCAGTATCGCAACAACTTTTTCCTGCTCCGCCACAGCCTGCTCCTCCTTGAGAGTTTAGAAGGCAGAGACCCCTCAAGGGCACAGTGGTCTCCTAGTGCGCAGGATGCCCACACGAAAATGCAATGCAAATGCACATTAAAAATGAGAACCTCAACAGCACTGAGCTCTGGGTGTGCGTCCCTGGAGAGGAACTGTTATTATCTTGCTTAAATTCATTATTTTATCTTTGCCTTCACGGCACTAAACCTCACCATGGTGTAGCTATCGCCCAGCAGTTGCCAGGCTGGCAGCCCTCTGACTGCCATCCAACACAAAGGGGCTCGGGGGGGGACTGAAGTACTGCCACCACTCTTCTGTTTTTTTTTTCAGTTTTTCAAGAACTGGAATTAAAGCTTTATGCTTTTTCTTTACTCTGTAATATATTCTATAGCTTGTACACCAAGTATTTGAGAATTTATATTCAGATGAGTTTTATGTATGATCATGATTTACTACCAATACAATGATTCTCTGACAACACACAGACATCACTGATGTTTTCCTGCAACTGTGCCAACAATCTCAGTGAACAGCCAAAGATCAAAAGAGCATGAATGCTAAATAAACTTTTAATCAAAAATACCAGAGCTAAAATTCACTAGCAATGTATTTCTGGGAAATCCACACAGCCATTGCTACACCCTGCTTATTCTCTGCTTTAAAAAGGCTTCAGTCTCCACAGCAATAAATTGTTCACAAAAATAAACTAAAAAAACAGACTATGGAGAATTAATTAATCTATAATTTCAATATGGAGAGACAAGGATAAAAGCTTAGTATTATGCAAACATGCATTTTATTATGCTGATTTTCACTGCATACACAACACACTAAATTCTTCTTGATTTAATCAGTAAAGTATATAAATCTCACACTCCTGAATTGACTTTAAAGTTTACTTACTGATGTAACTACTTTCTATGACTATCACTACCAAGCACCAGGAATCTCACACACTCAGTATTTGGTACTGCAAACTAATTAAACCCTACTGTGCACCCTCAGGAAATGCAATAGCCCAGCCCTGTAATCAGCTCACTAGTCATAACACCAAGTTTTTGGGGACCTGGAAAAGCACTGAATCAGTGAAATGAAATACTGTAACAGAGATCACAGAATCACAGAACCACAGCCTGGCTGAGGCTGGCAGGGCCCTCTGGGTCCCCCTGGCCCAACCCCACTCCAGCAGGGACACCCAGAGCAGGGTGCCCAGCACCACGCCCAGGCGGCTGCTGAAGATCCCTAAGGAGGAGACCCCACAGCCTCTGGGCAGCCTGTGCCAGGGCTCAGCCACCCGCACAGCACAGCAGTGCTTCCAATAATAAAACGCTGCACAGAACCTTTTTTTAGCCTAATGTAGGCAAAGGTACTGCTTCCAAACAAACATTAATAGTGATGTCTTTGTATAGAGGCATAGTGAGGTGTGAATGCACATGTTGAAGAGTGTGGTCATGTTATCTCATTTAAGAGACAAAGCACAGGATGCTTTTAGCTTTACCTGCACAGTGCTGGAGTGAAGGGACACGGCAGCAGCCAGTGTAGCTGAGGCTGGGATGTCCCATACAGGGAGATGCCTAAGAGTGGTGATGGCTCTGTGCAGAGGATGAGAGAGATTACACTTATCTGGACTAGAAATGAAAATTAAAAAGAAGTAGTTACTAATATTGATTGTGGAAAAGCTCATTTGGAAAATTTGCAGACTCCTGAAGACTGTGAGCTGGCTGCTGGTGCTGGAGCAGGCACTAGTCTGGGTACCAGCAGGCACTACAAAGCCATCAATACAGAGGACTTCCTTACCACAAATCCTCTCTGCAGTGAGGTAGGAAAGGTACAACCCAAGGACATTACGACACGTAAAGCTGCACTTTGCATAATTCCATAGTGCTGTCTATTCAAGGATTATCTATAATAGTTCATGGTATTGTTCTTTTCAGACATCTGACTGCCTGTGTGAGGGAGATACTCTCCTCCTGAGAACCTGAGGCAGATGTTCAACCCTGCACTGCCTTTCACTTGGGGCTGCCCAATCCACCTCCCCAAAAACTGCCTGCAGCTCCCTCTGTGCTCCCTGGAAAAGCAAAAGTGCAATAGCTGGGCAAATGCCCACCACCACCACACAGTGCCTCAAAGACATCCCCTGTGGTATTACTGCAGGGGGGGAAGATCCATCACTTGGAGCTTGGACTGATGCAGAAACATTCATGCCCCTGGCCACAGTTGGGCCTTCCCCATGCTTAGGTCTCCAAGTCTGGTCTCTCAGGTCTCCAGGCTGGTGGAGACCAGCCAGAACTTTGCTACAGATGCACGATCTTCAGGTCACTGAAACTGGAACTTGAAGTGCAACACAGCACTGCCCAGTTAACAGCTGCCTCACTCTCATTAGGGCGCTGTGACTGTCGAGGACTGCTCCTGAGATTACACAATTTAAACATTTCAGACTGAGCCATGCAGTAGTGCAGCTAACTGACATGTCAGGAGGAATTCTTGAATTGGTATACATTATTTATCTCTTACATCCATAGATGATTTATTTGGCAGGCTTGGACAATTTGTTCACTAAGCAGCAGCTAAAAACGACTTAATTTTTCCCTTCAAAAGCTGTTTTTCAGTTAACATTGTATATGACCAAGTGGTTTTCAGTATTTTTTTTTCCATAAATCAATTATTTAAGATTCCTTGGAGTTTGAATCTCAAGCACCAAAACTAGGTACGAATACATCACTGTTGTTCTGGACTTAAACCTCATGTGACACAAGAAACTGAGGAGCATGGGAAAGCTGATGTTTTCTCTTAGATGTATGTTGTCAAGAAAGACTGATGCCAGAGGCTAAAATGTGTTGTACGTCACAAAAACTTCCCATTTAATTACCAGGTGACTTCCTGGATTCAGCAAAGAGAGAGGCAGCAGAAGGAGCGTCCCCTGGGGCAGGACAGGGCTGGGATCAGAGCCCTGCAGAAAATGAGAAATGGCAAGGTACAGAGCATACGGGGTTTGTTCATTATTGGCCCAGCCCTGGGCAAGGCTGACATGCACCGGTATGTGTTAAAGTAACTTGCATCATGTTATACAAAGCGCACATGCTGTCATGACCATACCAAGTCAGAAACGAAGCCAAGAAACTAATAAATCTGTACCCACACCATGTCTGAAGGTATTGTAGAAACTCCCCTTCAGGGCCTGACCAGCACACCGGACTTTAATAACCCTGTGATTGGTTTCTGAGCACCATTTTCCAGCTGCAGCAGCTACCCTCTACCATGCTAGAAATCTCCTAGTTAACCATTAAACTCCACTGAGTTTGGGGTCAAACAAATTTTCTCCAAACAGACATAACTCCCCTTTTCCAGCCCCCAAGGGGCTGGGGGAATTAGCTGTGTTCTCTGCAGTGACTTCAGAGCCTTGGGGCATGCTGCCTGCAGGGAACTGCGCTGACTCCCAGGAGCAACTTCTGACACCTTGCCCTGGATGCAAGGTGACTCTCCCCTGAGAGATGGAGAGGGACAGAGAGCCAAAGGCATCTCTGTCCAAGATGTCTCTTCTCCTTGATCACAGCAGGCCTTGTACAATAGATGGGAAAAGACTTAAGCCTTTCAGGACTTAATAGATTAGGAATAGCTAGGGAGAGAGTCATGGGAAAGGTATAAACAGCTACATGATTTAGGATTAAGTCCTACTTGTCTGCTCATTAACTTTGGTGTTTTCTAAAAAAACCTCATGTAATGTCAGGGCTTGAAGCTGTAAAGCAATCTCAGAAAGCTTTGCTCATCTATTACCCACATCAGTAACATCTTTTTTGAAGGAGGAAGTAAATTAATGCTAGTTTTCTTCCCTCCCAAGCTGCGAACAAAGGGCTGTTGAGCAGAATTTATGTGTGGGCTGGTGAACTTCCTTGACAGAAGTAAAAGGCTGTCTTTAATGCATTACTATCACAAACGGTGAGAACTGAAAGGCGTTATGTTGAAGGCATTTATGAAAGAACACTGAAACCTGAAACCTACTTTAAAGCTGGTAAATTGCTCTTTGGTTCTACAGCCCAGATAAAGAAACGGGGGAAGTACGTTGGTGACTTTGTGCAAGTTGCTCCAAGGCCACTGAAGCTGTGAGGAGAGCTTCTTGGGGGGGTTAGCTCCAGGAAAGGTCCTGCCTGAGCAGCAGGAAATCAACCATGGGCTCTTTCTGCCCAGACCTGATTTCTTGATGGTCAGTTCTGTTGACACGACAGGAGACACTGGTATTCAGGCTTCTCATGCTCTGTGGTAGCATCTGGACCAGAACACCAAACCAATCAGGACCTCCACTACAGCACAACCTCCCCCTTTTCTCCACTGAAGCAAAACTGTGCCAGAAAGAAGCTGATGGGAGGCCTCAGCCAGGCTGGGAAGGGGGGAAGGAGGCATTTCTGACTGCAGTGAAACATCTCAAGGGAAGAAGCATCACAAATCTGGATTTGATTTTCTCCATGGTCAGTTTTTAAAAGAAAACTTCAAGTTGTCTACAGAAAGCAGCCACTTCTCTCCAGAGTGTAAATCTCGGTAACAAGCTACTGGGAAATGGTATGAAGGAAGATCTTGACCAGCATTGCTGAGAGTCCTTCAAAGCAAGTCCTTAGATTTGATAGCTGCAACAACAGAACTGTTATCTGCAAAATCTTATTTCACCTTCCAGACGAAATCACTGCAGAACAGGGAGTTAAGGCCTACATATGTGACCTATATCTCAGACAAAACACTGAAACATGTTTAAAACCTGGTGAAAATGCTGCGTAGTCATTCACAGGACTTTCAAGAGCATTTAAATACTTTTTGCTTTTGCAAATGTCAAGATAATGAAGGGATTAACCATAGCATTTTATAATTACATTGGTTTTGCTTCTCAATAGCTCAGAAAAAATCCTTACACCACCAGAATTTTACTTTTTTTTTTTTTTTTTTTTTTGCCAAGATTACTAGATCAAACACAGCCAAACCAATTATCTACAATTCTCAAATGATGCAAACAAAAATGTTTGCAGCAAAGCATTAAAAGTGCCAAATTCCTTTGCAACGCAACAGAAAAACACAGGTTGCAACAGTTTCAAGTGCTTTAATTAAAACCTATAACTCTCAGTAGCGCAACACACCAGGTGTTATTGTAAGGTCAGCTGCGCTGAATGAAGGAGAATTGTATTCAGCCTCTGATGTCACAGCAATCTATGCCCCTGTGTCACTACCTGGGGCTAATGCAGCACAAAGACATAGTATGATATGCTCAGTTTGTTTTTTGGTTGTTTTGCAAAGCAACGCTGTAAGACTTGTGGAAGAGCTGGGAGAAGCTCCCAGGCTTTATTGTGGGAATATGATGGGTGCACAAAACAAGCAGCAGAAGAGTGGTGCACCAGCGAGGCAGACAGACACTACAGCAGCGTCAGGCGATGAGCCTGAGTTGCAGCAATGGCACATCGTCACAAGCTGATGTGGCTTCATGACTGCAGTAAAGGATCCATCCATTACCTTATGTCTCTGAGCATCTCCAATGTCAATGCAATTCCCTGCCTGCTGTGAGCTGAGTACGGCTGACCTAAAGAGTGCAGCATATAGTTATGCAGAAACATAATTTACACCCTCACAGTCCAACAGCATAATCACATTGCTATGTAAACAGGATCTCTGCAAGGGGCTCAACCGGCACATTCGATAATCCCTTCATACGTGCAAACTAAGAATCTGAACTGCTGATGGGCAGTGATGCTTGAAATGTGAAAACAGCACATGGGAAGCTCAATATGCAATTAACCATAAAAGCAGCATTGCCTCACTTTTTTGGGAACATTTGCAATACGATGTCTGATCTGATTTAATAGCATGGAAGAGAGCAACCGACATCGACTCTCAGGGGAACAGAATGAACACAGGAATATTTAAGTCACATACATGTGACAAAAATAGTAAGCTGGAAATAACTGTGGGCAGCTGGTTACGATTTGGCTAGGCAGCTGCTGCTGTAGGTGAAGATTTTGAAAAACTGAGTATAATTTTGAAGGTAGCTGGGGTAATCGAGCCCTGTTTTTCAGAACAGACTGACTAGCCTTCCTCTGAAAGTAATGCCACTGTGTGGTATCTCACACTCTGGAACTGTGGCATCCTCACCTGTTAGTGTTTTGTGATGCCAGTCACCACGAGGAACAGCCTCTTGGAAGGCAAAGGCCTCTGCTTACACTGCCTCTCAGCTCCAGGTGGGATGGACACAGAATGCCCATTGCTCTGGGACCAGAGTGCCACCTGAGCCCTCACCCTGAACTTTGTTTTGTGGCTGTGGCACTATGGGACACAGCTTAGAGATGGGACTGGGTACGTCCAATCAACCTGGACGGCATGATTCTGTGAACTGATGTGGGGACACATTTTATTATTTTTAAGAATGTTCTTTCAGGACTGTTGCATTCAGAGGAAGAACTATAAACTGCATGGGAAAAGACAGCTACATCTCTGCCCTCATGGAGTAATTAATCATTTCTAAAACGACAAAAAAATATACATGCAGGATAGAGAACATCAAAAAGGTGACAGAGCCTCAGGGTGAGAGAAAATTGAGGAAAACTTCTGCCCTTGAGTCGTGATAGAAACACTGAGAGTTCCAAACTTTGTGAGATAATCCAGAATAATCCTAGCTCATCCTCTCCCTTTTCTTCACGTCCTTTGCCTCTCTCAACCTGCTGCCTGCTCTCTAGCAGAGCTGCAGCCTCAGGATCATCCTTTGCTTCTAATTCTTACACATGCAAGTTTATTTCACTCTTCTGAATGGAAGCAAATGAATTTTATTTTCATGGCTCACTCTCCCAATACCTTCTGCACGGTCTGATACATTAATTCAGATTATAATTCTGTGCACTTTTTGCATTAATTCTCAACTGACTGACCCTCTTCATCTGTAATTATTATCATGAAGGTTATGAATATCATTAAACTCTTCTCACCGACTGCATTAACTTTAAAAGGTAATTTGATTAATTCTGCAAACCACTGGTAGTTGGAGATTTAACGCCTCATAGAATTCCTGCATTATCAGTATTTTGCAGCAACTAGATCTGAAAGATAAATTAAATCCTTGGAGACCAGATGAAAAAGGTTGGTTGTTTTTGTGAAAGATTTTAAGTAATTTCGTTAAGCTTTAAAAACAGTGTTCTAAATTGTTTTTCCCAGAATTACAAACAGATCATTCCTCTGCATTCCCCTGCAGTACTGATTTAATAACTTTTCATTTCTGTGAAACGCATATATTTCCAGAGCTCAGCCAAAGATTCTTCACTTGGGAAAACACAATGACTGTCAGGCAGCAAAAGTTATCAACTGATAAATTGTAGAACAATATAGCCTGCCAAAATAGTCAACATGTAAAGACTTCACCTAACTTCAAAACTTCGTGGAGACCAAAGAGGCATGCTAATGTAGCTTTCAGCGACTGGTGTCACCTATATCTGCTGCTATCATGTTTAAATAAAAGTGCTTGGGGATGATAATGGTGTAGAAGATGGTGCATAGTGTTACTAAGCAGCATTAATGATCTAGTATAAGGAATTGAAGATAATAATTCTCTAGCAGAAATTCCCAATTTCTTTTCCTCTGTAGGCGTGCCTGACTGCTGTACTGGCAACCAGCACTTTTCTGCACGTGTTACTTCAGGAGGGTAGCTGAAAGCTATATTCATTAGAATTTTATAAAAGTTAATAAAGGGTCAAATTATAAAGACTGGAGTAGGCCATGAGGGCTACCTACTTTCTTGCATGGCACATATTGAAGAGCACTGCAAATAGAAATGCTGCAAGGAGCAGGCCTGAAGGGAGGGGCAGCATCTACAGAAGCTGTTCTGACCCACACCAGAGCACGTCAGCTCCAAAGACAAACAGTTAATCCAGTGGGCCTGAGCTGCCGGAGAATGGACGAGATGAGGGGACAGCCGCTCTGTAGGGAAGCACAAATTTAACACCATTTCCATTGCATAGGAAGGAAAACCTATTCTCTACTGTGACACAGGTTGATGAAGACACACACAAAGAGGGTGTGCTGGCACTGGGCAGCGGCTGTTGCAGGAGCAGAATTGTCTGGTCAGAAAAGGCTTCTAACCGTGTCTGGAAGGATTCTGCAAGAGTTGGAAGGTTCTCCCTTGCCATGCTCCCATCCCTCATCACTCTGTCTTCCAGCAGGGTGACGCAGCAGGCTGTTGGATGGGTAAGGCAGTAGATCTTTCTCAGCATACAGCTGGTTAAAGAGGTAACCTTTTTTTTTTTTTTTTTTTTCTCTAGAGCATCCTGTAGAATTCAATTTTTATTATTATTATTTTTTAACGCTGTCCTGGAGGGCAGGCAAAAGGTGTATAGGGAACGATTTTTTGCTGTTTCTAGTATTAAAGACTATGAAGAATACAGTAAAATCATCAGGCAGGAGGTTTATAACAAATAAAAGGAATGATTTTGTTCCCTACAGAATGAGCAATTGAATTGTGAATGCCACACTGCACGATGCTATAGAGTAAAAACTAAACGAATTAGAAAAGAATCTAAGCAAGTCAGTTTAAAGGGATGAATTCATACCAATCTTCTTCCAATTTTTCTTCTGCTATAGAGTAGAGAGGGAAACCCAGGCAAAAATCTAGTTGTCATATTTGTGTAGAAGAATTATTCAGTAACAACTTTAGCTTTCTGGGATAATGAGTATAATTTGTTCCCCCAAAGCTATCACTCTCACATACGATACTGTCTGTTGCTGTCATTTGTCTAGGAAATTTTACTGTGCAAATGAGTGTTGATCACCTGCTGGAGCATTAGGTAATGGGACTGATTAAATGTGTGGATGCTTGCCCTGTGCATCTGCAGCGTGAAGGTCCCACACTAACATGTGGGACTCGCACTAAATGCTTTGATGATGAAAGCTCAGTAACGTTGAGAGGTCCCTGTGCACTCACTGGCCAGCCACTAGAAACAGCTCCGTCCTTAGCTATCAGACTGCACTTATGCGTGCTACCTCCACAGGTCATGGAGTCAATTAAACGTCTATTAATGAGCCCTATTGTTAGATCAATGCAGAGAGATTGATCTACAGAAATAAGTCAGAATTTCTAACTGGGCATCTTGGCTTTGCTCTCTGCTCAGGAGGAGGCAGCTTGTATTTGTTCTGCCATATTCCAAAAAAGAGTACCTTCTTCAAACTCTTCTCACTACTTAAATGTAAAAACACATCAATCACATTATAGTTGTTTATTCTGGAGCACAGCCTACTCAAGACATGCAGAGAAATTCAGAAATATGGAGTGATTTAATCCTGACATCCTACTCAGAAAAGTAAGAAATATCTGAAATTTAAATATATGACCCTTGAAATATCAGTGATTCCGTGGTTTGTTAGAGGCTGTTCAGGCAGTTTATGCCCTGCCTTTAAGCCCTCTCATGGCTGAATGACAGCTCTGTCTCCTGGCTTTGACATCTTTAGGACTTAGCATGGTAGCTCTGTTTATTTGTTTTTATAACATAACAAAGGCATGAAATTAACCCAAATCATTAACCCAGACTTTTTACCACCTCCATACTAAAAATGAGAAAAAGGTCCTACAGTCAGATGCAAAGAGCAAACAAAATCTTCCAGATGACGCATAATCCAGAACTTTGAAATTTACTGTAAGGTAAAGCAGTAATACCCAGAGCAGTTATAATGTAACAGTGAAAATTAGAAATACAAACAGGGGCCCAAGCCCAGTGCAACTAATGTAAACATCTAGTTTGCATGTGGACATGAAGTATTTTTAGCTGCTGCACCAGTTGTTTGCAGTGAGGAGGTAATGTCTCCTCCTGGAGAGGATGCCTATGTTTCCTGTAAAATTAAGTGAGCAAGGCAGCACTGACAGTGTGCAGCCATGACCTCCAATAAAGATGGAGATTTCTGCTGAGGGTGCAGAGAACTGACGGGACGTGTGGATATCATCACAGAATCATAGAATGGCTTGGGTTGGAAGGGACCTCAGAGATCATCTAGTCCCAACACCCCTGCCGCGGACAGGGCTGCCAGCCACTAGCTCACTAGATCAAACTGCCCAGGAACCCATCCAGCCTGGCCTTGAACACAGCCAGGGATGGGGCAGCCACAACTTCTCTGGGCAGCCTGTGCCAGCGCCTCACCACTCTCTCAGGGAAGAATTTCTTCCTGATGTCCAACCTCAACCTCCCCTCTTTCAGTTTTAGCCCATTCCCCCTTGTCCTACCATTATCCACCTGTGTAAAAAGTCGGCCCCCCTCCTGCCTGTAAGCTCCTTTTAAGTATTGGAAGGCCGCAATGAGGTCTCCCCGGAGCCTTCTCTTCTCCAAGCTGAACAATCCCAACTCCCTCAACCTTTCCTCACAGGAGAGGTGCTCCAGCCCTCTGAAGCCCATCATCATGCTCTGAAGATCAAGGATGACCAAGAGGGCAGGAGCATCACTGTGGCATTGGAGCCCAGTAACTGAGCCACTTTCCAGAGGTCCAGCCAAGCCTCTGCAGTGCCTTACCCAGGCTTTGCTCTCCAGAGAGAGCCCTAACACGAGCAGCACTGGTGATGCCACCTGGCTCCGAAATGATGGTGTCACAAGAAGAGCAGGGAGGGATCTGCCCTTCACCCAGCACAGGGAAGACTGTGTCACCAGTCTGTGCATGCGTTACCTCACTGGAGACCCAGGAAACAGGAAAGCACAGGAGCCAAGTGCTCTTAGGGTCAACATAATTATTGGTGCTTCTCCTCCTGCTCCTCACCATGTGACTTTCAGCATCCATTCATGATCCCAGAGTCTCTTTCAGAATGTTTTCTATTGCTGTACAAGCTGACAGTAAAATAGGCTGTTTTTTTTTTTTTTTTTTTTGTAGTAGAAAGATAATTAAACCCTCTGGAGGTGCCTCGCTGCTAAGGGCAGGAGCAGAAATGTTGCCGTTTAAGCTGTCACCTTCACTCCTGTACCCTTCCCCCCTGCCTGCTCTGCAGTGTGGGGCATGTCCCACAGTTCGGGCAGTGCAGATCCCCCTTCCCAGCACAGGCATGCTCTAGGCCGTGTCTCCAGCACCTGGACATGGTCCCTCAGCTCTAGCATGGAGCCCTGCAGAATAGGGCCCCTTGGTTCAGCTGTCCACCCTTCAGCTCTCCCCAGCTCGCTAACACGCTTCCCAGAGGACGGGTATCCATCTGGTCTACTGCTTTACGTGACCCTTGAAGGACTCGTACAAAGATTTTTTCAGAGAGATTTCTATCCCTAAGCCACTTTGCTCCCAGGTAGTTCATAAGAGAAACAGCGAGGAGTCAAAATGAAGAATAACTGTGCACCAAACCCAGCCTCCATTTCCTCCATACCTTTGAGTGCTTACAGATTAAATCTGTGCTTTTACAGCTCCTGGATTCCCCTAGCACCTTCTCTTCTTTCACTTCTCCTGCACCAGTGAGTGAGCAAACCACTGAGAGCAGACTTTGTCTTTTCAGAGCTACAACCTTCCTCACAGAATGGCAATCCTGTCCTCAAGGCATCCTGTCATGGCTCACGTTCTTCCTCACATAATCATTATTCTGGATATTCTATTATTATTTTACATATTTATGTTATCCTGTTACTGCATGTTATGTACTTCTGCATGTTATGAGCAACTTCATGCCTCCATTAGAAGAGCCATACAACAGCAAACCCATAGCACGGGTGTGGCTTTGGGAAAAGTCACGCCATGCTCATGATCCTTAATTTTTTGGCATTGTTTGTGGAATTGCAGCCCCAGGTGAAGCCACGTGGATTGGGAAAATCTTTTAATCAAAATGATACTCACAAAACTAAACTATGTTCTTTTTCTTTGGTTGAAACACACAGGTCTAAATCTGTGCAGACTACATTGGGTTATTTCACCTGTTTTAACTAATAACAACACTTTAACTATTCAAAATGCATAATCATACTTCACTTACTGTGTGTATCTCACTGCCTAAGCCACATGGCATTACTTCTGTTTCCTGAGTGGATCAGCTGAAATAGTGAAATAATAGATAAAGGACAAAAAGCTTCAGAGACAAATAGATAAATAATACTTATTTGTTTGATGAAATACACTTTTTATTAAGATGTTTTGGATCATTAATTTCCTGCGTCAGTACAGTGAAACTGTAAGTCTTTTCTTACAGTTAAACAGACCTAAGTCTTTTCTAGGCCTGTACTTGTACTATTCTGTAACACATTCCTCTGTCAACCAGGTCTTGGAAATAGTGACATGTCAGGCATTTACAGACAAAAAACTCTACACTAAGTTTTCACAAATAGAATATCACTGTCCTTGCTTAAACTTCCATGTTTTGTGGAAATGCCTAATTTTTAAAAAAGGAAAAAACTGTGAGCTATGTAGAATTCCTCCCTGATACGTGGCTTATGCAGAAGCATGATGCTCTTGAGTTGTCCTCCAAAAACTGCTCTGCATGATATTCATAAGATCTGATTTATCAATAAATATATTCAAGAGAGGAAACAATAAGCTCTTATTTCCATCCCCAGTCTCCTTTTTCCCAATTCAACTGCCAATACATAATACATACTGTTTTTTGGTAGGTTTCAGCTGCAGTGGTGCTCAAATTACAGTGAGATGATGATTTCCCTTGAATTTCAAGGGAAAGAAAATGTACGAAGTTCAAAATTAAACAGCAAAATGCTGGTTTCAATACACGTTGCATAACAGCTGATGTTATGAGAAGGCTGGTTTGTGATGGCTGGAGGACAGAGGACCAGAGCCACTTGCCGAAGACGCTGCAGTGTCAGTGATCCTGCTGTCCTAGGGCAGTGGGACCCATGGGGGACCGCAGAGCTCACCCTGCGGCTCACCTCTCCCACCATCCACCTTCATCCTTAAATTTCCTTTACAGTAAATCAGAACAGAGATGTTTCAATTCACCTGTTATTAACTTCTGCCTTTTTGAAGTCTTTACTGTTCACTAGGTTCCTTCACTGTGCGTTACATAAATTAACCATCCATCAGCTTCCTTGCACCGGCCGTACGGAGCCAGTTGGAAAAGGCAGTTTATAATTCTCTCCACAGTCTTGGCATCAACCACCTGGCAATGAATCCTTCCCTCAAAATCTCTTTGAATAGTTGTTGCTGTTTTATGTTGTGTTGTGAGTTATTGGTGTTGCAATACTGTACTTACACAACCTTAAAACATTTGAATGAAAAATTCATAACAGATGGCTTTTTGTAATGGAAGATAAATGAACAAGACCTGATTTTAATATTATGTGTCAAATATATGTAGAGGAAGGACTGAGCAATAGTAATATCACAGAACCCATAATGTTTTGTGATGTGTTTTGTGATTACTTTGCAGACAACAAAATCCAAGTTAACATATACTTAAGGGATGCAAAACTGACTATAAAAGCCCTTTCAGAAATTTGTGACCAGATGGGAGAGGACAATAAACCAGTTTCCTGAGATATGATACTCTCCCTAATCTGTCTCAAAGTGGAAGCAATTTCTACTAAAGTATCTGAGTATTTTTCAGTGGACTTGAATACAAAGGAGACACACTTACACCAGAACCGGGGACACGGGCACAATGCTAGTTACAATGTGCTTGTGCAGCAAGTGCATCGTTCTGGGAGACGAGCATAGGTCTTAATTAGCAAAGTATCTTCATATATGATCAACATTTTAAAATCTGTGATTATTTCCAAATAACTGAAATATTCTGACCATGCTGTTTGTCTCAATCTGTATTTCATGTTGTTAGTTTTGAAAGCTCTTCTGCTGTAAGAGGCAAGGATATATTTGTTGTACATCACTAAGAGTAAAGGACAATAAGTTGTGGATACAAATACGTTTAGCATTCAGGATTTGGAAGACAAAAGAGATTCACGTCATCTTTGTAAGAGAGACCTTACCCACAGAGTCACTGGCACTGAGTAGACCCACAAATCCCTGACTTAATTCATACAGAAACCCACCAGAAATAAATGCAGCGTGTTGCCTCAGGTAAGAATTTGGTCATATTAAAGGATGCCTTGATTTAGACATCTTCTTACATAAAACATAACTGGCTCCATTCACCAGTGCCTGGATGGCTGATTCTCTCAGTTCCACTCCATCATAAGCTGTTTCATTTTAACTAGAGGTAGATTTTGATAGACCACAAATTGTTCCAACAAGCCCTGAAAGCTCTTAACCTATACCACAGTAAAGAATACTATTAAGTCTAGCTTGTCTTTTCTGAACATGATATACACACAAACTGGCATAAATACAAAGACAATGAGGAAAAAAATTATGACCATGGAAAGCTTGTTCCAAACGCAACCCAGCTAGTAGAAAATGAGAGCCTGAAGGTGATGGAGATCTATAAACAAGAGCGGGCTGGGTAGACACGTGGGTGTCACACTGTCACATTCATCTCTTCATATTTTAATGCTTTGAATGACACAGTACTTCACCATACAGGGCACTTCATCTTAAGAGCAAGATTTTTTCCCTGAAAGCTAAGAAAAGGAATATCTTTATGTTCTGCATCTTGCCACTTGCTGTTGTGGTTACAGTTAGGGTATTGCTCTTTCTTAATCCAACGACTAAATGCAATAACTGTTGCCCCTTCATGCTTACTTAAAAGCAGGGTAGCAAAGGTGCAAAACCCTGATTTCAAATTTTTTGGTCTCACAAAATGATGGCATTATTTAAAAATTTTCAATGATAAATACATTCAACTTTGTCAGTATTTTGCCTGCTTTTTCAATGCCCTGTCACCAAACTTGATTTCATTAATGAAGTTTTGCCAGAATGGAAATCCGCTTGCTGTATCTCCCGATAGAAGTCATATTTTTATCAGGAGTATCTTTACTACAGAATTCAAATACACAGGCGAGATCCCAATATAAATAAGCCTTTATTACTAACACAATAATATGCTCACAGCATAGAAAAGTCATTCAAGAACTTAGAAAATATGTTAAGCTTCAATATCACAGATCTTGTAAATGAATATATAAATACAAAAATTATGTCTTAATTTAAATGCATTTCTAATTTAAATGTTCTGTACCTTTTAAATAATTTTTAAAAGTTAATTGAAAGCACAGAATATTTTAATAATTTAAAACAGATTCCTAATTAATTTATAGGATTTATCTCCTTTCATTTTTGCTTTAAACTTTCATGCACGGGTGAGCTACTGCGTGAATGAGGTTATAGGCAAGGAAACGAGGCAGAGAACAGCTCTTTCTTCTATTCAGTAGACTATTTCAGACTGCTCTCAAATGTTTTCTTGGTTGGTAAAGTCTGACAATGCTGAAGACCCAATGGGTACCTTGGAGAGAGAGTTGCCTGCATTAGGAGTCATGTAATCAGGTATCTCAGACATTTAAGCAAAAGGTTAGCTAAAGGAATTTATCACAAGACCTGGAAATGGTGCCAACCTGGAAAGCTGAGCAGCTAAGAGGAGCAGCAGGGATGCCGCAGGAGCCCAAGCCAGTAGCTGTAGAATGTGGCCATACTCATGGGCTCTCCCCCAATCCTTTTGCCACCATGCAGTTTAGAGTATGGGGTGACATGAACACTTTCTTATGTGCCCAGCACAGCATTTCTTATGTTTGCATCTGCGCACTAGAGATGTCAAAGTGAAATGCCACTGAGCAGAATTAAAATCACAGGCTCACAAGGAACGCTCAACATTAGAAACCATGGAAAAAGTACAACCTGGATATTCAGGAATTTTGTGTTCAAGCACCTCACCAAAGTGAGTTCTGTGTGCAAACTGCTTAGCTGGCCTTGGTATGAAACAGCAGTCTCATGCCACATGCCCCTGGCTGACTGGTCCAGATGTCTCAGTTGGCCATAGGGGAGCATCAGCACCTCAGTGACAGGAGATAGCACACTGCACGAGAAGCCACACTGCTCAATGACTTTCTACAGCCCTGCTAATCTACTAGGAAAAAGGACAGCTCTACCTCACTCTTGTGCCTGGGACACCCTGCCCCCTGCACCCTGCCAGGACTCTGTTTAGAGAGCATTACTGCCACCAGCTGGAGAGCAGGTGAGGGACTGCATGGCTGCAGGTGGGTGCCCAGCTCACCTCCAGCAGGCACAAGTTGGCTCATTAATGGGTTTCCCGTGGCTTATTGAATCCTCTGAGGACAGTGCGAGCTGTCCACAGAAAACGGTGGAAAACCTCCTGGAAGAGGAGTCAATGCCACCCTCAAAGGGCAACGCCTGACCTACTCCTGTTATCCTCCACGGCTTCGGCTGTCTCCTCAGCACAATGGAGAACGGCTCTGTCTGCAGGGTGGGTAGACTTTTATCTTTTAATGGAAAGCTAATATTAGCAGTGTATATCTACTGAAGAGAGAATGCTGTCGACACTATATATCATGCATGGGATCTTCACCGGGAATGGCATTTTGATGAGGTTTAAATAATATACTCTCAGTATTACCTATTCAAAGAGACTGACCATAATCTCAATTTTCTTCCTGAATGATTTCCTAAACAGCTTCCACTAGTCTGCTACAGCTGCCCAGATGGGACTCAAGCATTTTGAAGGCTTTTAAAAGCAACTCACCCCGATCTCAGGGGATGCTGGCTGAGGAAAGCCTCACACCAGCTCAGGAGAGGTCAGGAGATTGTTCCACACTGCTTCCTGATGGCAATGGGTCTGATTTCTATCTTCAGCTGAGAACAGGGAAAACCAGTGCACAGGAATAGGTAGTTGATCTAGAGCACTTGTAGTCCACCTGTTATCCAGAGCATAAAAGTGCAGTGCACGAGCTTTTTCAGAGAGACTTGCTACAGGCAGAAAGCATGAAGTTCCTCCTCTGCACATCTTATCTCCTGACTGCGTGGCTGTCTCTGACCCTTACCAGAAATGGGAGCAACTGGGAAGCCAGCCTGTCGCCCCGTCATCACACGTACCCTCCAGCACAGTAGGCAGCATCCTACTCTCTCCTTTACAGTTGGTTTCCAGATTCTTAGAAACTAAATCATTACCCATCCGAGAAAAAAAATATTTGTAGTGTATCTGTTAGCATACAGCAGGGCTCACAGAGAGGGCAGGATGGCTGCAACATCTTATCTGGACAGCTTCAGGAGGGTATCACAGACCAACAGGACTGCATGGCATGACAGCCAACACATTTCTGGGGGATGCTGACGCTGGCTGGTGCCCAGGGCTACCTGGATGCTCTGCATTTTCTCCACTGATAATGACAGCACTTTCTAACTCCAGCCAAGAATTAATTCTAGTGAATTTTGTCTCAGGTTCCATGATGGAGTCCTTGGGAGGAGAGAGATATCTCCAACACCTTACCCATCTCAGAGAAAGGGAATTATCCTCTTTGGCCCATTCTCTTCATGGATTACAGGGTGTGGGTGACTAGCGTAACTTAGACAGCTACATCTAGTTCAGCCCAAGCCAGGCAAGGCAACTCTTCACCACGTTGCCTTAAAAAACCTGACAGCAGCAAGGCATTTGATGAACTATACCATCTCCCTGCTTTTTGTACTCCTCTGGATACATTCATCTCCTGTCTTCTGTTACGCTCACATTACATCTGCTCAGGGTGCAGTTAGCACCCATCCCTGCTGTGTGGCGCTCCGTTGAACACCAGCAATCCCATAAATAAAAACAGGTTGTGGAGGAAACACAGTGCTTTACCAGGGTACAAATTACTGATTACTGGGAGCATTTCTTTAGGTATGTTATAAAGCTGAGCTCTCTTGCAGGCTATGGGTGAAACTATATTAAGTATCAACCTCCATGTAGCTGACTTGTGCCCTTCCCAGAACTATAGCCTGATTATTCTCTGCAGACAGCTCAAAGACCTTAAAACCACCTTTCAAAAGCTCCAAGGGAGACATTTCTAGCAGGATAGAATGAGCCTTGCTCACCTGGGCTATTATTGCCTGAAAACCTCTGTAGGAAATAATGCCAACCCAAAGAACCAAGGGGTTTTCCAAAGAGATGAAAGCAGCTCGATCGTTATTGGCCCCAGTTCCCTGGGCTCTCTGCTGGGCTCCCAGCGGGCATGAATTAATGGTTCTGTGCCAACAGCCTTGTGCTGTTGAAACAACCCGACCTTGGACATATGGTCCTCTGCAACATGCACGGCCTGCATCTCACATGGGTCCTGTGCCCTCAGCTTGCTCTTGCAATATGTACGACTGGGACAGGTTTCAGTGCTAACCCACATCCATGGGGTTTCCCACTGCTGGGACCCACCTGGCACCCCTCAGCATCTCCATGGGGGTGGAGAAAACAGGAAAAATTTGATGTTTCTCTTCATAGCTTGAACTTTCTTAGCATTGAAGAGTCCCAGGCCAGTATAAAGCCTTTTATTTTTTTGTGATTTAAGGTGCTGTAACATACTTGTCATCCTGCTGGCTTAAATGCGTCTCTGAAGCTATGCAACTGATCTTTACGTTTCTGAAGTCAACTGGGAGCTAAAGTCTTAGGAAGTATGTAACATTAATTTGTATTACAGAACAATCATGTATGCTTTCAAGTCCACCTTTTGTTAGTGCAGAATTTATCATGTGGCCACATCTGTACTGTTCATTTTTCTAGAGAGATAAGCTTCATTTTTTGCTTCTCAGGAATACACCACTCTTTTTCCGTACTAACTTAGCACCAGTTGGCAAGCTGGATGATATCAGAAAACTGAACATCATTTGAGTCTCAGAACAGCTCTGTAAAGTGCTTTCTTCTTGGAAAAATATTTTGATATTGAAGTCCGTAGTCAGAGGTATAGTCGCAGGCTAGGGTAAAATGAAACTTTAGGAAAAGTGAAAAACAGGGTTCTGGGAAGGGAAAATATCAGGCTATGAACCCAAGTCCCAGGAACTATGGATGGATGAAAAAAGGCTTACCAAAAGCCTTGAATATGACAATGTTTTCCATCTATTTCTATACTGCACAAATCAGTTTATTTGCAGCAGAATTGTTCAAGTGTTAGATTTGGCCTGGAACATTTCTGACCCCATCACATTGCCTTTTTGTCCCACTCCTGCAGCAAGTACATGTACACGGATCCAAAAGGATTTTTCATGTTGCAGAAATACCAGACAAAATTTAAAAAACAAGACTTGAGACTAACTGTAAGCCATGAGCTTCCTTATCTAGACCTCAGCATAGTTGTAAACTCCATCGTAAATACCACCACCATTTGAAGAGCATCACCTTGCTTATTTCGTTGTAACTCGCTTTGTACCTCTCCATGGCAACCAGTGCCCATCAGGTCTGTGAAGTGGGGTGTCAGCCAGCCAGGTGGGTTAAAAATTTCTGCAGTACCATGCAACAGTCATTGTTGAAGATAAAGAGCTAAATTTGTCTAAGGTATTGCAGAGATTGTGCTTCAGCTGTCAGGATGCTCTGCCCATACAGAAAAATTACCCGCCAAATTACAGGGTTTTCGTATTTCTCCTCCTTGAAAAGCCAGCCCAAGCCATTTCCATGCAGAAATGCTACGGCCAACGGAATGGCTACAGGAAACAGCCAGAAACTCTCTTCAAGCATCAAATGATCCCTGAAGTCTGAGTAACATTACATTATGGGCACTCAGCAAGAGTGACTAACATTACATTATGGGCACTCAGCAAGACAGAAATCAGAGGAAAGTTTTGTCTAAGTCTCATCATAATTCACTGACATGGTACTTAAGTGTGCCTATAAAATTTACTTTGTACCTTTGCCTTTGCAAGGTCCTTCAATTTGCCTGCTTCCCCATATTTTCTTAACATTTTCCATTTGCTGCTCTGTCCTTTTCTCACCCTGTCATTTTCTTCCTAACTCCTGTGTCTCTTGCCTTACAGTCCCACAGCAACCTGGGTTTCTGTTCACTTTGAAGAAATACACATTTCAGACTGGTTTTGATGGGATAAATACTGAACTGATTGAGAACCCTGGAAAACTGCATAAAAGCAAAAATATTTCTTACAAAATAGAGGGAGTAGGTACCAATTATGATCCTCTGCCCTGTGAGCACTGATTATATCTGCCAGGAGGAGAATTCCCTCATCCTTTTGCACAGATTTGCAATTTCACTTGCTAAATTGGATCTGAATTCAGGATGATTCTTTGTATAGAGACTTAATAAAGCAAAGTATCCACAGAGAAGTTGGCAAAGGACAAGGACATTACATGGAAATTTGATGGCAGTTTCTGGTATGATGAATTAAAAAATATTTTCAGTTTTTTCTAAAGAACCTGAAGGTGCACAAGTCCATGGGACCTGATGGGATCCTGGGTCCTGAGGGAGCTGGCAGATGAAGTTGCCAAGCCACTGTCCATCATATTTGAAAGGTCATGGCAGTCTGGTGAAGTTCCCGCTGACTGGAAAATGGGAAACATCACCCCCATTTTCCAAAAGGGAAAAAAGGAAGATCTGGCAAACTACAGGCCAGTCAGTCTCACCTCTGCGGCTGGTATCTTGATCTTCATGGAGCAGATCCTCCTGAAGGATCTACTGAGGCACACCTAAAATGAAGATGAGGTGATTGGTGGCAACCAGCATGGTTAAATCCAAGGGCAAATTGTGCCTGACACATTTGGTGGCCTTTTATGATGGAGTAACAGCATCAGTGGATAAGGGAAGAGCAACTGACATCATCTACCTGGACTTGAGCAAAGCGTTTGACACTGTCCTGCATGACATCCTGGTCACTAAATTGGAAAAGCACAGTTTTGATGGATGGACCACGCACTGGAAAAGGAACTGGCTGGATGGTTGCACCCAGAGAGTCGTGGTCAATGGCTCAATGTCGAAATGGAGACGGGTCATGAGCGGCATCCTTCAGGGACTGGTACTGGGACCAGTGCTGTTCAACATCTTTGTTGGCGACATGGACAGTGGAATCGAGTGCACCCTCAGCAAGTTTGCTGATGACACCAAGCTGTGTGGTGCTGTTGACATTCTAGAGAGAAGGGATGCCATCCAGAGGGACCCGGACAGGCATGAGAGGTGGGCCCATGCCAGCCTCATGAAGTTCAACAAGGCCAAGTTTAAGGTCCTGCACCTGGGTCAGGGCAACCCCAAGCACAAATACAGGTTGGGTGGAGAATGGCTGGAGAGCAGCTCTGAAGAGAAGGATGTGGGGGTGTCTGTTGATGAAAAACTCAGCATGAGCCGACAATGTGCGCTTGCAGCCCAGAAGGCCAACCGCATCCTGGGCTGCATGAAGAGAAGCGTGACCAGCCCCTTTGCTTTGCTCTCATGAGACCCCACCTGGAGTACTGTGTCCAGTTCTGGGGCCTCCAACACAAGAAGGACATCAAGCTGTTGGAGGGGGTCCAGAGAAGGGCCACAAAGATGATCAAAGGGCTGGAGCACCTCCCCTATGAGGACAGGCTGAGAGAGTTGGGGTTGTTCAGCCTGGAAAAGAGAAGGCTCCAGGGGGACCTGATAGTGGCCTTCCAGTACCTGAAGGGGCCCTACAGGACAGCTGGGGAGGGACTCTTCAGAAGGGCGTGTAGCAACAGGACAAGGGGTAATGGCCACAAACTGGAAGAGGGGAGATTTAGGCTAGATATTAGGAAGAAATTTTTTACTGTGAGGGTGGTGAGAGACTGGAACAGGCTGCCCAGAGAGGCTGTGGATGCACCCTCCCTGGCAGTGTTCAAGGCCAGGCTGGATGGAGCTCTGAGCAACCTGGTCTAGTGGGAGGTGTCCCTGTCCACGGCAGGGGGATTGGAACTAGATGATCTTTGAGGTCCTTTCCAACCCAAACCATTCTATGATTCTGTGATTCTTTAGGGCAAAGAGAGTCCTGGAATAATCCAAATAAACCTTCCATGATTCCCCCAGAGAGCAGCGACACTTTGTGACAGACAAAATACGTTTAGAATCTGTACTGCGTTGAACATGTCTGTATCTCCTTGTGTCTTCTGTCTTTTCAAGGCATTGCAGAAGAACTGGTGACAGATAACTCTGGGTTTTGGACCAAATTCCCAGCATCAGGCAACCCAAATGCCTAAATACAAGTTGAGGCACTGCAGCACTTAATTTGTAGGTGCCTCCTTCTTCTTCTTCGGCTCCTGTCCAAATTCTTCATTACACTTGCTTCTTTAGACATTGGAAAACTTTCTTCTAAGATTAAAATTTATCGCTTGCAAAAGTTCAGCCTTTAAAGACTGATGATATGTATTACCCTAATGCTGCGTGCTTTTTTCTTGTGTTGCAAGAGTAATTAATGAGTGGCAGGCCTCAGAGTTCTGGCAAACAATCTAGAAAATTTCAAAGATGAATTATGCACACATGCAATAGGTGAGAGACTGAATTTTGTGTTATCAGTTCCATAAAGAGTATCCTTTCACCATGCCAAAAAATACCCAATTAAAAACTTAAAAATAGACTTTAAAATAAGCATTAGGTCTGCCTGTGGGTCAGTGCTGATGCTATTTCAAATGCCTAGAAGATTTGCTTTAAAAAAATCCTGGAGGTTAGGGTGTCTTTCTGCATGAACATACTAAGGACTTCAGGATGGCTACATGAAGACTTTGTGGTGCTTGCTCGGTGGTGCACCTTCACGCTCCTCGTGCTGAGGAGCAGGAAAGTTGTGGCTTTAAAGATTCCTTTGAAAGTGACAACCATGATCGGTGTTCAGCTGTCTATGGTCTGGTCCATAAAGCACCTGAGGGCTGACTTACATCCAGTGCCTGCTTCTAGAGTGCCTCAGAGCTGTGGTGGGGGCTCTTTGGTCAACTCAATTCTTGTTTCACTGCATCAAACCAACATGGTTTCAATGGCAACCACAGAGAGTGGCTTAATCCCCCTCTCTAAAGAGAAGAAATCTGGGACTAAGTCATCTGTGCAGGAAATTCTGGCAAATTCTTGACTGTTTGGATGTTTGGATTCAAGGATGGCAGCATCCTCATGCAGATGAAAACTGGCCATGACAAATGGGATCTGTGGGAAACTGCAGAACCTGATGTATGCATGAAGATGCAATACAACCTTACAGTCATTTTAGGGTCTGGTTTCATGTAGGTTTTGCATATCTCACATTTCATATGCAAGATGGCACCAAACTGCTCAATGCTGCTGAGACTGGAGTAGTTCTGGTTACTTTCCTGGCTCTGGGGAACCTAGTCATTAAAAACTCAGGTGTCAGCAGATAAACCTGTACAAAAAGATGAGACAGGACAAGGAGGTTTACACTCTTGGACACAGCTACTGAAACTCTGCCTAAACCTCACATTAAGTGGGTTTTATGTGAGAATGGATCTACACATAGCAAACCTGATTATTTTAAGACACAGAGTGAGAGAAAGGAAGTTCCTGCAGGACAGAGAAAGGGCAAAGAGAGAAGATGAAGAACCAGCATGAGTAGACAATGCAAGCATGAGAGAGAATCCAGAGATCTGAAAAAGGTGTAAGCTGTACAAATGGGACCTGAACATTGTAGAAGACTTCAACTTAAAAGGATGTAAAGGACTCCATCATAGAAGGCCACCAGATTGGTCAGGCATGACCTGCCCTTGGTGAAGCTGTGCTGGCTGTCTCAGATCACCTCCTCATCTTGCATGTGCCTTAACATGGCTTCCAGAAGTATCTGTTCCATGATCTTCCCAGGCACAGACATGAGGCTCACCAGGACTTCTTTTCTCCCTTTCTTAAAAATGGGGGTGATGTTTCCTTTTTTTTTCCAGTCACAAGGGACTTCACCCAGCAGCCATGATTTTTCAAATATGATGGAGAGCGGCTCGGCAACCATCAGCCAGCTCTCTCAGAACCCTGGGATGCATATCATCTGGCCCCATAGACTTATATACATTCAGTGTAATTGGGTGGTTTTGGACTTGTTCCATTGTTACAGTGGGAGGGAATCCGCTCCTCTCACCCTCACCAAGAGGTTCAGGGTCCTGACAGACATGGAAAGCCTGACCACCAGTGAAGACTGAGGCAAAGCACTTATTGAGTACCTCAGCTTTTCCAATGCCTGAGGAAGCCAGTTCTCCCTTCTCGTTCATCAGAGAGGGAACACTCTCCTTGGCCTGTCTCTTCGTGCCCATGTACCTATAGAGCCCCTTCTTGTTATTTTTCATATCCCTTGCCAAGTTCAGCTCCTTCTGTGCTTTGGCTTTCCTGATCCTATCTCTACATATCCAGACAACACCCCTGTATTCTTCCCAGGCTACACAACCCTCCTTCCACTTCCTGTACATTTCCCTCTTTTCCTTCAGTTTAAGCTGCAGGTCTTTGCTCAGCCATGCTGGTCACCCACCTCTTCTGCTCTGTTTCTTCTGCTGGGGGATGGAGAGCTCTTGTGCTCTAAGAAGGGTGTCTTTAAAGAGTTGCCAGCTCTGTTCTGTTCCCATGCCCTTAAGGACAGTTTCCCAGGGGATCCCAGTCCAGTAATTCCTTGAACAGCCAGAAGTTCGCTCTCCTGAAGTTCAGGGTCCTGACTCTGCTTTTTGCCAGGCCCATATTCCTCAAGATCACCAGAGTAGGCCAGTTAAAATTGGTTTTGCTTACAAGGAAAACTTTATCAGAACATGCACCAATTAGAAAATAGTAGGTAAACGCTTATTTGGAATCTAAACTGAAAAAACTGCTCTGCTGCCTGGGCCTTTCCAGAAACCAACACCTCAAATATTCCCCTCTTTGACACTTCCTAAAGATGCAAAATATTATAACAAAAATATCAAATAGCTTTCCCAAGAAATGCTTGTTCTGTGTTTGTCTGCAAACCATCATTTCTGCTATTGTTCCCTTCAACTCTTTCTGAGCAGAGTGTGGCTTGAAAATTTGGTATTGTTATAGCGGTGCAAAAATTTTTTTAACAAAAACTATACTGATAAAAATCTCTTGCTTATGTCCGCTGAGGGTTTGTTGGTTGCTATTTTTTTGTTGCCTCTAACTTTGACCTGCCAAACTGAGTTTCATGGGGAATTTGAAACTGAAATTGAAATCATGTGTGTAAGACAAATAGTTGTTGAACCTCATTCTCCTCATGTGAGCTGCTATGCTATAGCCCACTGTTACCCACTTCATCTTAATCTTGTTGCCAATAATGTTAAGTAACAGGTGTTTAGGGATGAAATACAAGAAGGCCTAGTGTTAAAGTCACAAAGAGATCTTTCTCCAGGGAAGCTTTCCTTCTAGTACTGAAAACAAGTCTTGAAAAATTAGGCTTTACAGTTTCCCAAGAGTCTGTTATTTAGCCTTAACTAATAAAGCCCTACCACTCTAAGTTTAATCTATATGAATATAGGTTTGGTTTGGTTTTGGATCTTACTAAAATTTCATACAATATTACAGAATACCCCTAGTTGGAAGGGACCCACAAGGATCACTGTGTCCAACTCCTGGCCCCACAGAGCACCACCCAAACCCAAACCCTGTGTCTGAGAGCGGTGTCCAAATGCTCCTTTAACTCCAGCAGATTGGGGCCGTGCCCACTGCCCTGGGGAGCCTGTCCATGCCCACCACTCCCTGGTGCAGAACCTTTTCCTAAACCCAAGCCCTGACACAGCTCCATGCCGTTCCCTCGGGTCCTGTCGCTGCCCCAGAGAGCAGAGATCAGCGCCTGCCCCTCTGCTCCCCTGGGAGGGAGCTGTAGGCCGCCATGAGGCCTCCCCTCAGCCTCCTCTGCTCTGGGCTGAACAAACCAAGGGACCTCAGCCACTCTGCATATGCCTTGCCATCTAGACCACTCCTCATCTTCATATCTCTCCTTTGGACACTCTCCAATAGCTTCATGTCCTTCTTACATTGTGGCACCCAAACCTGCACCCAGTGCTCGAGGTGAGGCTGAACCAGGCAGAGCAGAGCAGGACAATCCCTTCCCTCACCCGGCTGGCAGTGCTGGGCCTTGTGCACCCCACAGTATGGTTGATCCTTTGGGCTGTCAGGGCACATCTTGGTTTCAATGGTATTAAAAGGCATGGAAATGTCAATTCTCACTATTTACAATGCAATACAGTGTTTCTGTTTTGAATCTGGTATTTTCAGGTTCATTGAATATTCTTCTTTGAATTCTTCTTCCTTCTTGTTTCAGCTCCTTGATATTATTCCCATTTTATGTCTTTTTATTATGACTCTCATTCTCAAGTAAATAACTGTTACAATTTTAATGCCTCCATATGAGCTCTTCCTCCAATTATTTTAGACAAGCAGATTTTTGAGAGCTCTCAAAGATTTTTAAGGACAACATCCTCCAGAGTCACTTGGACATGCAGTGAACACCCAAAGGTCTGGCAGAGTGGACCATCATCTCTTTCTGCTGGTTTGTTCCCCAGACCTACAGAACATCTGCTGAACTTGCATCATATTGTATTCACGAGGAATGGAAGTAGATCCACAGTTTGGGACTGAATTAATCAGAGCACTAGCTTGTTACTTCATTTGTTCCCTGGAGTAATAATGTAACTTCAGAGCGATTCTTCATAGAAAAGCAAATCCCAGTTCTTGGTAGCTAGCTGCATTTCCGTACGTTATATACAATCAGCAGTGCCTGTTTGTGTATTGTCAAATGTTGTCAATTGTCAGTAATGAAAACAGTAACTAGAGATCCTTCTTCAAATGAAAGCCAGTGGAAGCTATTGGTGGCTTTTAAGTGATACCTGTTGTTTTCAGTTTGTTCGTTGGGCTTTTTTAAAATTTTAAATGAGAGAAACACATTTCTGGAAGTACTTTTTCCAGTTTTCATCATTTTTATTCCCAACAGCAATAATGATGCGCTACACTGATTCTGTGGAGAACACAGAATAGCAGGAATAAAAAGAATGAGGATAGTGTGTTCAGATGCCAGATATAATTTCAGCTTCACAAGCAATAACCCTGTTTAAATTTTTGTAAGACTGGTAATTACACTCTAAACAATCTATTGCTGAATCTAGCATCAAATCTTTTCACTTGGCAACAACTGCTACAAAACGTGTCAAGAATGGTTGAACAGCATAACCAGAACTTGGGGATAAAGAGCTTCAAATACAAGTTTTCCTCTGACAAATTTCTACATAAACGCAAATTAATTTTCACAGAATGACCTGTTTCTTCAACCAGGCTTTATCTAATATGCATTTGCAGAGAACAAACTGTAGTTTCTTCTATAACAGCTATCATACATAACACCTGTAATTTTAGTGCTGGGATGAAGTTGCTCTAACAAAAGGTCTAGGATTTCTGAATTCTTTCAGAAAAAATCATTAGAAATGTCTCCCTCAGATGTTATTTCCTCAAGACTTGCACTGTTATTTACATTTTCTGTTACCTCTTGAAGTCCAGTTGCTCTTGACCTTTATAAATTGCTTTGTACCTTTCCTTCTGTGTAGTCTTTCCTACAACATCTTAATTACTCTTCTGGTCGAAATCAGGATTACTGAGGAGCCTGGGAAGAAGAAGGTTTTAGCTGAATCTGACTGCTTACTACATATCAAAATACTCTGTCATCCTTGCTGTGCTTAGCCTCTGCAGTGTTTCCTTGCTGCTAAATGACAAACAAAATTTGCTATTTCCATACAGCATGAAATGTTCTTTTACTTTTAATAGGGAATGTTTTGACAAAAATACCGGAAGGTTAAGCCCAGTGTGGACGAAGCTTTTTGAAGAGTAAGGGTAAGTAAAAGTCAGGTTTGTGGTGAGCTTAACCCTGTACCCCTAAGAGTCTGTAGCAGGAGGACCAGAACAGGTCTAACTCTGACAGATCTGCTTCACAGAGATCTTTCTCAGATCTCGAGCCAGGAATGTGTCTTTGAGGTGGTCAGAATGAGTTCTCCAACCTCTGCATGCCAGGAATCACAGTCCCTACAAGCTCAATGCCAGAAAAAATGCCAGGAAAAGCAAAGAACATTCATAGTAGCTATAGAGATCTTAAGAAAGGCAGCCCAGGATGAACGTTTTGGGTGCAGTTTTCCTAGTGCAGCAGACAGTTACTCAATTTGAGAAGACTGGAAAGTGAAATTAGGGATTCACAGCTATCATGTTTTTTTTTTTTTGGTTGGTTGTGTTTTTTTTTTTAGTTTGTTTTGTTTTTTGTTTTTGTTACTAAAAACCAAGTACAGACATATAGAGCAGAATCAATGCGATGATGCCTTCCTGAGCTGTGTGGAGCAGCTGCTTGGAGAAACTGTGCAGTCTGTGTCCTCAAAGGTCTTCAAGACCTGGCTGGATAAAGCTCTGAGTAACCTGGTCTGACGTCATGATCTTAATTTTAGCAGGAGGTTGAACAAGAGACTTCTTGAGGTGTCTTTCAGCCTGAACGATCTTAGGACTCATCCTCTTGGAAAAATTGCTACTGAACATAATATATCTGCATCTCTGCATGCATCCTTAATATGTGGAAGCATGGGTGGTTTGGATGGAACAAGAATGTGGCAGCAATGGGAAGAAGTGTGTTAGAGCCCAAAATGTCAGGACTACTGAGTGATTTTTATGCATGGAAACACAGGACACTTTGCACTTGAACTACAGCCAGAAAAGCAAGTGAAAAGTTTACACCAGCTACTGTTTGTTTGTCCCCAGCATTCCCTATGCATTGTAGGAATAAGCTCTGACAAGGTTACCCAGGGTTCACTGACTCAGTGAATTGGCTTAGATGGTTGCCAGTGTGGATCTAAGAATATCTGCCCTAAATTTTTTAGCACTCCAAATACTACAAACACTCAGCCCAATTGCTTTCCAAAGAGATTATTTTTCTCCATTGAAAAGCAGCCAGCTCCACAAAGCTGCCTGAACTCAGTTATAGCCTGAGCCAAGTTGATTTTTAACATTAAATAATGTTTCTAAATTGCTTTGGGATCCATGGATGACAGTTCTTATGAATTTGCAAAGAAGGGTTTAGCTCTGCAAAGACCCAAGTCATGCAAGCAGTTCTTACTCAGTGATATCTTCTCTAATTTTCAAGGGGACCAAGGATTTTTTTGTATGAATATGAAGTATCAGATTACCAGACTGCCAACTAAAAAATTACAAAATGTGAGTAAGGCCCATGAAAAATAATGACAACTTTTAAATTATGAGATTTGAAAGATTCTTTTCATATGCTAATTTTCCATTGATATCGGTCTCAGGAATATTTATGAATATTCCTGACAAGCAGATATCCTTGAACTGTTCTTAGAATCACTCAGTGAGAAATTTCTTCCAGACCTCCAGCATTTTAAAATAAAAATTAATTCTCCATGTCTTTCCATGTAAGCACATAGCTTTTTATCCATCTTACAGAAGATGCAGAGAATCTCAATCTTGGGTGAGGCAGCAGAAAAGGGGATAGGAGAATTTGAGTGATAAGTGACACATCAGCCTTCACTTCCCTAGATTAAACAACCAGTTTTCTCTCAAGTTTTTCTACTAGGCCACATTTACTCCATCTCTGATTAGTCTTACTGTTTAACTTTGTTTGCTATCTGGTAAAGTCTATTTGTTTCTGGAAACATGGTGCCCAAATCTGGACTCATTACTCCAGTTTTCACTAGTTCTCAGTGGAACATTTGTTTCATTATCTATTTAATAATCTACCTTATATATATCATGGCTCTGCATGCCAAGATGGTGATTGGTTGCTTTTTTATATAAAAAAAATAGCCGGGAAGTTACTGTAGTTGTGCAACTGGAGTAGCAGGGAACCTGATGAGCGGCTAGATGGTGCACTGGCAAGCCAGTTGTGTGCAGCTTACAGAAAGATGGACAGAGGTTTACACAGACACATATAGCACTGTATGGAGGGGGACTCACACCAGGGAGTGTTCAAACTGCACTGGAAGACAAACTGGATGAGCCAGACAGTGAGGCTACTGGTACGAGATGGTATGCATAGTGTGCGAACAATGAATTTACCCAGTTGGAGTGTGCATGGGAGGAATGCATGAGATGACGCATACGAAACCTGTTAGATGTACAGGAAGGGAAGCTGTGGCTTGGAATGGTTTTGCTTCAGACTGCTGAACATTTGGGCTCAGCATGTTCTGTTCAGACTCCTGTAGAGAGTCAAGCTCACTACTTGCCACGCCGTCTGGATAAGGAAAGCCAAGTGATGAATCCAGTGCCAAGACAGGTTTTTTTATGAGTAGGCAGGTCTGCCACCTGTAAGAACTAGAATTAGAAACAGGATCTGGAGCAGGCAACTGTGCCTGGAGAGTGAGCACCGTGCTTGTGCACAGACAATAGTGAAGGTTGGAGCCAGTGGCTGATGGGAGGGGGAGGATGGGAAAAGAGTAACTGAAATTTGCTGAGTTGCATACAACATATTTCACAATTTTTCCCCAATCTGTGTTTGAAATCTGTCCTCCAGTTTCTTATAGTCTTATAGTAAGTTTTGTAAGAACTCTCTTTAGGCCCCAGCTCATATCACTGATATAAAGACTGAACAGTTTTAGGTTCAGGACAGAGCCTCGTGGAGCCGCTTGATGGAACTTAAACCATCGATTTCATTCTGTGAACGTGGTTATGAAGCCAATGCTCACCTACCCTGCCACAGATTCACATAGACAATACTCTCCTCCTCAGCTTTCTTTTGAAAACACCATGCGAGACAGCACTTTGCAACAAGCATGTGATGACCCTTGCTTTCCCTCTGTCCATAACTTCCCTTGCCTTTGTTCTAGGAGGGAATTATTTTGTTCTGACATGATTTGTTCTTGGCAAATTGATGTTGGCTTTTTCTTGTTGTTGTACTACCCCTCCATAATCCATTCCAAACACTTGAAAGAACTTTATAAATACATAAATGAATTAACTAAATACTTCCTACCTAATCTGTAATGCAATCTACTCAGTTCACAAAAATATTTATGCAAAGACACATTATTAACTTTATGTTTTTCTGATCCTTTCCATGTAAATACCTAACTTAGCTGCTCCCTGCCCAAATTAAATAAGTTAATTCCCTGTAAATGAAGTAAAAAGCTAAGCTTTAATTTGTGAGGCCAGTCAGTCACAGAAAATCCTGGAGCAGTCTTTTCCATTGGTGGAGGAGATTTTGGCTCCAAAAATTACAGCTCTGATATTGCCCTAGAACTCCTTTGAACATTTATTCAAGTATGGAAAAATAATAATATCAATTTAAATAATAATATCAAGTACTGTATTGCACATCAAGGTCCGTAAATCTTTTTGTTGGACTTCAGAAGAAAGTACATAGGAAATATTTAATTAACCCATTAACTTATTTATGAAGTATTTAAAGGGTCGTAGGTAGTTTATGAGCATGTAATAAAGCGAGAAGTAAGTGTTAAAGTGGATTTATCAAATCAACCTTAGCTCCAAAAAGAGAGTTTAATTAGCATTTCTGCAGTGTCCTGCTCTCTCTGCCATCATACCATAAATGTTATGCTTTTCAGTGAGGCTGGCCTAAGATGTGGTATTCTTTCTCAAGCATTTGTAATACAGTAATAACTCATAGTTTGGATGCCAGAGTGCTGGGACTTTGATTAATGTAACAACATATTTTATAGTATCCCTGGTAGAACCTAGGAGAGATTACAATTTATACTGAAAACTGAAGCCAGAACTCTCATTCAGAGCAGAAGGTTTCAAGATAAATGATACACTACCCTACGGGTTTCTCGCAATGGTTATTGATTGTATTTTATTAGGGAGTGGTATAACTTGACCTTAAGAAATACTGCATACATTCAAGAGGCAATTTATTAGGTGGTTTATGTATCAAAGGAAAAAAAAAAATCTCCTGCCTACATTCAGACATTAAAATACTGCACACAAACCACAGCTGATATACACTGTCCCCTTGGATGTTGCTTGCATGGGAATAGGAAAAGAGCAGACCCACAACAAGGAACAGCACAGAGATACTGCTCTGGAGAAATACGTAACAGTGCACGTTGTGTAGAAAGGCCAAAATGCCTCCTCTTGCTGAAATAAATCTGTTGCCCTTTCAGAGCTTCCAGTTCTTAAAAATGGATGCTGTCCCTCGGCAGAAGAAGGGTGACAAGAGAAGGCAGTGAGCTCTGGGCACTGAGGCCCAGGCTGTGCTGAGGTGGCCCATGGGGAGGAAGCAAGGTGCAAAAGGAAGTTTTCCATCGACCTGCCCTAAGATCTGAGGAAATTTAATCAGAATTCCCCAAAGAACTCAGATGCTGCATGAACGTCAGGATCTGTTCTCCATCGCTCCACACAAGCATAAGCCTTGAGGAGAGACTGTCTGCCAAACCGTCCCTTTAGAAAGCCACCATTTCCCCATGCTGCAGTGTTCTCGTAGGAAGGGGGAAGTCTCTCAACAGACTTTTGTTCTGTCGCTGACACAGACTTTCAAACCAAAATAAACTCCAGGCCTCCCTCCAACTTTCAAACCATTATTTTCTTCAACACAGGAAGTATTTTTGTCTCACAAAATAACACAAATGATAATTATGTAGTCTTTTTAGCAAAAGCAACTAAACAGCATTATGCTACTGCCAGAGAGCTGGACAGTCAATGAAAACCAATACTGAGTATCATAAATTATTGTTTATTGCTAGACGAATAAATGACTGTCTTTGAAAATGGAACTACTTCTATGGCTGAAGCTTGAAACAGTGTTTATGGTAGCAATTCAAGCTCTTAAAATATACACTTAAAAAAAAAAAAAAGACTCAGCTGCATTTCCGCAGAAGAGTCTTCAATCATTCCAATTACTTAATGCAGGCTGTAATTCACCAAGTTAGGCTTGTCAGCCACCGTCTCACATACATCTAATTGTTAAATTACATAAACTTCATGTATACTATCAACTCTTCATATATCAAATGGCTGCCTTCCAAATCAATAAGTGATTTCTTATATGTAAAGAGCATAATGATTCCATGTATCTGAATTGTTTTCTTATGGTCTGATGTATTTTTGTACAGTTTGGGAATGTGAGTGACCAAAACAGGATTTGGAGTGAATTTGTAAACTGGGGGAGAAGAAAGAAAAAACTGAGGAACCTGTTGTGCTGGGCGAAACCTTATACTAAAAGCCTGCACATGTATGCAGTGAACATCCAGAACTTCTTGTGAAGTCAAAAGTGGTCGTGTATTTGAGCCATCACTTTGGCCAGTGCAACAGACTGCACAAAGGCAGACTGCAACATTATGCTCCTCCTAGGACTTTGGCAACATAAATAATATTATTTAGAACATGAAGAGTATTTCATGTTTCCATTTTTTTTACAGGTACTACTCACTTTATTCACTCACCAGATCACATGAGCATTGTAAACTCTTGTGATCTTCAGCAAAATTCCATCAATACTACAGAAGAGGTGAGACGCAGAACTGGAAGATCTTGTGGAGGTTCAGGTGATCCAGAGTGCTCTCAAGACCATGTGAGGGTGTCAGACTGCAAGAGCTGAGCTCTGATGGCTCAGGTCTCAGGAGTGACTGTGACTCTCTGCTCTCAATGACAGATACTCGTGGTGGTGGGCACGAGGATGGGAGCTAGGTGTGTGTTTCCAGTATGAGATGTGGTAATTTCTGTGCAGATCATTCCTTTGCCAAATGGACAGCGTCACTGTGCATTGCCTACATTACAGGAAGGATTTCTAGGTGTGCCATAAAAAGAGACACTGAAGTTCAACTTACATGAGAACTACTTTGCCCGTTTTTAACGTTGATCAGTGGCTTAAAAATACATTATTAACTAATATCCTGGAAACAGTAAGGGTATATTTCTGGTGGAAAAACTTAAGGAGTGTAGCGGTAAATAAAATTATTATTTACTGATTTACAGATATATACTTATATGCTACCAAAAGGAACCATCTGAAACCTTTGCAGGCTGTGCCGTTCTCTGCCTTCATCCCTCTTCACATGTCTTTCTAGCTACAGTGCAGTGTAGCAGTACACTGGAGCAGTAGCAAGGGCACTGCATGCAGGAGAACATTGCTGGTTCAGCTCTCTTGTCCCTCCTTGCATGGGCCAGAGTCCACTCTTACCGGAGAAGAACCTGCTTCCCTTGCACAAAGCAATCACTGAAGTTGTTCAAACTGTTGAGAAATTCAGGTCAAAAACAGCTTTATAAAATCTAAAAAGACAGATGGCCATATTTTTTTTTTTTTTTTTCTCCACAGGATTTACGAGCAACTACCATAAGAAAGATCTGAAACTCCATTTCAACTTTTTCTCCAAATTGCACATTCTCTTTTCTTCGATGTTGAAAATCATTATGCATACGGGCTTTTTTCCAGGTTTCATGTTTGAATACCAGATTTCATTGAAGAGAACAAATTTCCATTTGGTATTATGAAATACAATAGAACAAATAATTTCTGTTGTAATAACGAGTTCTTACCAAAGTTTCCTTTGTGCATAAAATGTATTACAGAATTTTAAGAAACACTTAATTTGATTAACAGTTTTCCACATTAATCCTTTGCTCAGTCATTCTCAAGAGTGGCATTAATTTAACAGAGGCTTTGCCAGGCTGCCTGCACGGACATGGATCAATATCCCAAAAGGCAACCATGCATAAGCTTTGATTTGTGACTTTATGATCAAGTAAAGAAGTCCATCCCATATGAATACTAATTGCAATGCCGCAACCATTATGCTTACTTTTCTAGATTACAACGTTTAAAACTGAGCTACCAACAGAAGGTGAAACCTCTTACTGCACTTCTGATATTGCTTCTCACTATGAATATCCTCCAAAATATTTTAAGATTTGGACAGTGTCCCAAGCTTTAGGCCGTACAGATCCACTCAATCCTGGATGTCATTCTGGGTTACCTAGCATACACAACAATATTGCACAACTATATTCCTTTGCAAAAAATACATCTCTGTAACGCCAGCACTACCCTTTACTGATGGGGAAGCTAGTGGGGGTAGGATATGATTCTCCCTCTTCCAAGATCCTTGCTGAACACTTCCACATGACATAGAGGCAGAGGTGCAACCACATAAGGCCAAATCAAATGACCTTCTCTGTTTCTTGCTGAATTGATGAGCTGCTGGGCAGTTAAACAGTGAATTTCCTTCCACAAGGCCAATCTTTTCAGCATAAACAAAAAGAAATGTATATTCATGTAGCCAAACTGACATTACTGGAGCTACAGAGTCTGTAATTGCTAAATTTAAACCTGTAAGCCCATGATAAAGAGTTCAAACCAACACTGCTAGGTTAAGCACATAGTGAGGAAAGAGAAGATAGATGGTGGCTATAAGAACAGTAGGGAAAATGAGGGAAGAAATTAAAGAAAACCTGATGTATGCAGAAGACCGTTAGGTTCTTTCTGAAAAAGGCCTTGGGGAATATTTGCAAAACACAGATTAGCACTACTGCCACTGTGTGCGGGATGTTATTATCCAAGGTAACCTCTCAATAACCAACACCTATTTTGTACCAAACTGTATTTCTTTGATGTGTTTAATGGTGACAAAAGAAAGTTATTACTATTGACATTTTTTGTTGGGGCTGGAAAACTTGGAAGGTAAGGAAATAGGGAGTGGGAGCATGGACATATTGTGTCTGACTTCAAATCTTGGAGTCTTCCTCTGAAAAGTTTTCCCATTTTCTCTTACTCTAACACACAGACAGAAATTTAAGCTGAAGCACAGTGGAGATTTTAAAATATTACTTCCAAATGAAAATATTAAAATTAACATGTTGGTTGGAAGATTGCTTTCACACTACGGGCAGCACAAACAGGTTCAGTATCATGTCCAGAACCACGTGCTCATCTGCTGCTGGATTTAAACTGTGTTTAAAGCAGTTTATCTGAACTGATGCAAATCCTCATGTAAGGATATTTTACCTTGGTTTCCATCAGCTGCTTTTTACATATGAAGTAATTTAGGACACTAATCAGGTGCACATCAAGCTTTCAAACAGGTTACTATTTTCTTCTGTGCAACTACAATTTTTCTTCTCTGTTTCTCTCCTCTGTCTTTACTTTGTGTTTTTCACTCTTTGACTACCTTGCAGTAGATATGTATTTTTTTTCCTTCCTACAGTCATCTTTGGATTCAAAACATCAATTCCATTTTTCAGCATTCTTTCAGTTGCCCTTGCCAGGTTTTATTTTCCCATGTGACTTCTCTTCTCTGAGCCGTGCTTTCTCCCTGACTGGCCAACCTCAATGTTCTTCAGTTTTCTTTCATTCCTTTCCCAGGGTGAATTTTGCCTTCATGTTAAATCTTTTTGTCCTATCTCCACACATTCTCCACCTCGGCTGACTGAGTGATGGACAACTGATAGTTAATCAGTGCCATTTGTCTCAGCTGTCTCATTTGCTTCACACTGACCTGAAGACCAGCAGATCTGCTCCTGCACCTGGCAGACAGCTCTGGATGGATAGCTAGGGAGGAAAGCGATCAATAAGCTGAGCTTCATGAGACAAGATCCTACTTGCAGCAGAAGGAAAAAACACTTGTAATACTGAAGAGGAGAGGGAGAATGGAGTGTGTGGCAGGATTTGCAGCACCTGTATGATGAACTTTCTCATAATGTGTTCCAGAAAAATGAAACTTTAAATCTGTAAAGCTCTTTAATTATTTGACTTCACCTTTCAGTCAACTGCCTTTTTAAACTGCTCTATTTCCAGCTCTCTGAGCACGTACAACTTCTTAAAGTGGAATAGATAATTTGATCCATTATGTTTTATTAGTAGATTTGGCTGAATGCCGCTAAGCTCGGGAATAAAACTAGCATGAAGATCAGCTGTACTACGCAGTGCTAGTAGATAGCATGGAAATGTCATAAAGTTTGCTTCCTAGATCTTATCAAAAACAGTACAGCTTTCTGGCAGTGCTTTCTAAAGCAACTTGACCCTTCATAGAGAAAAATCAGATTCACCTCTACACTTTTTGTCAGGTAAAAAGTCCTGGGATTGACTGGAAAACAGCACCATTATATCATGCTGTTTCTCATCCTGGAGGGTGATTGCTCTGAACAGCATCCTCTGGCAACCTCCTGTGAAAACCACACAAGCAGCTAGTGGAGGCGAATGCTAGCTCTCATGTTTGCAACTTAGGTCAACAGGAAAGATGCGAAAGTGTCTGTGGCTTCATAGCTCCCATCATTTAAATCCAGTTTGTACTGAGACTGTGAAGGTGTTCCTCTTTGGATAGAGATGCCCTTCCTGCTGCTGTAGGGGACCATTTTTTTTTTTTTGGTAGTAGCTCTAACTAAACACCTGGTCATGCTGAAATGGGCTGGAAAGCACTCAAAGAAGTCTTCTGCTTCTAGATGCCTGGAACTTTATAAAGGGGACACAATCTGTCAAAGATCCAAATGCAACCCTAAAACAAAGTGACTCTGTTCAAATACACACGGTGTTCTGTTGGTATGGAGAAGAGTAGCTGTAGGAGTAAAAACTATTTGCAGTGCATAGAGAAAGCCTGCTGGTGTTAGTAGTCATTCAGGCTTCACTCCTCAGTTCTGCTAGCTCTGTCATCACTGCTTCTTTTTATTACATTGTACAAGAAACCCCCAAACGAACTGAAGATTCTTGAGGGAATTAAAGCCAACGTGTAGAAAGTTCACCCAGACACAGACAGACTAAGACTTGGACTAGGCTAGCCCTTCTGGAGAGCCTCCATTAAACAAGTGGGCAACACTTTCATAGAATCATGGAATGGCTTAGTTTGGAAGGGACATTAATGCCCACCCCGTTCCAACCCCCTGCCATGGGCTGGTTGCCACCCACTGGATCAGGCTGCCCAGGGCCCATCCAGCCTGGCCTTGAGCACCTTCAGGGATGGGGCATCCACAGCTTCTCTGTGCAGCCTGTGCCAGTGTCTTATCTCCCTCTGAGTAAAAAATTTCCTCCTAACATGTAACCTAAATCTCCCCTCTCTTAGTTTAAAACCATTCCCTCTTGTCCTATCACTATTTGACCACGTAGAAAGTCGCTCTCCCTCCTGTTTCAAGTTCTGTTTAGGCATTGGAAGGCTGCA
Organism: Alectura lathami; assembly: GCA_013399715.1. Classification (NCBI taxonomy): domain Eukaryota; kingdom Metazoa; phylum Chordata; class Aves; order Galliformes; family Megapodiidae; genus Alectura; species Alectura lathami. Next base: position 121,219 of record VXAV01008930.1, on the reverse strand, counting down.
ATGAGGTCTCTTTGGAGCCTTCTCTTCTCCAGGCTGAACAAGCCCAGCCTTTCTTCACAGGAGAGGTGCTCTAGCCCTCTGAGCATCTTTGGACCTGCTCCAGCAGCTCTATGCCTTTCTTGTGTTGGGAGCTCCAGGCCTGGACACAGTACTCGAGATGGAGAGGCAAAGAAATAGATCCTGTAGAACTGGTTCATGCCATTTAATATTCAGCATGCTGAACACCACAGGAAGAATCATGTCTTCAGAGTGGTAATACAAAACACGAGGCTGTTGGCATGTTGGGCTGGATATTTAAACTCTGAAGAAACTCCGTTCCCTCTTTTGTCATCTAACAGCCATTTGGGACAAAAAAGAAAGGAAACCTGAGATCATTCTCCCAGTTTAGATGGGTTGAAGCATACCAAAGTATTGTAAGCTTTGAAAACATAAATGAAGCATAACATGGAAATGTTGTTTGAGCTTTCCATCCACTGAGACAGGAGCTGGGGGTGTGGACAAGTACTCAAATAAGTGAGCAATGCCCAAGGAGCAGTGCAGCATCCCATCTGCTCAGCAGACCTTTCACAGATCTTTGGGCTGATCAAGCACTAACTGCAGCATAAAGACAATTAAAAAGGAAATTTTCCATGGGGTAGACTGGATTGACAGTAATGGGTATTTTCAGAGAACAGCTTATAGAAACAACTTACACATGTTTAGGTTTAGAAATCAACTACGGAGTCTGCATATTGTGAAATACAATGGGTGTTTGCACCAGCTGTAATTGTCTGTTTGCACGGCACTGAGTATCATCAGACAGTCATACAGCCAGCACTGCAAGGCTGAGAAGACAGTAATCCAATGTCAAAACCAAGTCAAACTGTGTCAGCATAAATGACACATGGCAAACCAAATTAAATTGATCATGAAGTCTTAAAGCAGCAGGGAGGGTGAGCTTAGAGAACTCACAAAATCAAGGTGCTTTTGTGGTATTTCTAATTATTATGAGAAATTCCACTTTAAGACCACATTTGTTCATCCATGCTTCCGGGCATCCTCAGCAGGTGTCTATGGTAGGCAATCAAAGTAATCAATGCAAACACAGAACAGCTGCCAGCTCCTGTATTGGTCACCTCGGGTTAACCCATCTAGGAAGAGACAAATACCACTGAAACTAAGGCCTCCATCAGCTGGATTAGCACATTACTGAGTAGCTTCCTCAGAGATTTTAAAGGTAGTGCTGGTTCTGCTCATTCACTGCTAGGTTCTGAAAAAGAGGAGCAAATAACCTAGCAGCAGATCTGAGACCCAGCCTGCTGCACCCCTATTTACCCACTCATCAGCTGAGCTGAAGGTGCTGCTTCTATGCGTGAACTCCTTTCACTGAGGTAGCTCCCTCTCTGAAACGACTGGAGTTGGAGTGATCAGTGTTTTCTTTCTAGCTCTGTTGCAAACAGAATTGGGTATCTTCCCTTTAAAATAACTACACCTGTCACTGTCTCTATCTTGCAGGGAAAACAAATGTTTTCAGCAGGAAATTTCTTCTGTCTGATTTCAGATCTCATGGCAATATTTTTTTCTAACTGTCTGAACTTTTTTTTTTTTTTAATATTTTGGCTGGGAGAAAAGAACGTGGAAAGACATTCTTTTAGTGCTGGAAAAAATATATTCGCAATCTTTTGAAAGGGAACAGCTGTAAAGTTTGAGGTGGGAAATCTAATTCTACCAGAGAACAATGTACATTCTTCAATTCAGTTAAAAACACCAATTAATCCTCCTCCTATTTTTTTTTTTTTGTTCGAGATACAGCCTCTTTAAATGTTCTGTAAGTGAAATCAGTAAATTGACAACATATTTTTCACCCAGACTTGGTTTGCTAATTGTGATGGTGAATGATTCAGTTAGCTGTATTTATTCATAAGTCTTCAAAGAGTACTTTTCTAGTGATCAGTTTATTCATCATCCATCACTACCTTTCTTAAACATTTTGTTGCATTGTTCACCCTTTACTGTACACTGAAATTTCTCTAAAAAATGTTTTTTTTTTGTTTTGTTTAAGGAAAAAGGTTCATTTTAGCACTTTTCTGTTAATTGTTTTATGAAGTGAATAAACATTCATATTGTTGGTGGTGTTATGATTATTACTGTTATGGAATTTGTGTCCCACCTTTCTGTTGGATAACAGAGAATTAGCTCATTGTTTTCAGGCCCATGGGCAAACCTGGGGAAATGCCATCATTTTCACAGGGAATGTGTACCAGAGATCAGAGTAGGGAAGAAACTCGGCGTGAAAAAACCCTGAAATATTCACAGAGGACTTGAAGGTGCTCTTGCTCATCAATGCAATAGTGCCACAGAGTGTAGCCATGCACTTTTCTGCCCTGCTGTTAGGTGTCTGTTGCTTCTCTCGTTCTTGTTCTTCACTGGTGTAAAAAAATGTTTCTGTTTCTCATCACCTTACATTTCTGGGATAAAGAAACAGTCTTTCCACATTATAAAAATGCTAGAGCTAAAGAGAAGTCTGCAGAATGTCACAATGCGAGGAGGTTCCTAAGCAGATACATAAGTAAATTAAACTTCATCACTGGGCCAGCTACAGAGTACTAAGCTGCCTCATTTTGCCCTTAGCAAGTCAATAGTTCTCCCCTTTATTATTTTTCATTAATATCTGACTCATGGAGTTTCATTGCTCTGTAAAGCTCAGCTTGTTCCTTTTTAAAGTTTGTTTCCCTCTGAGAAAAGGAAAAGTAAATAACAGTTCAAAAGCAAAGATTAATCTATTTTTAAAAAAGTTTTTACAAATTAGTTATTATAAAATCTGATCTCATTACTTTAAACAATGTAATAATTTTTACGTTCACCCATACATCAACAGGGTTGTGCTTAGCCATCCCGTGAAAAAAGGTATTTCTTGGAAAATGAACTATTCATTGGTGTATGATTCATCATGACATTAATTCTTTGAATGTGCAGAAAAATAATTCCCTAGAACTATTCAACACTGAAGTGTTTTTATAATACATGAATTTGTTTAACAATAAACGTAGCTATCTACGTAACGGCTATCAAGGGCAATCACAGAATCACAGAATGTTGGAGATTGGAAGGGACCTCAAAAGATCATCTAGTCCAATCCCCCCCCGCCGAAGCAGGAACACCTAGAGCAGATCGCACAGGAACGCATCCAGGCGGGTTTTGAATGTCTCCAGAGAAGGAGACTCCACAACCTCTCTGGGCAGCCTGTTCCAGTGCTCTGTCACCCTCACTGGGAAGAAATTTCTCTGCATATTTAAGTGGAACCTCCTATGTTCCAGCTTGCACCCATTGCCCCTTGTCCTGTCACTGGATGTCACAATGAAGAGCCTGGCTCCATCCTCCTGACACCCACCCTTTACATATTTATAAACATTAATTAGGTCACCCCTCAGTCTCCTCTTCTCTAAGCTGAAGAAACCCAGCTCCCTCAGCCTTTCCTCATAAGGGAGATGCTCCACTCCCTTCATCATCTTGGTGGCTCTGCGCTGGACCCTCTCCAGCAGTTCCCTGTCCTTCTTGAACTGAGGGGCTGAGAACTAGACACAATATTGTGGAAAGATGGATGATAACTCATGTTACTGCCATAATTTTGGTTTGGTCCCTAAAATGCGCACAAGTGTGTTGTGTAGCTGGAAATAGAAAACGCTGAAGTAAAAGGGCGCCCGCTGTTTCTTCTGGGACATGAGTGTATAGGGAAAATAGGATTGTTTATATGGAGAAAGAGGGTGGGGGGGAAAAGAACTAGTTTTTGTGTTCCCCCCAAAACAAAACAAAACAAAACAAAACAAAAAACAACATTTTGCATCAGTATAACATTGAATTCAGATTTCTCAAGTAAATAAAAAGTTTTTGGTTGTGCACAGAACGTCATATCTGACCTGTCATGGATGAGGGTAATTTTTTTGGGCTAGAGATGTCATGATAGCAGAATCCGTTCTTGGATTTTTCAATATTACTTCACTCTCATATTTCCTACAAGGCTGTTTGTTTCCTTAAATCACATGAAACAAACTCAGCTCAAACTCTAACTTCACTTCTCCTCACTGGGGTCCCAAGGCTCAGGCTGCCTCCCTGAGGTTCTGAGCTCCATCACCTTGGGGATACCCCTGGGAGCTCCCCCCCCTTCTCCTGAGCAGACAAAGCTGGAGGCTGAAGCTGAAGGGCTGAGCCGCACGCTGCGTAACTGCTGCATCTGGTGCGTTAGCTCTGGACCAAGGGGCAAGCTGCACATTGCCCCTGACACAGAAGCATGGCTTTGGCATCCCAACAGTGAAGTCCGCTGCAACAGGCCTGAGACCTGACAACATTCATAAAGGTGACAAAACGCGCAGTGTCGGTAATATAATAGTAATAATAATACTATTATAAATGAGTAATAAAATTCAGTTGATAGTAGACATCATAAGGAAATCTTGCTTAGATTTCTGTTTGATCTTATCTATCTACACGGGCTTCTCATGGACACACTGGAACAGCACTTAATGCACATTTCTTCCACAGCATGCTAATGGTGACTTTCTCTTTTAATCACTGTGAAATATATTTTTTTTCACTTCTTCCTATTGCTTAGGGAACCAGATGCTCCACTTCCTGAAAACTCAAACCCGGTAATATGCATTTTAGGGGTGAAATTGCGTCTTCAATGTTCTGCAGTTACTATGGTTACCAACCTACAGCATCCCTGCATGCACCACTAAAAGAAACAGCGCAAAAATAAAAGCGCACATTCAAACAAAAGGAGAATCCTGACCTACTAAAAATAACCAGAGAGATTTATTTTCTGCAATGATAAAGGAAGAGAAGCTTACCTGTGGTCTTGTTTATAAACTCACTCACATGCACTTTAATTGTTGGAGTAGATTTTTGCCCCATCTAGAATTGGGAAGGTGGATGAAACCTGTTCCATCCTTATGCTCCAAAATTACCTATCACCACCGCATGTCTGGAAATGGGAGTACAGCTGTTGCCATTTTCCTAGTAGGAAAGTAACTCACCACCACTGTATTCAGGCTTCCGGTGCCAACCTGGGCAGGCTGCCTTCCTGACAAGGGCTGGTAGGATGTCAGGGGTTATGCTGAAAGCTGGAAGCTCCAGCCTAGCTATGGATTAAGCCCACAGCAATAAGAGGACTTGGTGGCTACCATTAATTTTGGTTGAAGTTATGTGCCTTAGCCCATGGATGCAGTACTCAGCCTCAGGCCAAACCCTGTCAGGAATCTAAATGTGGAGTTGTCTGCCATAGTGAGTGCTCTCCAGGCAGATTTGCAGAGCTTGGTGCGTCTTTTGGACCAGGACCCTCAGCCAGACCCTCCCATGCCAGCCCCGGGAGGGGATGGGTACAGACAGCTTCTCTGGGTGCTCCTGACCCATGCTACCAAGAGATCCTTGTCTAGCACAGAGGCACTCAGTCACCTCAACCACAAACGCAGCACTAGTCCTCGTGGCAGAGGATTTGGAAGATCCACCTGCATGGGTGCTGGCAATCAAGTTCCTGGCTCTTCCTTCCCAAGCAGGCAGAGGCTGCTCTGCACTGTGGGAGCTCTGACACTTCACAAGACAAAACCAGAGACTAATTGGAACAGAGAGGGGGAGAAAAATGAAACCTGTCTGTCTGATTAAAGTGCTTGGGCAGGAGGAGGAGACCAGAATTCTCACCTCTCCAAGAGGGCTAAGGGTTTATGTGACTGTAATCACACGGGAGGAGGTGGGAATCTTTCCTGGGAAGTGAAAAGTGCTCTTCCTCTGGCTCTACATGTTCGACTTTTACCAGCTCCTGCGCTGCCCTGCCCAGGCTGGTGCCCCACAGCTCTCCTGCCCCAGGGCTGACCAAGGAGAATGGCCCCGGGGAGCTGCGGGCAGTGCCCATTGCCTCCAGCCCCATCAATCTTTTTTTTTTTTTTGGAGCCCTGAGCAGCCTAGTCTGGCATTTGGCAACCCTGCCCACAGCAGGGGGGTTGGAACTAGATGATCTTTAAGGTCCTTTTTAACCCTGGCCATTCTATGATTCTATAAGGCAGACTGGATACCCACAATCACCACACACCCACAAACCATCCCAAGCTTAGATGAACACATACGTAACACTTCTAGGCAAAGATATCGCTAACTGAAAGCACTGGTGGCTGGGATTTGAAGGAGGATCCTAGGGCTGAATACTGTTGTCTCAACAACTCAGCAACTGAACGGAAGAGAAAAAAAAAAAAAAAAAAGGAACACTAAGGGTAAAGGTTTAAAAAATCATTAGTTTTAGAAAAGTCATCCATCTGGAACTTGAACCAACCATATATCCTAGGGAATATATTGAGGTAATGGTTTCTGGCCCATTCCCTGAGTGCTTAATTATCCACTCCCATAAGCAAATAGCCAGAGAACCAACTCCATTGCCATGCCAGTGGCATCACCGGGCAAGGGAATAAACTGTTTATTTATAGTACATGTGCATACAGTCATTTGGCATGTAAGAATTGAGAGTAAGTATAAAATCAGGAATCACTGCAGTCAGCAAAATGAAATGCAAGTAACTATCACTGGAGGGAAAAGACTGGGGTCCTCCTAGGTCCCTGGATGGGACCCTGCATTGTCCTGAGCCACAGCCCAGCCTCCACGACCAGGGCTGTGTCTCACAACACACTGGCAGGACTGAGGCTTCTACTTCTGATACAGGGTAATAATGCACACACAGTGACTGCTGATGCTGTGGAATAATCCAATTTATGTGAAAACTAGAAGCTAGTCTATTCACAGAACGTGATGGTGTTATTATCCTGCACCCTCTTACTCTTGCTTTTTCTATGTCAGCGTCATTGTACCATAAGATCCAGTGTTTTCACTGGAGAAAATGCAAAGTGAATACTATAGCCTTACAATATTGAAAAACATTTCTAGTTATTTTCTTCTGTGTTTGTTGATTTGAGATTGCATAGCCAAGAAGGTCATTGTATTTCAGGGTCACCTTTTTGTATGTGATCTACAAAGGCTTAGTGAAAGCACAGCAGTGGGTGAATGGTGAGTTCTTCCTTCAGTGTATATCACAGAGGTAAGGTACAACTTCAAGAACAAATGACAACAAGGAAAGTTCTGGATGTTTCAGATTCATTGTCCCTGTGCTTCATTAACAAATGATTGGCATAAAATGGTGTGAAATGTGAGGGAATAAAATAGAACAAAATTGTGAAAATGCTTCCTGTATTTCCCAGTGGTTCCTCGGCTGTGTCCTTAGGGCATTTCAAGACTTACTTTGGAAAAAGACTTTGCATAATAATCACTGCTATGATTAGGTAGGTTTTTCACATTCTATAATGCGTACAAGTCACCTGATAAGCACTGCAAGAAGAATTACTTGCAATGAAGTTTCAAAATGTTTTGGGTTTCAGGATTTCTCCCTCCTAGCTAGCAAAGCAGACTCATTAATTTTCTCAGAAGACCCACACGAAAACTCCCTTAAATGTAAGAACATTATTTTAAATTCCTTCCAAATACTTATAAATTCATAACAGCAATGATACCAGCAGCCCTGGGGCTACAAACAGCTCACCAACAGTCAAGTGCTGGTCAACAAAGAACTGCAGCCCTGGGAGTGGGGTAAAACCAGTTTTAGCAGTAACAAGACCAAACACCAAGTATCCAACATATGTAAGAGACGCCGTAGATTTTGGTATGACGTGGACTTGCAAGCTGGTGAAGTAAGGGCAAGTTGAAGTACAATTTAGCAAACAGAAAAATGATCCCAGGAGGATTCTGGAAGGAGAAAGAGGAAGAAATCATCAGCATTGTGGGACTCACTAGGCTCATGATGCTGTGAACCCCAAAACTGAAGTCATCAACAACAGGGCCCAGCAGAGCAGTGGAAAGATGAGTATAACACAGAGAAATGGATGGTGTGGAAAAGTTTTGTGTACATAGAAATTTAACAGTGTACTGAACTTGTTATATCATCGTGACTGGAGTAATAATTCTTTCATTGGGCTCTTAACACTTTCAGCAGACTAAATTCTTGGCTCTACATCTAATGCGTGTTCCGTTGGCACCCAGCAAAGTTTCAAGTGTACCAGACTGGTAGGACTCCAGGCAATGTGCTCTGTAGCTTAGATACAACAAACTGGTAACACTGATCCAGAGGATATGCTGCTAGCAGAGTAACATGCTCCTCCAACACTGCAGCTGTGCTGTTCTGGGGAAAGGCAGGCATTGCTTTTCATGAATTCAGGCTCCCAAGCTGCAGATGGACATGGGCAAATGTAGTCCCAGGGTACTAAGAAAACAAATGTCTGAAATAACAGCTAAGAATATGGTGCTTCTTTTCATACAAAGCAGGCAGGAAAAAGCAATGAGATATAATTTAGGGTCCCCCTTCTTCCGCTTTTGCTGATTTATTTTTGGCTGAACTGTATTTACAATCATTTATGTTCCATATATACTTCTCCATGAAAAATAAGTATGTCCTTTGAGTACTAAATCAACTTCAACACTATGGCAGTCTTAATCATAAAGTATAGCTTTGCAAAACCTCCACCGTGGATGCAACTGAATGATCTTTTTCCTTCTCAGCAGCATTTATTCTATTAATTTAACAGCTATTAAGTAAGATGAAGTATTCACAGACAGTAAACTGTAATTCTTAAGTCATTAGTGAATAGTTAGTGCTCAATACAAATGCTAATGTAGTTTAAACTTGATACAACCTTTCTAGACTTGAAGTCATCAGTAAATAAAATGTTAATAAAAACTTCCTGACTGTATGTAGATTAGTTTTTAGCATTAGTAAGCTCACTGTTCAAGAATGAACAATAACCAAAATCTATTTTTGTCAAAGAACAGTTACCAATACAGCAAATATCAGTAAGGGAAAAACGGGTGAGAAATCCTCTTTCATATGAACTATGAATGCAAAAAAGGCACTGGACAAAAAAAATCTCAGCTGGAAGACAACATGAAATGCTGTATATATGTTGAGAAATTCACAATTATGAATTCAAAGCAAATTTGGCTGTAAGTAATATACCAGTCTATCAGTGACACGTTCTCTTCAGATTTGTTACTACTTGTAGCAAGTGGCAGCAGCCTCTAACCTCATTCTGGCCATGACACAGTATAAGCAAGCTTCATGTTTAATGTTTAGTGTCCTTGTTTTGTTTTTTTAAAGTAGAGTGGCAAAAAGTACTTGTATGGGGAATAAAAATCACAGTAGCAAATATCATACACAGTTTGGCAAGGCAACTTCTTTTGAGATGATTGGAAAGACTTCAGCAGCTCTCCCAGAAGCTGCTGTGGGGCAGTGCCAATAGCCCAAGGTGAGGGAAATCCATCTCTTTCTACATCTGCTCACCTCATTAGAAAAGCGGGCCACATTTCAGTGATGCGAAAATGGGCAATGTTTTATGATATAAAATGTTTGTGAATCTACAAGCCAACCAAACCATAAACTCCTTCCGATGCATTTCACTGCCAGACGTGCTGCAGTGGGAGTCCCAGCCTGCAGCCCACCTCTCAAGGAAGCTGTCCCTGGAACAGGGATGGGTTTGGTGGGACTGGCCAGTGTGCTGTTAATTGAAAGTGGCCACAGCTTTTAATGTGTTTTCTTAATGGAAAACCCTAAACTATGGAAGCTGGGGCACCAATGTACAAATACTGATGTATATTCACAGTCTGCCTCTTCCATGTCATATTATGAATAATCCCAGCATTCAGAATATTTTGTTTCCTTTGGTGAACAGGTACAGATTTATATTTCTGATACTTTTTATGATGAGCTCTACAGATGTAATTCTTCTTGCAGGCCAGCAAAAACCCTCTCAGATACTTTGTTTTTTGTGGATACAGTAATATTCAAGCAAACAAAAAAACAAAACACAAAACCCCTCAATCAGCCATGTCATGGAGTCAGGACAAAAGTCCCAAGGAACTAACATGGGGCAGTAAAGTGAAGGGGGTCACGAGAGACTTTCCTTAGAAATCTGGTGCTACATCAGAGTGGAGCAGGTAGAAGCACTGGCTCTGCAACACCTGGATGATCGTACCCAAGATGAAATGGTTGGTTCAGTGGAAGGACAGAAGTATATGACCTTACAGGATCAGTAAAGTCTTCGTCCACCTCCCAAACAGTGAATCAACCTGCACTTCTACACAAAACTGCCAAGATCAATTTCTCAAGTTTTTTATTGGCTGCTGAAATCTGGGAGACACACTGAGGTTTTGCTCATCAAATCAGATAATGTAATTAACAGGACAATGGAGAAAAGAAGAATAAAACCTGAAAAAAATTGAACCGCATCTTAGCTACACAGAATTTGAAATGGACATACTATTGCTAAATTGCCATGCAGTTGTTCTTGCAGCAGCACTCCCAGGGCTCCAGCCTGCCAAGGACTGTGCTGGCAGCACTGAGTGGCATGTGACGGAAGAGATGGAAGGTTGTCTTCTTTCTCAATTAATATAAAATTTAGACAACCACAGTAAATCCTTTGAGCAAAACCTTCTGCCAGTCAATGGTCTACTTACTAAGTATGAGCAATCATACATGAACATGATTTCTTATATATTTTCTTAATTCTAAAAATGATGAAAATTTTTATTGTCATAAAGGGAAGCTTCATGCATCAAACAGCAGCACTAACAGTCAGGATTCCCCCATGAGGAAGTGTTTTCCCTTAAAACACTCCATTTAATCGTGCCCACAACTGTGAAAAATAGATTAGTGTGCTTTCATTTTGCAGCATTTGTTAGTATAATTCTGAGCCATTTGTCTGAAAACAGTACTCCATTTCATTGCTTCTTGTTCAACAAATATATTTGATTAGCAAGAACTGTGTTGCTCTTGTGAAACTTAAAGCTGTGTTTGGAATTAGGACCTTTTTTATTATTATGCATTAAAATCTGTTATTGATCTCCTAGAGGTGCAACTATAAGTGTCTCTTGTAATGCAAAAATAAATTAGATTCTGATCAGGTTCAAAGTGTTCAATGAAGGACTACCTAGCAGCATTTTTAAATGAAATGCAGTTTGTGTTTAGCATTTCAGATCAGCTATTTGATTGAAAGTCAGGAAGAATTCCCAGCAATGTAGCATCTCTCTTCCTTCACTGGGCATCTAAAATGCATCTAGCTTTCAGCTGCTGCATAACGTTGACATATTGTTTTGTTTGGTCCAGAGCACTTCGATATTTAATATATGCTGTGCTGGCTAACTTCAAAGGGACCACTGCAGTACATTAGCTTAAAAAACATTTGCTAAACATTTTAAACCTAACTTCTTTATGGCCAAAGACTGCCATGTTCATTACAGAATGCAAATGAGCAATGTATCACTTGCTGTATTGATCCTGTTATGGTAATATTAGCCTTCATAGGAGTGTAGTGATAGGACAGGGTATAATGGTTTTAAACTAAAAGGGGGGAGATTAAATTAGACACGAGGAGGAAATTCTTTACTCAGAGTGAGGCACTGGCACAGGCTGCCCAGAGAAGCTGTGGATGCCCCCTCCCTGCAGATGCTCGAGGCCAGGCTGGATGGGGCCATGGGCAACTTGGTATAGGGGAAGGTGTCCCTGGTCATGGCAAGGTGGGTGGAACTGGATGGTCTTTAAGGTCCCTTCCAACCCAAAAGGTTCTATGATTCTGTGAGATGAAGCTATAGCACAGTGGTCTTTTGAGAACTCAGACAAGCTCAGGGACTCACTATGCAAGGTGCTACACATAGGGCCCTAAGAGATAGACTCTGTCCTGAAAAGCTTACACTTTATACTTGAAAAGTGAGACATAAGGCCGATACAGACTTTCCGTCATAGCTAAAATGCTGTTATCAAACAGAGATGTTTTCTTCTCACCTAACTCCGTATCTGAGTAAATCATGCTAGGCCTACAATAGCCAATGGAGTGAAAGACCATTTGAGGATGCAGTTTATCTGATGTCTGCTTCTGCAGAAAGCCATTCTCTTTAGCAGAAAATACACAGGCATCTACTTTTGCTAGCCCTAACAATACGACCTCCTGCCTTCCCAGATACAGTGAAAAGCGCTACACCCTCCATCTACACTGGCTCTACTTCATAGGTCTCAGACACAGGCACTGGTCTCATCTTTATTAGAGGAAATCAGTGGGTTTACTCTGGGATGAAAGCCCAGAGACTGGGGCTGTTGAGCAGTGGCTATAATGAAACAGCATGGAGACAGCTGCGGCCACAACTCAGCCCTTTGGGATGCTCTTCATTTAAACCAATGTGATTTTGAACAATTTGGCTTTGCTAGAGATCTTTTCACAGCATAACACAAAGCCTTCAGGTTCAACACTGCAACTCTGACGCGTGGCTTGGCATGCAGAGATTACTGCAGCTAAATGATGCACTCAGAGGTTTAGTCTGTTTTTTTTTTTTTTTGTTTTTTTTTTCCAGATTTAGATTAACTCAATCAAAAAATGCCTAGGTGCTATTACATCTAAAATATAAAATCAGACAGAACTGGCACAACATACCACATCAAAATAACAGCAATTAACCACCTGGTCAAGAAAGAACTCCAGCTGCAGGGCACACCAGGTCCTCTCCTACATCTCCAGCTGAAAACTATGGGGACATCTCCTTCATGGCAGGGTGCAGCCCCTGGGGCAGAAAAGAAGCTCAGGCTACCGTTTCTGATTCATCTGGACACCTTGTGGTGCCAGCCTTTGCTCAGATTTTACAGTAAGTGGTAATGAAAGGTGTGGGTCTGTGACCCACAGACCAAAGTGACTGAGCTCAATGTATTCAAACTCCTCCCTCCAACCTGGATGTTGCCCCTTTTCTAAGGTATTCCAAAGTATTTCTGCTACTTTCTGCTATTCTAATTTCCTAATTACACAGCAAAGCTCCTAAGAAGATGACATTAGCTCTCTTGCTGATTTGCTAGCATACACCCAAAGTGGTGACTGCAGACATAATATACTTTGTGTCTGTGAACTTGGTTTCCTGTAGCTCACTGGGCTTAACGGCAGTCTAATGCCTGCCTCCTTCCAATTCCCACAAAGACTATGCATAGGTCTGACATGTAGTGAGTGCTTTTGTGGGGAGACCCTTCCTGCAGTCTGAGGGCATTTCTACCCTCCAGCTTAGCGCAGCTGTGAGAGCTCTCAGCCTGGCCAGACCAAGTGTGCGTGAAGACAGAGCAGGCATGGAGGATTATGACTCAGAAGCTGAATGAGAAAGAAAGCATGTCTCATGTGCTGGCTGCTAAAGTGGCCGCATCAACACACCCCAGACTGGTGAAGTAGGAAGGAGGGATATCTAAGAAAACACAGCTTTATAACCAGTGAGTAACATTTATTCTCTGTTGCCCTCTAATTTAACACCTGCAAAAATCAAAAAAGTGATGACTGTAACTGTCTCACAAAAAGCAACAATCTATACATACCCTCTTTTAGCCTTACCTTTTTGAATGCTCAAAGATGATGGGAAAACTAGAGGATTGCTGCAAGTCCCACAAAAAGGCCTAAGCATTAAAAGATTTTCCTTACAGGTGAAATCCCTTGCCTGTACCACACCAATAGCAGGTTCTGGTGGGGCAGCACACTGCATTCTGTGCAGTTAGAGAGGAAAAAACACCTTGTCCAAGGCCACACCACTCTGCACAAGCAGCGTGGGACAGACACATCCCACAGCCCCAGCACGGCTCGACATCGCCTGTATTTAACACTGGATGCTGGTTGCCACCAAGCAGTGCCAATGGTCTTCCTCTCTACCTCATCCATGTTCCCAGCTGTGTCGACAGCTCCTCATCACAAACACCATCGGTTGCATCAGCACCTCCTGGCATCCCTGTCACATGCAGACGGACACCAGCCTGCAGCCTTACGTCAGCTGGCGGCGGCGGTTCGGCTCCTGCCAAAACTAGGATACAATTTTAGCAGCAACTTCTGTGGGAAGAGAATCAGGTTTGGTGCTCCCTGCAGAAGCACAGCGCCAGGATCACCGGCAGCTAAACACCAGCTGAGGCACTCAGATGTCTACTTCGTGCACTCACTCCTGGCTGCCGTGCTTGAGGTGGTGGTGGGAGCAGGGGAGCTCTGGGCTGCTGGCGATGCCAGTGTCCTCAGCTCCAGGCACAGCAGCAAACCCACAATGGGAAAGCCCTGCATTTCCTGGCAAAGCATTTAATGGGGCATGTTCCAAGCCTAATCAAATTATTATTTTTAAATAATGAAATTGTTTAACACACAACAATTTAATTCATATTTTGTTATGAACCAGAAGTCAATCATTTGCCGCCTGGTAACGATATTCATTATTGCACAAAGCTTGTGGCTTATCGTGTTGTGCTGAAAGTACTTTACATATATAAACAGAAGGCTGAAAACCATCCTTGAGGAAGCTTCATCAAAACCAGGACTGAGCTTCACCCAGTTAAAGACTTAGGTCTGTAAGACCTTAAAGCTATTAGAGAGCGTCTAAGGAGGGATATGAAGATGAGGAGTGGTCTAGATGGCAAGGCATATACAGGGTGGCTGAGGGCCCTTGGTTTGTTCAGCCCAGAGCAGAGGAGGCTGAGGGGAGGCCTCATGGCGGCCTACAGCTCCCTCCCAGGGGAGCGGAGGGGCAGGCGCTGATCTCTGCTCTCTGGGGACAGCAACAGGACACGAGGGAACGGCATGGAGCTGTGTCAGGGGAGGGTCAGGCTGGGGTTAGGAAAAGGTTCTGCACCAGAGGGTGGTGGGCATGGAGCAGTCCCCGCGCTGCTGTAGTTCAAGGAGCGTTTGGACACCGCTCTCTCAGACACAGGGTTTGGGTTTTGGGTGGTCCTGTGTGGGGTCAGGGGTTGGATGCGATGATCCTTGTGGGTCCCTTCCCACTTGGGATATTCTGATTCTAGGTCCTTCCTTCTCAGTACAGTATCAATCCTTTTTTGCCTACAACATGCCCGTACTTTGTGTGAGCACCATCATTTAGGTAATAATTGGCACTCACACAAAAAAATGGAAAAACTATCTTTTCTAATATACTGCAAAGGCACTAGCCTGCCTCCAAATGTAAACTGCAAACTGCTAAAGTTGTGACATTTGAACATTTTCAGTGAGTTGACACACTAGTAATTTGCTTGGTATCATCCTAAATAATAATACATATTGTGACTGAATTAATTTGGCAAGCAGCCAATAAGTAATTAGAAAAAAGTTAATTATGTACTTGTCATGATATGTACTCTATTTATGGCAAAATGTGTTGACTTTAAGTCAATCTTGATATTTCAGTGAATTAAAAGTTATCACAGACTGTAAGTATTTATGCTAAGGGCAAATTTTCTGTAGTGGAAAAAAGGAAAGGGAAGGAGGTGCTAGCAGTGCCTGTCTGGGGATGGATGGACTGGGGTGCAGAACACCATTGCCTTCTCCCAAATCACCAGCATGGTGAGCAGGGAGCCAAGGAGGGGCAACTGGTCTTCATCAGGCACTACCACACATGAGCAGGTAATGTCTGAAAAGGCTCTAGTAAGTTCAGGCAGACATCAGTTGTGCCTTCACAACGAGACTGGGGCGAAAACCTAAGAAGAGTAAACTGAGACCTATGTTGTAGCATGCTCCTAGCACAAAAGCAAAAAGAGCTTTCATAAAACAATCCATGTTGTTCTTAGTTAAGAATCCTTAAGCAAGACAAAAACGGAGCACAGTGCTGAAAAGACAGTTACTGCACTGGAGAAGGGTTACAAGAGGATTTCCTCAAAAATTAATATTTGGGATCAATCTCATTAAAGACTGTAACCAAAAGGAGGAGTGCAGTAATAATTTGCTGATGATACCTAGTTAGGAGGAACTGTCAGTTCAGGAGAGAACTGGGATTACACACAGTAATAACCAGATGACCTTGAGGTCTGAACTAATAGGTGGAAATCAATTGTGCAAAGTGCAAGGCCACACATCTGGGGACTAATAATGAGCACCTGTGGTATAAGTAGAGAGCTCATCATTTGGAAATGGCGGAGGACAGACACCTTGGTAGTGGGACAGACACTTCTAGATATCTAGAAGCACTGGTCGATTACAGAATCACTGCAAACCAACGCTGTGAGGCAGAAATGGTAAATATGATCCTAGAATATATGGAGAGTACTTCTATAGAGATGCGGAAACATTAACAAAGAAATGGTGAGATCTCCCCACAACACTGTGTATGAAAATACGGCATGCTTACATGTTTAAGAAAGGTGATTTCCAAGTGGAACAAGAACAGAGATGGGACATTTATGAAGATATCGAAGATTAACTTATATGAAGCAACTAAAGGCACATTGGTTGTTGGGTTAAAAAAATGCAGTGGAGAGCAGATATTCAGTTTAAACACATCAGCAAGGTAGGAATTTGAATATTTACTATCAGGAAGAAAAAATAGCTGGTTAAGCTAGAAGACACCAAAAAAAGAAACAGGTATAGGTGGATTGATAACCTATTTATACCAAAAATAGGAAGAGGACTTAATCAACATAGGTGAGTAGTGAGGCAACGAAGCTAAGTACTTTTAAGACAGAAGGTTATACAGGTCTGTAAGAAGATGCATGTGACAACTTCCTGCAACTGTGGTGGCAGAAAGTCCTTTCAGGACATCTCTGGTGCCTGAGGACTTGAGGAGAAAGCCCTGAATGTATGGTGTGACTTTTCCCACGTGACTCGCTTGCACATGCAACTTGTACCTAAAAAAAAAAATCTCGTGATTATGATTCTATACACAGAAGTTGTGTTGTAGTGATGGCTTTCCGATGAAAGAACTTTACCAAATTTAGTAATTTCTCTCAGTTTGGTCATTTCTTCCCTATGCCTAATGCAGCAAGCTAGCTGGTTCCACCTCATACCCAGGTGACCTAAATGGACCAAACTGTAATTTATCTATCAAAGGGATTATTTAGCATTCCTTTCTGGTATCCCAGAATAGAGGGTATTCAGACATCATGGAAATGGCAAAACATTAGTTCAGATCTTCAGCTTTTATCTCGATTCTGTAACCCTGGAAACCTCTATTGTCCATAACTAGGCACTATCCCACAGTGACAAAAGCAAGTATTTATTTGAAATTTTCCAAACTTGGTACCAGGAAAGTATAATTCATGGACTGTTATTATTACTACTGACATAAAGAATGGCTCTTTTTCACATGATTATATGAAACATTTCAACCTTAGCTTCAATATATGTCAGGTGTTTGTCTTCCTGTCCATATTGCCTCCAGAATGAGAACTAAAATAACATAATAGGCATTAAATCATCAAATCAAAAAAATGTATCAGCTCAAAAAAAAGTATCAGCATCTTGTGTTGTTATGAGACACACTACACAGTACAATATACTAGGTAATGGGCCTACTCATCATTGGCACATCATTCACTCTGCTTTCCCTGCTCAGATGATGCAGGGCAGGAATTCTGATAGACTATTTGTCCTTGCTCTGATTAAGGATAAAACATGGCTTGAAAATAAGAAACTGCTTGCCACTCTGCACCTCTGAAACGCCTTTCTTGTGTTACCAGCATGGACTAGAAGTATGACATATGCTGATCACAACATTATGAAATCAAAGATTGCACCCTTTCCGCATCATTTCTAAATTCACTGTATCAAGCTGAGATAAGAATCACACACACGCCCAATTATTTTTGCATTTCTAAACTGCCCTGCTTGGGCAGTGAGATAACTCTGGGTTTAACCCTGGATTCAGTGCACTTGGAATTGACTCCCTGCCCTGTCTCTATCCCATATGACCTTACAGCAGTCTCTTTGGCTATGGAACACGATGCACCTAAATACCTTCCTCATGGTCCTTCTGACTACACTGTGAGGCACATGGATTTTATGGAAATGAGGCTATTAAAAACTTTTTATCAATATTTTTTAGTGCAGTGGCAAATGCATAGCCTTCTCTGTGACATCACGGGTTCGCCTTTGCATGGCTCTCACTGGGAGGAAATGTTCTTGCCTTAGATGTGCTCTAGTAAAGATTTTGCTTCCACCTCTTTCTAGTTTTTCCACAGGGCTCTTTTAATTGCAGTGCACAAGATAACTGAGGCTGAAGGGAGCCACAAGAAGAGAACAACCTTCAGAAGTCTTCTTTTATTAAGATCTTCTTTAATTATTCTTGTTCCAACCGTAGATGAGCTAAAGGCAGCTGGGGTGCTTGGGAGCATGATGCTTTCTTCAGCTTGGCTAGGTAGCTGTACACACAGCTAGCACCAGTTGTAGGCAGGTCTGAAGGCTGATATCCTGCCGGATCCCACGGTGCTCACCTCTCTGTGTGAGCACCAGACAGCCCCACGTCAACCCACTGACTTCAGACCCTGCTTCTGAGCCCCCAGTTCATGCATTTCAAACAGCCTTCTGCTAAATAATCACAAGACAAAAGCTTTGCAGAGTTTCCCTTCTTGCATGATGATGCATTCAGAGGTTTATTTGCCTTGGTCCCTGTATCAGTGGCACAGGTAAAATTGCCTTTGCTAGCTGGAGAAGCAGAGAAGTGCCTGAAGTTCTTGTGGCCATGGTAGGTGTCCAGCTGCAGGACCTGGGAGGACTGCAGCACAATTCCCAGCCTGCACACTCTCCAAAGTACAATTCCATCCTGAAATATCATTTGGAATTTTCATTTCATGGTCTGTGGCATTTCAAGTTTTTCTTTCCATATTAAATACGCTTGTTTCACAAAGTACAAAAGCAAACTTTCCTCAGTAATCCTGTACCTTACAAACTCATAGCACAGCCTGGGGATTGATCTGAACCCTCTCTCAGGAACTGTCATCTAAAACGTTTTAAAGGACAACGTGCTTTTTTCCCCTCTGTCTCCCTTGGATTAGCCTGCAGCCAGGTCACTGTGTTCTCTCTCAGCACCTCCATCACAGTCCCAACTGGCCCAAGAGTACTAAATAAGCTTGAGAGGGCACGTCTGCAACGTCACACCCACTGTCAATACCCTACGGGGTCTGACATCCCGCCTCCTCCAAGTAAGCAGAACCGACCCAATCCTGTCTCTTAAAACAATAAATGACTTGCTTTTTATAAAGGCAATGTCAGTGCCATGCTCCAAGCTGGAAAATGCCACCTCACTGTATTAGGTGCGTCTGCATCCTGCTGCTGCTTTGAAGGACTTTCTGTACCTGTGTTGTACCCATCTCCTTCCAAATCCTTTGCAGCTCAATCACAAGCATTTGTTGCAGGCTTAAAACTGGCATATACAAGTGCCGATGACAATCCAATTTTTTAAAACTATTTTTCAGAATAATTTGTACTCTTTCAGTACAGTGACTACAAGACAATAAGGAGCTTAATGTGTTATGGCTCCTATTACGGAATGATCTTCTTAGAGCCGCAAGGAAGAGCCGTGCAGTAAATCATCATTACTTCAGGCACTTGTCACAGTACAGTCAGCAGGCAGGACTCGGTGGGGCACAGTTCGGATGCCAGTGCTGCTGCACTGCTGTAAACGAGGGCAGAACCAGATGCAGACGTTGTTTTCACAAACATTGGCAAAGAAATGCCTGGAGGAGGAAAAGGTACAAATGCTTCTTGAGTTTGCTTCAAGCTGGGGTTGGCATATGCTGACAAGAAGCAGGACAGTTGTATGGAAGGCCTGCAATATAGACAGGCATGCTTATGAGCTCAAGGATAGACAAGGCTGTTGCAGAGCGCAAATGGGATGTGTGCACAGGAGTGTGGCACGCTGAAAGTAACAAGAAGGGCAGCGTTGCATGTGCACCCTGCGAAGGCCTGCTGTCCCTCATGCACCTCGTTCTCCAGGCACTACAGGCAGTGGTTTGAAGCCCACAAACTGGCCAGACAATGGCAAATTCTCCCCATGCTGTGGTCTGACAAGAAATGTCAGTCCATTGGATAAATAATGCACAAAGATCTCCCCAAATAAATGTTTGTTTGATGATTGCTTCTGATGAGCATTTTGTACTATGAGCTAAACAGTACTACATGTTTACAAAACAGGGTAATTATGGAGCCATCATATTTATTATTCTATAAGCCTGCCACTGAACAAGACAGACTTACTGCAAGATTAAAAATCAACATTTGGCCATAAACTACTGGTAATCTCTGACTCCACCTATGTATTCAGAACCATTGCAGGGGAACACAGAATGGAAAACTGCAAAAGGATGGACTGATAATTATTTCTCCTTAATTAGGATTTGATCTTTTGTACGTTAGGGGGATGAAATCATGCACAGTTATACACACTCCTATTCATTTGTTAATTCTAAATGACATGGAATTAAAAGCAAAGCAGTGAATCTCTCACTCAATATGCACACACAATTTCATTGAAGATAGTGGTTATTTTGCTGTGACCAGCATGTGTTTTGAATGTTTAATGTCCATCACAGGTTTCTATCCAATTAGATGTATTGGCAGCAAGACTTCGACACTAAGCAGGAAGGTGAAACAGAGGTTAAAAAACCATCCTAATTGCTTATGCAGTGTTTTCCAGAACTGCAACATCTATACCTGGACACATAGAATCATAGAATCATAGAATCATAGAATCATAGAATCATAGAATCATAGAATCATAGAATCACAGAATCATAGAATGGCTTGGGTTGGAAGGGACCTCAGAGATCATCTAGTTCCAGCCCCCTGCCATGGACAGGGCTGCCAACCACTAGCTCACTAGGTCAAACTGCCCAGGAACCCATCCAGCCTGGCCTTGAACACAGCCAGGGATGGGGCAGCCACAACTTCTCTGGGCAGCCTGTGCCAGCGCCTCACCACTCTCTCAGGGAAGAATTTCTTCCTGATGTCCAACCTCAACCTCCCCTCTTCCAGTTTTAGCCCATTCCCCCTTGTCCTGCCATTATCCACCTGTGTAAAAAGTCGGTCCCCCTCCTGCCTGTAAGCTCCTTTCAAGTATTGGAAGGCCACAATGAGGTCTCCCCGGAGCCTTCTCTTTTCCAAGCTGAACAATCCCAACTCCCTCAACCTTTCCTCACAGGAGAGGTGCTCCAGCCCTCTGATCATTTTGGTGGCCCTCCTCTGGACTCGCTCCAACAGCTCCACATCCCCTCTGTACTGGGGGCCCCAGGCCTGGACACAGCGCTCCAGGTGAGGCCTTACAAGGGCAGAGTAGAGGGGGACAATCCCCTCCCTCTCCCTGCTGGCCACCCCTCTCTTGATGCAGCCCAGGATGCCATTGGCCTTCCTGGCTGCAAGAGCGCTGCCGGCTCATGGCCAGCTTTTCGTCAATCACAACGCCCAAGTCCTCCTACGCAGGGCTGCTCTCAATGAGTTCTTCTCCCAGTCTGTACACAACCCCCTATCTCTCCATCCTTTTCTCTTCCAATATTCAATGCCCCAGAGGGCAACCTGTGGGAAAACTTGCAGCCTTTTACTTATAATGGCAACCACAGAAATTAGGAGAGTTTCTTAACATTTGAAAGTGAACTGGATACAGGTAATTTACTGCTAGGATGTGGAGGTCAGACTGACCAGCCTGCTCTGCCATCCAGACAAGAATGTCTGCACAGACAAGTGCCTCTCCACTGCAAAGCACCACACATCTGAACCATGCTGCACCATGTCCCCACCGTCATGGCAGAATGAGCCCCCTGGGCTGGGATCCCTTTAGGCCACCCATTTTTGTGGAGCAGCAACATTTGGGGTCATCACTCAAGGGACAGTCTGCACTGTACCTGAAAAGCGACATCCTGTACTGGGTGAAGGGACGGTAGCGACAGTAGGAGAAGATGAATGTTAATGCCATTTCTCACATTTATGAAGTTCATTGGAAGTATGCATCACAGCATTTGCTCCATCAGCATTCTGTATCACACCCCATCTGTGCACTGACAAATACACCAGGCAAGTGCACCTGACACATGCCTCCAATGGCAAATCTGGTCCCTCGTGGTGTTGGACTGTAGCCCCAAGCAGGTTAGCACCAGCAGGGCTTCAGGAGGTTCTGCCCACTCTGCAGTGATGCTGGGGAGAACTCATCCTGCTCTGCAAAGCCCGTTTTCCCAAAATAACTCACAAGCATGAATTCAAGAAAGCCTGTTGTGGTGCTATGCTGCATTATGACAATGGGCTGGTGTTCGCTTTCTCACTTTATTTTCAGTATTTTCTGAAGAAGCCTTAGAAATCAAACCTATATTCCCAACCATATCATTCTCCCTCATTCCAGAAATACTAGTTTATTGTCCTACCAGACCTAATACCACCCTTCTTCCTTTTGTAGCCTCTTCCTAGACACCAAAATCATGTACCATGTCATCAGAAATATGCCCATCTGAGGGCTCTGAACTCCACATCCTTTCGTAATAAAATCAAAACCAACTTTTCAAGATTTTCAAGCACCCTAGCGCTTCTGTGCGAGGTGAAAGAGGCCCCTCCTGTGCACCCACCATGTGCACAAGTGGGCATATGGATGTTCCCTCTGGAGTACAGAAAAATCAACGGGAAGGGACAGAAGGAAATTGCCCATGGTTATCAAATTGTGGTGGCTCTTCTGGTAGCTTTGTGTCCTATTAGTCACATGGATAACCTCACTGGAGTTGTTTCCAACCAGCCTTCAGTAAAACGAAACAGATTTGGTTCTAGACAGTAGAGTCAGATAACCATTTTCATAGGCAACTAAGAAAAATCCCTCAACATTTGATTTCCCTTCATTAGACCAGTTATCAGTCCCGGTATCAAGCATAATATACTCGGTACCTTTCTCTGCAACAAACTGAAATTGTGGCTTTTGTACATAGGATTACATGATTACATGATGTAAGTCAGCAGAAAGATCTGATAAGACCAGAATCTAGGTAGGGGAATTATGCAGAGGAAAATTTCTGTAAGACTCCTTCATACATCCTACAAATTTTGTTGTCTTGACAAACAATTTCAAAGATAAGGAGTTTCCCTCTGCTTTTGAATATTTATGGAGAGAAGGACATACTGGCTCGACAACCTATGGAGAATTAGGGTATGAACAAGGCAGCATCCTTCCCCTCTTCCCTTATCACTGTAGCAAATCCTGGATGTGCAGGACTGCCTTCTTCAGCAACTCTGGAGAACAGGGGATACAGGGAACAGCACTAGAAATCCGAATCAAAAGTAGATTTTCAAAGCTGTTGAATTAGGATCTTAACAGAGTATTTTGTGTGAGCACAAACTTCACTAGAAATGCACAAACAAAAATGCTGTGTTCAGATATATCTGCACATAATCTGTCCTGTTCTGAGCACATTCTACTTTATGAAAACATATAATTTGCACATTTTGTAGTATACACAAATAAATGTTAAGTAACCTAGACCCTTAAACAACCTAAAGAATAAATCTAATTTAAAGAGCAGTGAGTATAATAATAAACTTCACAGCATTCCAATGTCACTGTATGTGACCAGCCATGCTAAAATGTTACTATATGCTCATTTCAAAACTGAAAGTGAACTCTTATGCTCAACAGCATACCAGGCTGATACAAAGCCCATTATGATATACCATCTGTGCGAACGTCTGTGCATGAGCACATTTTATTTATAAAATAAAAATAATGGGCATGATGTAAAAGGTATGAGAAAACCTAAGAAATAATCAGGAACTAAAACTTGGTTTTAGAAAGGAATGAACATTCTAAAATAAAAGTGCCTAAAAATATATGTTTATTTATGTTTAGGACAAGGAAAAGCACAACAATCTTGCACTGTAAATCAGCATCATGAAGATAAAATCTCTTCCTAAGCAGGAAGGATTGTTCAATGTCATGGGTAAGTAATAGTGGCCGCAAGTGAGAAGTAGTGATACAGGCCAGGGAGCGGCAACAAGATCCCCTACCACAGAGATAACAGCCTGTCATGAAGCAAAGATAGGACTTCTAATACATACTTTTGAGAGGGCTTTTTTCCCCTCTGACTTTGACCAACTGTTCGTTCACACAACAGCTAACACAGGCCAGGGTGACATTCAAGAGTGTCTGCTTACATCAACTGTAAAGTCAACACCAAGGACTAAAGTTCTAAATTTACAGCTTTTTAGTAAGTATATTACAAAACTCACGTTTTAGTAACCTGGGAGTAAAAAATACCACTCCCTTTTTTGTTATAGATCAGTGCTTTACTGCTGATATGGATCAAATAATGAATATATTCACGTTTGTAAGTGCCGGAGCACTGAGGTACATTTGCTGTATAATCGATCCATTAATTAATACTAGTCTATTCCCATACTTTGGCGGAGTAATTTGTTTTCAAGTTTTTTTTTTTTTTTTCTGATACCCCCAAAATGTCCAGCCTTGCACAGAAAAGAGGCGTGAACCAGTCTTGTCACCCGAAGCCAGGGTAACAAGATGTATTTTCCTGGAGGATTTGGAGTGGTTGCTCTCAGATGGGGGCATGTGTCCCTCCCCATTCCTCTGCTGACCCCTCCAGGAGTGAGCCCCCCAGAAGCAACTGGGAGCAGAGATTGGGCTTCCAGATGTGATGGCAATAATACCGTCCCCAGGGGCATTTAAAACAGAACTGGGTAATTGTTTTATCAATATTCACATTCCTTTGGTAATCAAAACCAAGATAACCCCCTCTTATCTGCAAAACAAAGTGTGCAAAGATATCGAAAGGACAGGAGATGCCCTTACAGAGGTCTGCTTCAGCGTTTCCTCCCCAGCCGTAACACAGGGTAAAGTATGGCTTCAGGCCCCAGCTCATGGCTGGACAGAATTCACCAAACGCTGTGCTGCCTTTGAAATAAAGCCAACAATTTCCTAAAGATCCTGCTCTTGTTCTTCTGTTTTTTCTCAGAGCTTCTAGCAAAGCAGGTAGGCTCCTTGCTTTGAGCTGACATCAGCATCCACTTGGACAGAGCAACAGCCACAGTGCGCTGATCTGGGCCCGCTCACCATCTGCTGTCACTGTCAGAGAAAACTGATGTGAGCACAGGCCGCATTGCAGGATGCTGAGTTTCAAGCCCTGCGCAACCCTGATGCCTTCTGCTAGATGCCCCTGTCAAACAGCCAAGCCAACAACGCGCTGCTAATGAGGACACTGCACCAGGAGAACAGAAAGGGAAGAAAGTGGGACCTCTCTTTGAGGATATCGGTTTGGAACTCTGTATCTATTAACCAGGAGTAAATGTAACTAAAACTGCATTTTTGACTTCTGTCAGAAACCAAAAAAGAGCTTCTAATGTGGGTAAGACTGATATTTGTGAAGTGGAATATATAGGCAAGGACTTCTAGTAAAGTGTCTCAGGTACAAAACTTCAGCAATTTTCCTGTTTTTTTCCAGGTCTGAAGATAAGTGGAGAAATGTTCAGAAAGTACTAATTTATGTTACTTTTATGTCCCCAGTTATGAAGTCTCATATTTCCAAATGACAGAGGTAAACCTCTGCGATCAGAAAACTGGTTCTCATGCAACCTACATGCTATCTTTCCGCCTGTTAACATCTAACAATTATTTTTACTTCCATATGAAATCTGCTTTGTATTTCAGTTATCCTCTACAGATATCCCATAAATAACAAAGCTGTACATTCTCCTTATTGTTTTCAACATTTTTAACTAACGTGTTCCACATGCAACCAAGAATTTTAGAAGAGATGCTTGTGCCATTGAGATTGGTCTTTGTACGTGAGGACATAAACTTTTGGACAACTCCAAGAAAGCTGCTGTTGCGCCAGCAGCTTCAACAGGTCATACACAAACAGCTCAGGTAATTAAAGGCTTGTCAGCCTGACAGCGATCCCAGAGAAAATAATGAAATGGCTGAGAGGGACTTGATTAATAAGGAAATAAAGATGGCTAATATAATTACCGCCAATCAACGCAGGCTTACAGCAAGCAGATTTGATTTTTTATGGGGTTTCAAGTTGCTAGAAGTAACAATGATGGTATAATAGACTTCTAAAAGCTACTTTAGATGGTGCCTACTACATGATGTTTTGATTAACTTGAATGATATAAAAATCAACATGACATAAAATAAAAAGGATTAAAGCCTGAGTAATTGATCACTCATTAGGGAATTGTCCTTGAATGTGTTTCCAGTGGGATCCTAAAGCTATTAGTTCTTAGCCTTACTCTCCTTTATGTTTTATCTCCAATCTGCAAGAAAACATAAAATTACTACTACTGAAGTCACCAGATGGGACAGAGGTTGGAGGAGTGGTTAAATGATGAAGAGACAGAGCCAGCAACACAGAGCAGACAGGATCGCTTTGGGAACTAGCAGAAACAAAGATCAGCTTCAGCAGGGCCAGATGGAGACCACACTGTTAAGAAACAGGGCTCTCTTCTCAAAGAGAACAAATATGAAAAAAAGCTTGGGGGCACTGTGGGCTTTTCAGCTCAACATGCATTTCAGTAAGATGTTCTGCTAAACAAGCAGGTGTGATCCATGTATGTGGAAATCCCGAACGGGCTAACAAGTGTTTGCCTCAGTGCCTGGTCCTGAAACACCGCATTCGGCTTTGATGCCCACAGCTCCAGACAGATGTTGAATAACCAGAATAAGTTTAGAAAAGAGACAAAATAATGATTAAAGAATTGGAAAACGTGGTTCACATGAAAAGGTTCAAAGTGGTCAAGATATTAAGAACAAAAAGTACTTGCTCATAGCCCAAGACCCAGTGTATCGAACACAACATTAATTTAGAGGGTTCTTCAGTCTGGCGAACAAACTCAAGAACTGGAAACTGAATCTGGACAATCAGTCCCGATGTATAACATAGACTTTGTATACGGAGGATGATTTACCCCTGGAACAACTTCCAATTCTGTGACAAATGCCATGTCACTAGAAATCAAAAATTTCACAGGATCCTTCTCTAGAAGGTATGTCTTATTTCAGTCTGAACTCATTTAAGAAAAACGCATGGCATGTGTTACCCAGGGGCTTAGGTTAGTTGAGTATAGAGTGTGCTTGGAGCATGAAAACCTACCATTCTATGAAACCATTTAATAATTCCATTTATTCAGGCAAAAATGCAACAGTGATGCTGATTTCCTTTGGACAAAAAAAATCCCTTTTTCCTGTTTTTCTTCTCCTGGAAAAGTTTCTTTTTCCAGTTGAAAATCCTTTCCAACTAACATCTTTCTTTTTTAACCACTCCCAGCGTTTTAGGTGGTCAGTTCTAGACCAATGTTTCTGAATCCCACTGATGCAAAGTCCTGCAAAGCCCTGATGAAAGTGGGGACTTTTTAAGAGACAGAAAGCTAAAATAGAAGCAGATGCTGTAGACAGAAGACCTCAGTTCTGACCCCTGCTTCCAGGCTGTTTTAAAGAAGACTGTTCACCTACGCAATGCTGGATAAGCTGACAAATGGTCATCCTAAAGCTTTAAGTTATTGCAGTGCTTGGCTGGATTTATATCGATAAACTAGAGATGAAATGCTTTTTAATCAATACTCTTTCTACTTGCCCTTTAACTAAGCTATGCTTTTTGTGCATATGTGTATATATAGCAAACTCATACTTTAAATGATCGTTAGCAGCTGAAATAATTACCCCAAAGCATTGTATCACTAGAGAAATCACTGAACTGGAAAAAAAAATCACTAAACTTTGCTACATAATCTGCAAAAATTGAGCAGAATACAGGTGGCTTACAGTATGCTTTCTCCAATTAATGGCTAAGGAGAAATAGCTTACTCGGGGGAAATGACACTTTCCATTAAATTGGAAACATTTAAAGGCAATGATGTAGGGGAAATTCCAGAAGGCAATCAGCAACTGTTATCACCTTTCACATTTCAGAACTTGATCCTCATGGGGGCCAAACTCCTATAACCCTGGACTGCCCCGCAGGATCACATCTTTATCTCATGCTAAGTCTTACTTCTTGTTCCCATTAAAGTCACTCCAAACCCAAAATCATGAGATAAAAAGGTGGTGAAAAAAGATATAAGTAATATCTGCTGTGCAGAATAAATTCATGTCCAAATTGGAGGCCAAGAGAAAAAACAGCTCCTGCAGAAAACTGATCACATTCCCTGCCTTCCCTTTCATATCTATTTTTCTACCTTCATTCCTAGACTATTTACTGTTTAATAACACATTCAAGGTCTTGCTTGAATGCTTTGATGCTTCTTGCTTGAATAGATTTTCTTTGGAACATACTCCCTGAGCTGTATGCATTACATTTGCAATAAAGCATTTTTGGCCCAATATATTCTCTTAAAAAAAAACCACAGCCATTTTCAGCTAAGTTTTTCAAGCCCATCATCCCTAACTTCAGCATACCAAAATTTATCAAAATGGTCATTGCAGGAGTGAAGGGAAACTCCTGATACATCTCTGATAGATATATATCTCTGACACATTTTCATTTATGCCACTGAGATGCATTTCATATCCAGGCTTCCACATGCTCCTTACATTGCATTATGAAAAACACTCTAAGAACATTCAGCATAATTGTGCAGCCCCCATGCAAATAAATCTCTCAGTAAATAAAAATAATAATTTTACCCATGGAGTGGCAGTAAGATTTGAGCCCAGGAATGATTTACTTGAGACACTGTTACTGATGCCTTTGTCTTATGAAGCCCGATTCCTGCTGTGATTAAGGTTTTGTTTCTACTGTTTACCCTAATTATTCCTAAAGATTTTCACTTTCACCACACTAAATTCCTCAACATTCAATGGCTGTTTACCTTGTTTCTGAATCATTTCTCAAAGATATTTGAAAGTGCATTTTTCTAAAGATTGTTTTTTTTTTTTTTCTTTAATTGTTCAGTCTTTTCTGGATGCTGCAAATATTTTTCTTTCTTACTGATTTTTATCCTTTTTTCCTTCAACAAATGCTAATTATTTTACTAAAGTTAACTGAAACTGACTCATTTATTTTTGTTTAGCAGTTTCAATGCATATATTGCTATTATGCTGCCATAACCATTCCCACACAGCTACAGGAAAAGCCTGGGTTAGTTGAATTGTTATTGTAATTAAAGATAATAGTTTCTGTTGAAACCTTCATTCTTGTGTATTCCCTTATGAACTATAATGCTAATTATCCAAAGGCATAAATAACATGCAAAAAGCTACACTAAAAGAATTCTAGAGTTGGAAAGTTAAGCAGGTCCTAGACCGGAAATGACAAAACTAACATAGGCACAGATGCCCAATTTGAGCTTCTCCACACCATTTTAACCATCCAACAACAGGATAATGTACTCAGCAACAGGCCTGCATCTACCTGTAGAGACTACAGCGCTATCAAGTGTTCCTCATAAAAAAGGTAATTAATCTCATGAAAACTTGCAGCCTGCAACTCATTCCGCTGACCCTAGAGGAGCTGAGCATCCTCCCTTCCTCCAGAGGTCAGCAGGGACTGAGATCACCCAGTTCATTACAAACTTCAGCTTTTAAAGAGTGAAAGCAAGAATTTCTGTATCTTCTTCCAGAGGCTTCAGAGAGAAATGAGCAAAATAATACATCTGTGCTAACAGATATATAGAGTGAGTGTTATTAAGTGAAGTATGGGGCTAAATGTTATATGGTGTTAATAAGAATAGCAGAACAAGCTGCACAACTGCAGAGAGTTTCTGTGTCAGAAGATCTTCTGAGTTTTTTTTTGACTGTGGCTGATCTAGGGTGCCAAAAAAACTACTGAAATAAAGTGCTCACACCATACTTTGTGGCTGAACACTTCCCACCAGGAACCAAGCTGACATTCTTACCAGTGTGCTTCATCAGCTTTGCGAGCTGTGAGGAATATGTTTAGAAAACTGGAAGGACTGAGCTGGGAATAAACCAAGAAGCCCTGCTGCAAAGCAGACAGACCCCACAGCAACGCCAGTGGCTGGCTCCACGGCCAGGTCGGGCTCCAAAAGGGGGAAAACCAACTAAGCTTTGCAAGTTTGATCCTCTTAATTTTCAGAATAAAATTTCAAACCCAGTTAGAAATAAACCCTCTTTATTCTAGATGTCAACCAAAATCTTCCACAGGAAATCCACAAGAGCAGATCAGAACTGAAAACCTCATGCCTCGTTAGGTGTCTCCATTAGTGTTTAATTCAGGGCATCTCGTGCTCTGCAGCAGCCACCACATGGGAGGCCTCAGCCTCAGCATAAGCACATCCATTCTGTTTCTCAAACAAGAGCCCACACAAAGGTTTTCCTATCTACTCAACAGCAACGGCTAAGC
This sequence comes from Alectura lathami, assembly GCA_013399715.1. NCBI lineage: Eukaryota > Metazoa > Chordata > Aves > Galliformes > Megapodiidae > Alectura > Alectura lathami. The sequence goes on along the minus strand of VXAV01008930.1, from coordinate 91,128 downwards.
AGCTTGTTACAGCATATGCCTGTATTACAGCAAGACATAAATATTAGCTCAATAAACCACAGTATTCTTTCTCTTAGGCAAAGAAAGATACAAATACCATAATTTATATGACTATTTACCTCAAACAAAGCCTGCAGCATGTAAATCACACCTATCGTCCCGCTGTCTAGCCAGTCATTTTGCACAGGAAACACCTTATGACATGAGGCAGACAACTCATACGTGTTCTATTTGCCTAGCCAATCAATATTTTATTCTAGATAGTAGACTTTCCCTTCCTTCTGTGATCATTCAGAAAAAGAGAAATGCTCAGTAATTAGTCTGTTAGATGAAGTACATATATACTTAAAAAATCATTTTTGTAGTTGCTTATGTGGAAGGAGATGAAACTTCTGAGCTTTTACTTTCTGCCTTCATCAGTATAAGCAATAACATTCTAAAGAAAAATCTACTTTATAGCTCAATATTTGGCTAAAATTAAAATTGTCCCAGAGAGGAGATGATGCAGGAGATACAACTTAAATAAAATTAAATAAAGTAAAATGTCACCTAAGTATAAGGTCATTTCATGTTATGCTTCAGTTTCAGATCATTTAGCGGACACACAAGATCTCTTTTTTTTTTTTTTTTTTTTTTTTTTTTTTTCAGGTAGCTGCTCTATTAACTAGGCAAATAAAAGCTTTCTAAAGATGATCTTTACTCCCTTTCCCTTTAAAGCAGACCTTTGCTAGAAATTCAGATCTCACACTAAGTAGAAAACATTTAGCTGTTGTTGCACCAAGGGCCACAGACAGAAAAACTGAAAGTTAAAAAATAGCCAAGGAACGAAAACAAAGGCCTGCTCTGCATCAAGAGCATGAAGTGAAGGCTAATGTGCTTTTTTCTTTTTCCAGTCTGGTAGTAAGGATGTAGGTCAATAGGTATTACATATTACCTGAAAAGTGGCCCCAATGAATAAATATGTTTGCTGTCCAAAGCATTTGGAGGGGATCCACCTGCTCAGATGTAGATTTCAATGTGGTGAATAGTTGTGTTTGTCTAGACCTTGCTGAAAGGCAGTAACAAATGAGGCAATTTGACAAATCAGACACTTCTGAGTGCAATTTCTTTCAAAAAGAAGTAGAACAAAGTGACTGTTCCCTCTACCTAGCTACATAAGAAGCTTGAAATGGAGATAGCTTAATGCCCGAGATGTCTGGATGCAGTCACACAGCCAGTGGCCATCCTGTTCAGCATACCGTCATCATTTTAACTTCTTCTCACTTTTGAGACAGTGGTAATGAAAAAGAAAAATCCTATACATGGAATTATTTTCCTGTGAGTTATCTAACAGTACTTCTATGTAAGTATCTTAGTCAGATTTTTAACAAATACCCAGTGTAATACAGCCTCCCAACATTTTACAGAATGCTTCTACACTGCATAGAAATAGCGCTCTGGTCTTTTCCCAAATGTTCAAACTGTTAACAGCTCCTTTGGTCTCTGTTTAAGCTACTGACTGTAATTGCAACTTTCTGGAGTCTGATAGAACTCAGAATCCTACTTTCTAAATACTCCAGTACAATTTCTGTTTCATGATACATATCCTTTTGTGAGAAAGCCTGAAAAGCAGATTTAAATAGATCCAGAATGTCTTATCACAATCCTTCCAGTTATTACTAAACAAATTTCTTCCTCATGGTTTTTCCTTCCAGGTAGATAAGCTAGAGTCAGCTTTGATACTCTCTTCATAAAATGTGGTTGAGTCCGTTTCATTCGCTGCACTTTTCACTCAGTATATATTAACTATTTTCTTTACTTTTAGATTACTTCAACTGCTTTTGATTCCCATATACTTGTGAAAAATCTTCTATATTTGTGTCTTTCTAAAGACATAATTATTTTCATCTTATTTTTCAATACCAAATACCTACATCTGGAGGTAGTTTCCTTCAATTACCACTTTGGAGTCTTCTCTTGAACATACTTTCTAACTTCACAGGCTAAGAACAATTAAAAATCGAGTATTTCTTTTATTTTTCTTCCCTTGGGATTTGCACAAAAGCCAACAAATTCATACGGTAAAACCAAATATTATTATTGTTACTATTACTTCCCTTCTAGATGTTTGTGATCTAGAAATACGATTAGCTGGAATATGAATATTGCTGATTCAGTCTTTTGTTCAGGATACATCTGTATGCATTGTAAATATTTCTGGTTTCTATTGTGTTTCTGTTTGCTTTATTTTCTGTAATTTTCTGAAGGAAAGTGAGAGGCAGAGATACTGTATATTCATCCAACCAAGCATTTTACTGATCTCCATTGATGGAAAGGAAACAAACGGTACAGTTATATTCTTCATTTCCCATCTTTTTATTTCTCCTTACTTTGATGAGGAATTCTCTCTTGCTTCTGAGAAATCTTCAAGCAATGAAAGATCCACTAGAAATGCCAACAAGCTCCACTAGTTGACTTTTTTTAGTTCTCTGAGCTTTTTTCTCTTGGCTGTAAGCACAATATTGTTGACTATCTATGGACACAGTATTTGCAATGTTATGGGGAAAACAGCACATATTTATTAAATGTATTTAATGATCTTATGGTTCTTTGCTACTCTAGCTGTTACTTTATAAGAAGCATGCACAATTATAAATACTATTCAATGTATGAATCATGAAACACATCATTATTTTGCTGAATTTCAAAATCTCTTCCACGTAAATTTTCTACTTGGTAAACATCTAGTATCTACATTATTCTCTCTCTTTGCAGATGCATGAGATACGAACACTGTGTTCATTTAGAACGAAGCTGTTGGTATATTTTACTAACTAGAATTTATCTCCTAGATATGATTTTACCTCTCTTTATTTCATGAGAGTTTTGATTTAACATCTTCAAGATGCTTATCAGCAGACTGCCATTTGCTGCTGGCTATTCTGTACTCTTAACAATGAACTTCCTTTTAAAAGTAATACTAATAGGTACATATTGACTTTTGCTGAGATGAGTATCAAGATTTATTGACCTCAGGGTAAATATTTACCAAAGCAACCTGCAGTCAATTGTTTCCTTGGGGAACAGAAATATGAAGACAATGTTGGCCACGTACATTAAAATCTCTCTAACTCACACTGCAGTAGACTATAGACAGACCCAAAAAGTAGAGTTCTGTGTTGCTCTATCACAAGTTCTGTACACAAAAGTACAATACTTAGCTCTCCTTTAACAGAAAAGGAACCTCGATCAATAAAAAAGGATTAAGAAAAAGGTAAAGAGACTTCATGAAGGGCTGTTCTGTTCCCATTTCCTCAACAGAATCTTTTCAGTGAAATGAATATTGTGTTACTGGAGAAAATAACTCTTACCTCCACTCATGCTGTGCATAGCCACACTTCAACTTACACAACTTAAACAAACACACACTTAAACATACGAATCAGGGCCTCGCACAATTTACTCTGATTTTTGTTGCTCCCCAGTTTCTCTGGTAATTAAAAAAATCTGTAAAACCTTCTAAGAATTAGAATCAACCCTACTGAAAGCTGAAATTTTTCAGCATAACATTTGAAATAACAGAAATCCTGATGATTGATTTTTTATGTAACAAAGTTTTGCATGACAGCCATGAAGAATTTTGAAGAATAGCAATTTTTAAAAAGTCCATCCTCTGAGGTAAATCACATTTAAGGGAAAAGCAAAACAAACAACAACAACAACAAACAAACACTTCTCACAGCCTCTGATTTAGCTTCCATGGAGCTCAGTAGAATGAACTGGGGGTGTTAATTTGCCTGTTCAAACAGATGTTCCGGATCTCTGTGTTAATGAACTTGGACATGGCAAACAGTGACTTACTGACTCACTGCTGGAATGTTTACAGCCATCAGTGTAAGCCAGAAAGCCTACGACAATGTTGAGATAAATTACCTCCTCCTCAGCTAAAACAGCCTCTTCTGAACTGCTTCCAATGCCACCTGAAATATCCCTGTTGAGTATGAACCCTTCAGCTGCCACAATGAAGCCTCTACAGATTGTTCATATGCAGCCTGATTATCACTTTTTCCAGCTTTCCATTACTGCAGCTTTCCCAATTTCAGTTTGGTATCTCCAGTTTTACACCAGGCTGAGCAAGGCTCCTGTCTGTGGTTTGTACCCATCACTAAGCCAAATGCTCATTTACATTCTTGTTCTTTCAGTCTCTCCAGTCTCCAGACTAAAAGAACAAAACGCATTACCTTCATCAGCAAAAAGTTTCCTCTTCTTATATCTTGTCGTTTACTGTGCTTCTCATTTATATTCAAACCTTCTCATTTATATCCTGATGTATAACTGACTTTTCCTCTGCATTTTAAAACAAATCTATCTACCCACTTCTTTATATTCATCATCTTTGAATTAGTAGACAAGTCATTGCTTTGCTTTGCTTCCAGAAAAAATTATCGTCAGAGCCTACTACATTGTCTCCAGACACCTTTACCTTCATCCACCTTCCTGATACTCTACCACTTCCAGTGCTGCTCTCAATGTAAAATATTTTTTCCCTCTGACCAGGGGAGAGGATGTTAGGATCACCCATCAGTCCATGCTTGGGCCTTAAATGTGTCTGGCCAAATAGAGCCGTTGTGCTGTTTGTCAGGATATGGTTTGACACTCTCAAGTTAAAGTACAGAGTATTTTGAAACTGGATTAAACTCCACTGAAATTAGTAGGGTTAGCTACTACCATAATTAACGATGTCAGAGATGCACATTTCTAGTCAAAATCTCAGCACACTGCAGAGCAAGAACTCGAATGTTCTGAAAAACAACAATGCAGAGTATTTTGTTTGGCACGGATATATGGGTGGGTGGGTGTGGATGGGGCTGTATGGCCATGTCGTTTCAGGGAAACCATATAGGTGAAGAAACAACCCCAAGGCATGGCTGCATTGGACAACACAAGTAAGAGCAAAGCTCTGGTAAAAACTCCTGACTGGAACAGTAAGCAGAAGCGAAGACCTCAGTATATACTGCAGGCTAAGAGCTCGTCCTGTGAACAAAATAAGACTTTGGTCAACCTGGAACGTGCTAACAGAGATGACAGTAAGGATATTAGAAAACTCCTCCTCAACAACAACTCTGGAAAGAAATCAAAGGGGATGCAAAAGAGAGGAGTGGCTGGGAGCCACTGGATACCCTCTCCAAGGATTCATGCTTTAGGAAGAGGCTGAGTGATACAGAACTTCCAGTGTTCCAGTTTTTGCCCACTTCCCCTTGTCCTGTCACTGGGTACCACTGAAAAGAGCCTGGCCCCATCCATTTGGCTCCCACACTTCAGGTATTTAAAACATTGATCAGATCCCCTCTCAGTCTCTTCCCCAGGCTGAACAGCCCCAGGTCTCTCAGCCTTTCCTCATAAGGGACATGCTCCAGGCCCCTCGTCATCTTTGTGGTCCTGTCCTGGATTCTCTCCAGCAATTCCCTGTCTGTCTTGAACTGAGGAACCCAGAGCTGGACACAATGCTCCAGATGTGGCCTCACCAGGGCAGACTAGAGGGGGAGGATCACCTCCCTCGCCTCTTTGTAATGGACCCCAGGATACCCTTGGCCTTCTTGGCCACAAGGGCACACTGCTGGCTTATGGCCAACCTGCTGGACTTCCTCAGCTGGGCTTGGACTTATGAGTATCAGGATCTGGAGACTCTGAGAGGGCATAAAATTTGCTAGGGATCTAAAGTGTTTCCTTGCAATAGCATCCCAAAGCATGAAGCAGGCACTGCTGAGAAAGATAAACTGCCATCAGCCTGTCAGCACACCTCTGTGTTTAACACGTATGAAGTTATAGAAAGATTTGTGATATTTATTAAAAAAAAAAAAAAAAAAGCTAAAAGCTAAAAGTGGTTTATAAAGCAAAAGGAATAGAGAACTAGTAGAAAAATTATAGGAACTCATTTAACTCATTCCTGTATAGTGCAAAACAATAGGCAAAAAAAAAAAAAAAAAGAAAAGAAAAGAAAAAAAAGAATAGTTTAAACATAAGAAATGTTTATGACCAAAGTCCCAGTTCTGTTCAGGAAGCAGATGGTTAAGAGGAGAAAGATAAGGCACCAAAGCTGAGATACATGAAAACCAGCTTGATAGTTTATGCTTTGTTTTACAAAAGAAAAGATGAAAACGAAAGATGTAGGTCGGGTGAGACAAATAATACACAACTGGATGGCAGCAAACACTTTTTCATTCTGTGGGGAATAAACAGATGAATCTTAAGCTTTGAGGGAATTTATGACTGAATTTTTGCTGTAAAGAGTTCATGTGATACCCAAAGACTCTGTCCATCACTTTTCAAGATAAAGGGCCTGACTGGCTTACATGCAAGTGTTTCTTTCCCTTGGAAAGCAAGGCACTTCCAAGTCCTAGCCCAGGATGGGATCAAGAAGTGGCCAGCATAAGAGAGCTAAGAACTCTAGCTCTGTGACATTTAAGACAGAGGACTTGTTCTAGCACAGATGTCCAAGATGTTCCTGGTTAATAGCCAGGAATCGTCCAGATGGACAGCATGAGAATGACACCAGGGGGAATCAAACCACTCCACCCTCACCCTGCCCCAGAGGAATACCCACAAGGAAAAGCACTGTTGGTCACTGAGGAAACACAAAGCTGAGCTCTGGGCTCCCACAGGGCTTTGGCTGAGAAAAAAAAAAAATATGGCAGAACACAGATAAACTGAGGAGAAAATTGAATGATTTTGAAGTGATTTGTATCATTTATCACAGACAGACGATAACCTGTAGCTGATCTGACCCAGGGAGACATAAAAATGGGTCTTGGCAAGGTGAAGCAGACAGAAAGGATGGGGAAAACCATTCTGACAGCTGGACACAGGCTGTGGCAATGCACACTGACACTCCTGGCTTGGGCAGCACACCTGCCGCATCTGACAGGCTTACAGAGGGATCGTGACATAGTCTGCCTCCCTCAGCTCCTATGTTATCTGCAAATGACAACCTAAGGCCAGCTAAAAGATTTCCCTGCAAGAACTGAAATATTTAAAATCACTCTGAGATAGACTCACAACTGTTAATCTGAACCTGAAGCCAAAGCAGCAAGGGTTGCTCCAAAGCCAGGAAATTTACTGGAGGTATGTCATCAGCAACACAGAAACTTCCACCAGTGTAGAGAAAGGAGGCTGTGCACTGAGCTGCCCAGCTCTCCAAACTTTCACAGGTATGTAGAGATTTGTAGAACATTATTTCTATTATCGAAAGATAGTATTTCAAATAAATTATCATTATTGGAAACTGTGGCTTGGGTGAGAAATAGAATCTGCATCAGCAGACTGGGTTTCGCCACTTTCCTCATAACAAAGACACTCGTGACTGTCCCTGTCATGGCTTACTCCCATTTCCCACTCCTCTTCATGCAGGATGGAATAAACTAGTCATAGTTTGGGAACTAGCAACAATTTCAAAAAGCATTAACATAGGAACATGATGAATTGAAGTGGATGGTAACTGATTACAGGAGAGTAATTCTACAGAGGAAAATCATTCACAACCTAAGAACCCCTGACAGTGGCTACAGTCACAGGCTGCAGTTTGACCTGCAGAGAAGACAGTTTCTGATCAAGACTGAGCACCCACTCAGCAATGCCTCCAACAAATTCTGCAAACCTGAGAAGTTATTTGCTAAATAGCTGAAAAAAAACGGTACGACTAGGACTGTGCAACTTCACCCTGGCACCAGAAAGCAATGTTGGTGCCTTGTCACAATAGACTTGTTGAAGTGATAGATTGCAAACACTGCCCCGAGTAGGAAACCAAAAACTGATTTCTCAAAGGAGCAAGCACGCTGAGGAAAAAAATGACTGTCTTCTCTCATCCTGTAATCCGCAGAAAGGGAAATGCTGCTCATTTATCCAGTGGCAGTGAAGTGGGACAGGAAGAAGCTAGATGCTTCCTACACACAGGGGCTCCAGTTTCAGAACAGCATATGAAATAAAACAAAAAAACAAAACAAACACAAGTGCAACCCCTTCCTCTCTTTTCAGAATAATGCGAACATTTTCTGCTCCAAACAAAAAAATACCGCCATTTCTGTGAAAGTATTACCTGGGTTAGGTTAAACTAAGACTTGTTAGTACTCAAAAGCACTTCAGCTTTATTTATATTTCCAATTTGAATTTTTAAACAAAATACGTTATGTTTGACAAAAAAAATTAAAAACTTTTCACTACACAAAAATGCAAGGATCTAGTCCTGGAATACCTGTGGTCAGTGTCCATCAATAGGCCTTGCTCCTGGATCTCCTTCAAACAAATGAAGTGTTGCATCTTAGAAAAGCAATGGGAAGGAATTATGCGTCGTTATTCACTTGCCTCTTCTTTGATCCTTGGGTTGGTCTGTTCCTTTTTGAGACCTCACCTTTTACCACTGCAATGCTCTCAAACAAAAAGAACAAAATTCCTGTTCTTCATATGCACTCTTTACAGACCTCCCAATCGATTGGACTTACCAGCTCCCCAAAGGTAAGTTCTCAGCCATGACAGTCAGGGTTATTTTCTGAGGATATAATTTCTGCGCTAGCATTTCTAGTTTCCTCCTTAGACAGCTGGATCTTTTCACTAAAAGGACGGAAACTGTATTTGCAATCATGATCAAATCCACTCTGAAGTATGTATCCACAACCTGAACAGTTTTATCTTCCTGACCAGCCTGTACCTTGAGATAGGCATCAGCTCAGATGAAATTTAGCAAATACGCTCCAGAGAAAATGTAACTACAAGTTCTTTTGGTGTAGATAACAACCAGCACACTCTGTTCCAGCACTTGGGAAACAATTCATTTTCCCCCAAAACTGCAAGAGTTTGAAGGCTGCACAACCCTCCTCCATGAAAAGCAGCCACAAATAATCTGTTTTCATCTTTTTCCCAGCAGAAACTGGTGTTGACTGGTGGTCACTGGTGGGTGGCCTGGTTATCCTCACTTCACTCTTTGCTTAGGTTCTGCCCTTCCAGGTTCAGATCTCCTATGTCACCAGGAGAAGCTGGACAGTTCTCCTGAGTGGCACAACTGCTAGCTTTATTTTAAACAATTTTTTTTAAAAAAAACTACTATTTTCTCTACTAAATATTTAATTTCAGGGTAATTAATAGAATTTTATTGAAGACCAATCTTTGTTGACATTCAGTTTGCAAGGTATTTCAAAACTTCAATAAATAAATTGTGTTTGACAACTGTATTAATGGAATTAACAATGTGCAAAGTGCATGATGTCTTCATGGAACATTCTGTGGAGCAAAAGAACATGAGAGAGGAATAATTTCTGAATCTAAACATTTTGCTCTAACATCAAAGTGCTAGTGCATCCAGAGGTAGTAAATTCTGAGGGCATTGTATGCAATTTCAATCAATCATACCTTTTAGAATTACATTCAGATTTAAAATAACAGGAGTTCATTATCTAAAACACTCATCAATATTGTGTGACATCTTCCAAATAATTCTAATTATTTTTAAAATATTCAAGTGTGTCTGTGCGTGTAGTTTTTATATAAAATTACCTAAGTCATCAATTGTGTATAATTAAGCTTTCTCATTCCAGCAGCAGAAAGTTATTTGGCCCTAGCAGCAGAAATTATGGTTGCAATTTTAAAGGTTGTAATAAAGTATTAGAATGGTCTTTTCCTTTCTAATATTCAATGAAATCATATAACTCAAGAGCAGCAAGTAATTATACTGTAGCTCCCTTTATTAGATATCTTATTTTAAGGTGGTCAGCAAATCATACTACCACTGGCTCTGTGGCCAAAAAAAAACCCTGTCTTTTAGCTTCTGAGCTGTGGGCTTGGCTAGAAAAACAATTTCTGCTCAAAAACATTCCTGGGAAAGACAGCTACTGTTGAATTACTTGCCTGTAGTTGAAGAGCTTGCCTCCTTTACTCCTACACTCTGGTCTAGCATGCAGTAGAGTCAATCTGGGACACACTCAGAACAGTGTTTATAGGCACACTTCTCCCTGCACCCCTAGGGCTGCATGGCTGTCCTCAGGTGGGCTCACTGCAGGCTCCTTGCTACACTAACCTGATGGCTGCAGTCACCAGCACCTCTCAACAGCAGGTTGGTGATGCCATGGCTGATGTCACTCAGTCTGCTTCCATCTTTCCTTGGCCTGGATATCCAAGGATTTCCATACCTTGATTTAGGTATGAAATCAAACATACCTGTTTGCACAGCAACTTCACTGCCTAGATTTCTGGGGAATAGAGATTTTACTGTCCAAATGTCTTTCAGCCTCCTTGAAGCACCAGTTCCAAGTGTAATTTGCAGAATTTCTTTGCTTCATCTTTTTTTTTTTTTTTTTTTTTTTTTTTTAATCTAAAATTTTGCTGTCATTTCAAATTTATCTTGCTAAGTACTTTTGCTTTCAGTTAGAAGACTCCCACTCACCACCACTTACAGGTAGAAAAGATGAATTCAGATGAGTAATGCACACACGCTGCATGTACCCACTGAGCTCTCTACTGTTTGCAGAAATGTTTATTTGCCACAAAGACTGACAGTCTATCAGCCAACACAATATACAGCGAACTTATCAGTTACATTTGAATTGTTAATAAACTCAGTGTTAAACGTAGATCTTTCACACAAAGAAAGCTGTATATATTAAAATGTCCCCTTAATCACTATTCAGTGACTCTGTATGGGAGTGACAGAAATTAGCAGTATTCAGTAAAAGCAGTGGGGAAGGTTTAAACAAAGAAACCTCATGTTCACTTTGGCCTCTCATTTCCTGGCTAGAGCTTATGCTATCTACCACTACTCGGGTTCTCAGGTCAAGGGATAAAGCAGGCAATCATGTAAATGACCGCAGTGCAGGCCTTTCCTCCCATCTGCCTGCAAACAGAGAAAAAGAGAAATCAAGCTAAAAGCAATCACTGTTATTTTAGCCATCTAATTTATCTGGAGCTTCTCACATCTCACCATGGTTGCAGGGATCTTACCTACTTCAAATATAGTCTCCAGAAAAAAGCAGGGAGTGAAATAAGCTCCAAGGACTGTCAATGAGCACAGGAAGTTGCATTGTCCTTTCATAAGTGAGCCTTGATGAAGATGTTAGTTTGTAAGTAGCATGACATTCCAAGAGAAAAATAAAGCTACAAGGCTTTTAAAATACTTTCTACAACTCAACAAAGAAATCCATAAATGCCTATCATTATGCTACACATCTTGCAACAGAAATAGATTCAAATTGTTTTGATATAAAAAGATATAAATAATTAAAAGGAGGAAAGAATAGTTATGAGCAGGGAAGTGCAGTGCTGCAGCATTTTCAACAGAAATGTATACGTTAATAAGTTGTTGCATTTTGGCTTTTTATGTTCACATCTGTGACATTCACAAGCTTTGCTCAGACTTCAGTCTAATAGATTTAGACGTTGCTTAGGAAAGAGAAAAACAAATGGACCCACAGCCTGAAGGAGACAGAAAATGGCAAGAGAGAAGGGAAGGCCTGGGGAGGCAATGTTCCTTACCAAGTCAGCCACGGCTCATCAGCAAAGCCAGGGCGAGCATCGTTCTCCTGCACGCCCTCAAGAGCCTGCTGCAGCAGATGCAGCACAGGCTAATGGCAGAGAGAGCCTCTGAGACTGCCAGATCCAGACTGGCCAAGGATTTCAACACAATAGTAAAAGGTTTTGCAATACACTAAGGCCAACAGGGAATGTAGGACACTGGAAACCTGAGCTCAGTCTGGCATCAGCAGTTTTGCAGTCAGTGAGGCCTTCCTGTAAACGGAAGCAAGAAGCAAAGACTCATAATGATCACATTCACAAGAAGAGCTGGATTTCGGATCCCTACACTCTTATGAAGTCAGATCCAACTCCTCTCATTGCAGTCACTATTTCCCTTCATGGATGTAGAACAAGAGCAAGACAATGAGGAAATCACAGATTTTCCAAGGCATCCCTGAAGACAGACTTCATAATCTGGCCTAACTTGCAAACAGAAACCCATCCTGCACATGGAGGCCCACAGACAGATTGCTGGATCTGGACCAGCTGTAGCAAAGAAATGTGCAAAAGCAAACTCATGTGATTCATTTTTGCAGCATGATTATTGCTGTTACGCTTAGCCCTTTTGAAGTCATTACAAGTGGCTTAGAGGCCTGCTGTCATTAGATTTTAAGGAAAGTTAAAAATACTCCTATGCATAATGTTTGTGATTAAGGCACCATCCTTTGGCTATATAGCAGATTATCTGCCTGCTCTGTAAGGTTACAATTTCCTCTTTGAAAATCCCCTAAGATTCATTTCTACACTGATACATACAAGAAACTTTGTCAAGCAATTATGTTGAAATAAAGAAACTATTGAAGTATTTTTAACAGAATGACCTCTGAAAATATATGCATGCTACCCTCTCCCATATCTGTTGCCTGCTGACTTAAGAAAGCAAACTGCTCAGGGTAGGTACTGCTCGCACAGAACCCAGCACCACGCCAGTGTTACTGAAACAAAATAAACGAAATCACCTAGGCTGGGTTTTATAACCCTGCTTCATGCCAGACCTTGCCAGGTCTCCAAGGTGCAGCCCAGCAGGTTGGGCACCAGTCAGGTGAATTTATGAACTGCAGGGAAAGAGGAACTTCAGGACGTCCATGCACAGGACAGAGGATGATGCACTACAGCCATCACTTAAGTGGCATCAAGGTTAGTTTAATATGTGGGCCACATAATCAGGCCAGCAGTCATATTCATCACATTCATCACATTCACCGCATTTTGAAATGACATGGGAAATGGGAAATTATTACAGTTAAACTTCCTATATCTTTATTCAGCCAAACAGAATGATCTGAAATGCAACGGATTGTTTGGCTCTTGTACATCTGCTAAGTCTCCCATCTGATCTATTTATCAAGACTGTGCAGTAATAACAAATGAACAGAAGGGAAAATTTCAAAAAAAAAGCAACCCATAGTCACCAATGGATAACAGTCACTTCCCTAGAGCCACCCTTAGAGCATCCATTATGTCAGAAAATACAGTATATTATTTTTATCTGGAATATAACAGATATTAATGTAAGTGGAATCATAGAATCACAGAATGGCTTGGGTTGGAAGGGACCTCAGAGATCATCTAGTTCCAACCCCCCTGCCGTGGACAGGGCTGCCAGCCACTAGCTCACTAGGTCAAACTGCCCAGGAACCCATCCAGCCTGGTCTTGAGCACATCCAGGGATGAGGCATGAAAGGGGGAATGAATGGGGCATGAATGGGGGAAAAGCACCAATTGAAAACAAAACTACCACCTAAAAAAGTTAGAACAGTAGCGACTGAACAAGTTACTGAAAAATGCAGCTGAACACACTAATAATATGGATATGACCTTGTGAGTACACTTATTAGCTTCAACACGATAAAGTACATTTCTCTTTAAAATTAATCTAACACAGTCTACGTTGCTGTCTATGTCATGATAGAGAAAAGCTCCCCAAAATGGCTGAAGGCTGTAGCTTTTAGTCATATAATGATAGGTGAAGTTACTCTCTCTCAGTGACTAAGGAAATTAATTTTCAGTGAAGAAAGTTCTCACATTATGGTTTTTTTTTTTTTTTTTTTTTCCCTTCAGAAAGAGACAGTAATGGGATTTTAGACATACAAAATATGGATTATAGCAAGCTCTCATTACGATCCCCATACACAAAAAGGCACTGCAATACAACACAACAATACCCCCAGAAATGCTTTGAATTCCTGCAGAGGCCAGGAAGGACTGATATTAAATTTGGGAAAGTGTATGGGAATACTTGGTGTTTAATGAGGACTCATCCATTTATTAATGAGAACTGGTACTAAAGGGTTTCCTGTAAGTGATGAGGCAGGAGGGAAAAGGATCCAAATACGATTAAAGAGCAACCATTGATCCAATGCCTTTGGCCTTTTTCATTTATTTATTTGGCCTATTCATTCCCTCTGTAAGGGGCAAACACAACAACAGCCTTAAGAGTGGTTCTGCAGAGCTCCACAGCAGGGAAGTGCATGCAAGGAAATTTCTTCTCCTTTCCTGAGTCCGCTGTGAGTGGTTGGCAGCACAGCCATGGGACAGCGGGCACAGCGGGCAATGTGGCTCCGTTAAAAACATTTAAAGGACTCTCTTGGGCTGCCTCTAGTTACTCCGCAAATGTGATACCTCCTTCACATGCTAAGGTGCAAGCAATGGTGTACACTGGGCTTTAACACTGCAGGACTGTCTCGTGTGTGTGCTGTTAGGAGAGGGAACGGCTTTTCTGCAGAACTAAAAGATGCCCACTCCTCATCACGATGCAAGCAAAACCTTTCTTAAATTTTTTATAAAGGCAGACGCATTCCGGAACAGCCAATAGGCTGATGGTCAGGGCATCCTCCTGGGGAAGGAGAAATTTCTAAGATTCAAGTATCTCTGCTTTCCACATCAAGGGAAAGATCTGACAGTGGGTGCCTGGCACCTCAGGCAGCAGACTGCTCTGGAGTATTCCCCTAGGCAGTAATTCCTGCCCTAGACACCTTTTCCATTACCTTCAGTTTTGCTGAAACTGGCACAGTGCTACACACGGTTTTGATTACTGCAAATCAGCATTTTTCCAATGAAAAATATTTTTGTTAACATTTCCTATCAGCTATATGGATTACCCCAGAATCACTCCAGGAGCTTAGTTCAGAAAACACCCAGTTTCTCCCAGGATATTTCCTCTGATGATAACATTTCCTATCAGCTATACGGATTACCCCAGAATCTCTCCGGGAGCTTAGTTCAGAAAACACCCGGTTTCTCCCAGGATATTTCCTCTGATGAATTTGGCAATGCCTTTGCATGCATTACTTTTGAACCAATGTTGTCACTAAATCCTATAAGCTGACACTGGAAATGTCTCCTTATTGCTGTTGATCATTGGATAAAGCAATTGCAAACCTTTTACAGCATGAAGTGACAGTGGCCAGAATGTGAGTGATTCATGCAAACCAACAACTTCCAGCCATACCATTATGGATTAGGGATGCGAGATCCAGCATTATCAGCAAACATTTAGGAAATGCAGAAAAGCTGAAAAGCCTCACTTCTTACACAGCCCCTCATCAAATAGCAGGCCAGATGCCCTAACATCTTGTCTACTCGAGCAGATAGGACACTGCAGAGCACCATTAAGGGGAAGGTCTGTATGACTGGGTAACTCTTGCCTATTTATAAGTACAGATTAATGCAGCATGCATTATTTATTCAGCTGTGCTACATGGTAATTAGCAGCGCTGGAGACTGGCAAGCTCAGTTAGTTAAGAGGTTAGATGTGCTCTGTCACAACACTACTCACCCCTAGCCATCTGCCCTGAGGTGTCAGTGCCATTTGCAAGTCTCTGTTATCTGCTGCAGCAAAGTGGAGTAGCCACGAGCCTATATGCTTTTTTAAATGAAGTCTTCTTTCTCCTTTAAGACTTCTAAAAGTTAACAGGAAGAAAATCATATGCATATCCTAATATAAATAATCTGTGGCCTTTTCTCCATGACCTTCCACTGCTTTAGGGATTTGCTGGAAATGAATACATTGGAAATGGAGTCGGGAAAAACAATCAATTTTTGATTTGGAAATCAGATCTTCCTTAGAAGCCAATATCATATGCACCTACTTTAAATACTGCTAACTGCAGAAGAAATCTTACTCACTGAACACTAAGATTTTTTTAACAGAATGCCAAAAATTAATGTTGGGCTCATTCTTTGGTGTCTCAGCTGGACAGCCCTGACAGCCAGGTAGCTCACTGACCACAGAAGACAGTGGAACGAGGACATGATCATCGTCACTGAAAGAAGGGTGAATCAGACACGTGGGCAGGATGAGCAAGTGCCTTGGCACCAGAGTGATGACAGGAGAATTTTGGCAGCTGAATGCGGTAAGGAGAAAGGCTGGATCTTCACAAGGTGGAGAACTGCAAGAGGAACAAAGTTCAGCAGCTACAGCAGAAGAGTAGTTCCAACCTCCTTGAATCTATGAAAAATTTGGTTTGCGTTCCTCTTTCCTGCTGAAAGCATACATCAGTAGGAAAATACAGTCCCAGACACAGCAGTTAAGCATGTTCATACTGCAAACAACAGACAGATGTTGACATGCTTACCATAGACAGCTGTCTCACATAGTGACAGGTCTACACTGACTTTTGTGCATCCTTGCTGCTTCTGATTTAGACATCTGCTGCTTTCAGCAGCTGAGCCAAGCCAGGCATCCTGACCTCATGCCTCAGGCCTGAGTGCAGCCTGGCCCCTGAAGGGCTCCTGAGTCATGTTCCCCTGAGAAGAAGGGATGGAAAAGTGCAGAAGTGGGAAGAAGACCTCCCTCCAGCTTTGCACACAGGGCATCTGCTGCTGGCTCATTCACCCTATACAACGAATGACAGGGCTGAAGCCATTGGAGAGGTTCTGAGGTCAAAGAGCTTTCCTGGTCTAAAGCCCAGCAGGAACTGCACCACAAAATATCTTTTTCCTGGCCCATCTGTTCACCAGCTGTAAAGCTCATGCCTTCTGAAGATGATAACTTACTTACATATCTTCCTTTGTTACCTTCAGGTCTTAGGGATGGAAATTCCAGCTCACCTCACCTGGAGCACACCTGGTCTCTTTCTTCTCACAGGCCTTAGCTCCCAGCTGTAATGCAGAGTGTTTTTGCTCCCTTACGCTCTCTCAGCTACACAGCAGCAATGCAAACTAGATTCTTCCCATTCCTACTCAATCCTGAAGTGTTTCTGCAATGAGCCCTTACCTACAGTCCCCTGCAAAGCCTTTGATAGGAATGGCAAAAACACACACCTGCAGTGTTCTCCAGTCCAGATCTGAACTAGAAAGAAACTGGAAAAGAGTAACTGGGGGAGAAGCAGTACGATAAGAAGTTTTGAAATCCACGTTGGTTAGGAATCTGATGGGCTGGCAGGAGAACCCTTTTTCTTTTTTTGTTGTTGTTTTTGCTTTAATTCACACCAGGATTAATTCAGGGAAGCCCTGTGGCACACGTGAACCTGAAGGTCAGAGTAGATATTCAAAGCAGTCTCCTTGTAAGAAACACTTGTGAGCCTTATAATCCATGAAAATCAGTGAAGATGAAATTCCCAGGGGAAAGAAAAGGCACTTCACTCTCCAGATCAGCTTCTAGCACAGACCAGCTTGAAGACCAGTGCCCAACATCTCAGTGAAAGCAAAGGGACTTCTCACTTCTGAGCTAAGGTAAAGTACCCCTTCTGGCACTGCACATAAACAGTCTGCTTCTCTTCTAGCTGCTGTGCGTTGGACTCTCACAGAGTCCCCTGACTCCCTGCATGTACAGGAGAGAGGACTGCTGTTTGAGAGACGCCACAGTAACAGCCTTGCCATTGTACAGCTTTACTGCAAGGTTATCATCAGCTGCACCACAGCACGGTGACCTTAGACAAACCTGGATTAATTGCCACTTACAAGTCATGGAGAGAAAGTGTTGGAAAAGGTCATTCAATACTAAAATAATATCTCATCAAGAATACAGCACTGAATTTTGTGTTAACCTAGGCCATATTTTCCTCCTACGGTCACTGGCAATGCTCTGGTGAATACAGACCTCTCCAGGTCCAGGCAGTTTATAACTGCACAGCAGGTCCATTTAGAGCAGTGTTTGGCAGTCATTGCAGTGGTAATTTGGCTATTAAGAGATCAGAGCAATAGGCTACAGACCTGGGCATGTCACATCTTTCTCAGGCAACTCTGACCCAGGCTTGGAAAACCCATATCTTCAGACTTCGATTCTTGAGTCTAAACTCTTTAAGTTTCCCTGAACCTCAGTTTTCTCCTCATGAAGTAGCAGCACAGCTCCCATTCTGCTGGGGTGAAGAAGATCATCTCGTGGGTGCTCGCAAAGTGCTCTCACACTCTCAGATCAAACAGCAAAGCAGCACTGGGAAACTTTTTTCCTCCTGAGGACCAAACAGGCTGTTAGCTGGTTACATTCCAACCTCTTGTTCTCCCATAATAATTCCCAAGGAGACAACCGATATGGCTGTGGTCTATATAAAGTGAAGCTATGGGTTATATCCAAACATATCCGTACCATGGCACAATTTACCAAGCACTTATAAAAACATTAACTATAATGACTATAAAGCAGACTTGGTAGTAAGAAATCTGCATACCTGAGTTAAGGAAGAAGAAACTGTGATGTGCCCAAGGCCACAGTGAGTTTCCAAAGTACCAAAATCATGATTCTAAACTGGGAAATCCTGACTTTTACCTCACTGTTTGATCTGAGTGTAGGTGGCCTTCCACTTAGAGCTGAAACTCCACATGGAAGCAATTTTTCATTCCTACTCAAATTGCTTTAGCTATTTTTAGGTCAGATGAGTAGAATACATATCATTAAGGATTTTTCAGGCATTTTTAGAATTTCTTCCTAACCAAAGAAAGAGATTCTTTTCACAAAAATGCATTCTCTAGTCATTCATCCATAAAGGCACTAAGACTTTTGATATTCTTTTAATCAAATAATGAAAAAATACCCAGTTGATTAGGTTAGGAAAGCCAATGCCATATATTTATGGTAGCTATTCAATATAAAATCTTTTAGTGGGCATAAGTACAGTGTACCAGAGAGGGACTGTGCCCAGAGCCAAGCTGTGCCACAGTGAAGAAACAGATCAAGCAATTAGAAATGAGAATAGTGGAGAATGTAACGACCACAAGTATCTCTCAGTGAGGTCTGGAAGAACATTCTCTAAAAATGTCTCAGTTCAGTCCGTGGAAATTGGTACAAACAGCCCCCCAGCATCGCTTCTGGGTAGCAGAGCTTAGTGGCTGGGACTGGAGGCTATGCCCCTGGCTCTGCTGGGGCTCTGTGCTGACGTCTCCTCTGTCCTCTGTCAGTTTCCCCTCCTGCCTTGTCCTATTTAGGACACAAACTTTTTGGGACACAGTCATTTGTACCTCCTTCTGTACCCTGCTCAGCAGAATGTGGCTCACACTCCAGCAGGACACCTTATGTGCTGCAGACACAGCTGGCCTTCCGCTGTCCAGCTGGGGGGGGGTTAACACATGAGGGTACCCCACAACAGAAACAGAAACGCTGCTCTCATGCAGTCCACATGCTGTGTGCTTACCCATGGGTTGCCTGGGGACTGTTTCACCGTGCAACCAACACCACTGCCCACCTGTTTTTCCACCATACACAAGTTCCTACTGCCTTACCTACGTGCTTGGTACCATCTGTATTTTTGCTTCATCCAGGTTATCCCAACACCCTCCCCACTACCCTGCATAACTGAGTTTATCAGAATAGCATCCTCTTCTGCTTGGCTGACTGCAAGTGATAAAACTCACAGTGTTATTTGCCTGCAGTCACAGGAGGAGTACACAACAGATGCAAACCTAAAACTGAAAGCTTCCCTGACCTCTACCATCACCAAAGGAGCATCCTTCCCCTCAGGAAACATTCTTTATCTTGACAGGCAATAAGTTCCTGTAACTACTGCTGACTTCAGTACGACCTGCCCTCTCGGGCATTTGCCACAAATCCTTTTGGTCAACTGGTAGAACAGTGTCAAAAGAGAGAAAAGACTTTTTGGAAAGGATTATACAGAGAAATAAAACTGCCAGGAAAGATCTAGAGAACACAAATTCAGGGGGAAAGCAGGATATGAGATGCTGTCCTCCCTGCATCTCTGACATGTAGGCTTAGGCTGGAATGGATAATACCGTTGTTTTCAGCTCCCAGAACTCCAGCACCAGAGCCTCGTGGCCCCTGCAATACATTTGAAACACAGAACAGAGTGGCCACAGGGCTCTCCTGGGCTGCAGGTTGCACCTCTCAGCTTGCAGCCATTACCAGCTGTCTGTAGCCAGCAGAAGGCTACAATTTGGCAGTAGAGCCAGGCTGCAGACACAGGAGAAGGTAACGACTATTTAAATGTTCTGATCACAGCTTCCCTTGCAGTATCACTCTGAGTACCCAAAGAAAAGGATGTGCTTATCAGAAAGCAGGAAGGAGTCACTGCTCTGATGAGCTTGCAAGCCTGAGTGCAAGCAAAGTCGGCCAATAAGCAAAAGGGAACGCAAATCCCCTGGTCACACAGCAAGGCACATATAAATATACAGAGAGATCTTGATAGTTCAATTAACTGGGACGCATCTGCTCCATACCTGAGAGTGCCCTTCACTGTGGCAGTGCAGCGGAAGCCAGTCCTGTGTGGTGCAACACATCAGCAAATACTCAACAGCACCTCAGGAAATGAAGAAGGAGCCTCAATCAACCTAAAAAATACACTTCCTAGGAAATGAGAAAAAGCAGACAGCACTGCCTTCATCTCTCTAGTTAACCTAAAGCTCAAATGTACACACTTCAGAGAATTATTTGACATCTTCTCCGTCTTTACACCTTTTACAACAAGAGAGTGCAGCTTTCCATCACTGGGCAGGGTGGTTGGCTGGGTCACACGCACAAGAACTTTCCAGTCTTGGAGCCATGGAACCATTTCATCCCTTTGTCCAGTGAATCTCCTCCAACATATGCCAGTGTGAAGAGTAATCCCCAGCAAATGCTGTCTGCAGCAAGGGATTTTCTGCTCCACTACTTCTGAACATCTCCAAGCAAACACTGGACAAATTGCACAAGTAAGGGGTCAGTGCCATCGTGAATATTTCATCTAGACAGCACAACAAAATCCAGCTTAGAGAACAGAAAGAGAGAAAAATCACTTATCAATTATTCTTTTACTCAATACCACTTGTTCTTCAATAAAATACCGCAGAGTGATTTCCCTTGCAATCAGAAGGACAAAAAAACTCCACTCTTGGCAAACTATTTTTGGAAGCTGAAAATCTCATTCTGCTTTTTTTTTTTTTTTTTTTTAATTCCTGCTTAGAAGACTTTTATGATAAGGATGTAAGCCTTGCAGCTTATTAGAAATTATACAATTAAGATTTAATTTAAAAACCTAGAAGAGTTGATTTTTTCTACAAAACTTCACTTTTACAGACAATCATTGCAGAGCCAAATTTATCTCTTTTAGGCAGGTATTTTTTCCAATTTGTAACACTTTCCTACAAGCTGGCACTTAACTGTCATAAATTTTCTTGTAGACACATTTACCCTTTCTGCCATTTTCCTGTCATCCATATAAAACCTTTTTTTTTAATTTTTTTTAAATTTTTTTATAGGATCATCAAGGCCTGTCATTTTACCTTAGATTTCAAAATCATACTCCAATTAACAGGGTTTTCCATTTAGGTTAAAAACTGCCATTCCCCTCTCCCCTCTCCGCACTGAAGTACACTTGGAATTGTTCAGCACTGAAGATCAGGCTGCAGTTTCTGAGGGTACATTGTGTTAATTGTCATTTTGTCCTCAATGTTGCTCATACTGAGAATTTCACCAACTACCTCAGATATCTGGTGATTTATCAGAGAGACAGCCAGCTCCTGGAGATCTGTGTGTAAGCAAGAATGTCAGGCTAACCTTCAGAGCAGTGGACCAAACTCTGGGAATGAGAATGAGTATGACTCCACATGGTAAGTATGCCTTCCAAATGTATTAGGGTTTTAAACGTTTTGGTTTTATGCAGACTTTCCTAGGTCCAAGATTCTAGGTCTTGGCTCATGACTACTCATATCTAGCTGGCAAGCAGTTGGTTGACAATCAGACTTATGAATTCAGATATCATCAGTAGTTGCATCTGAGTTCATATTGCTGCCAATTTTGCTTTCAGCTACATAACACACCTTCAGCCCTTGTGACTGCAGCGCGTTCCACTCCCACACTAAAGGAGTCACTGAAGCTATGGTCTTCCACTCCTTTCAGCTCTGCCACTTGCAGCAGCGGTGGTCCTATTAAAAGCTGTGCCTGAATCATATCAGTTTAGTTTTAGAGGACAAGTGGCAGAGGAGGGGTCTGTATTCTATTCTGGGCTCTGCTACTAATGTACAACACAAGAGTGGGCACTCAGCAAAACCTTTTGTCCTCAGTTGTTGGGACTGAAAAAACTGAGATAGTGATAACCATGCCTATCCTTATGTAGAAAATACTTTGGAACAGTTGAAAGCCGCTATATAAATGCTAACTAAGTATTATTAGACATTGCTCTTATTTTGGGCAGTTTTCCATTCACAGACGTTATGAACAAACCATTTACTAAGTCAGCCCCAACTATATTTTTGAAATCATAGGCTACGTGGAGGAGATAAACTCAGTAGCCATCTCCTGGGAAACCGAAAGAATGATTCTGACTGGCAGCAAACACTTGCTGCATCTCATTACAGTTTCCAGCAGAGTAAAGGAACAAACGTTAGCATACTTGGGCTCCACACAGCCATAGCTTGGTAAAACCCTACAGCGTGTGCTATCCAGTAAAGCTGACTAATGGACCCGTCTGGCCTTAAAGTCTATAGATCTGTGAACTAATTTTGTGGAGAGAAAAAGCCACGAATGGTAAGGCAATTCTCTGACTGGCACTTCATGCTGGAATATGGCCCACAGATGGAACAAATGATCTCTGTGAAACCTGCCTGCAAAGGAGCAGTTAATACACAACAACTAATATATTAGACAAGACAAAAGGTTCATCTAGCTTGGAATGATGTCTCCAGCAGAAGACAGTATCAGACACTCAGAACCAAGAGAAACATGAAGTGTTTTTTCTCCTCCTGTGCCATCCTACCACCCTGCTCCTCTGCACGTGAGTTGGTCCCAACATGCCCAGCAGTGAGTTCAACAGCCCTGGCTGGATCTCCTTTCTGAACTGTTTAACTATCTTCTGAAGCAGCCTGTGCTTTAGTTTTCCAAAGCACATCCCAACCACAATCAGGGAGAATCTTCTTCTGCGCAGTCTAGAGCCCAAAGAAGCGACAGAAACAGAATATGGCACTGAAGAGCTAAGGAGCTTTCCAAGAGGCAGGACAAGAACACATCTTCCTTCCCTTTCTAGTGAGCTGTCCTCCTTGTTGGACATCCCCACCTTCACTGCCCAGCCTTGTGCGAAAACACACAGAAGACAAGATCAAGTCATCTGGAGGCAAAACAAGGCTGATGGAGGGCTGTGACAGTCCCAAGCATCTCCAGAGGACAGGTACAAGCTAGGCTAATGTGCAGCCCTCCACCAGGAAGGGCACTCCTCACTGTGCTTCTTCATGGATTCTGCTACAGCAGATAGCACACACAGCCTGAGTTAGATGCTATGGTTGTGCCAGTTACTCCTTGCGGCAGAGTGCCTACACCGCAAAGTCACCATGGCTAAATGCATCAGATGAGCAACCTGCAACAAGCCCTCATGCGTTCCTCTGCGTATGAACACTTTATTCACACGCATTTTAGGCCATAAATTGAAGATGACAGCAAAGCAATCAGGAGAGTATCATACTGTGCCTCCTAATTCTCCTGGGCCTGCACTGATTATATACGAGAAATCCAAGCAGACATGGAATTAAATCACTTTCTTTATGCTGGACTAGCAGAAGCTGTTCCTTAAATGACAGATTGCTAACAGCTCCCTTAATGACATCACCCAATATGTCATAAAATTTGCTGCCAACACTGTGGACATTTTTTTCTCCAGCCAGAAGCATTCTGGGGCTGTGGAGCAGAAGTTTCATTGACAAAATGTGGCTCGAGAAATAACCTTTAAAGGGTTCTCAGTGCATAAGGCAAGTGCCACCCAAAAACTCATTGAAGAATAAAATTACACTTCTTGGCGCAGCTTTCCTGGAGCAGAGCCCCATGGCAGATTTTTCTAAGTGTCTGTGATAGAAATTATCCATCCACCATCTCTGCAGGCTGCACTGAACTCACAGTTCAGGAATAGTATCCAGCTCTTTGCCAGTTTACGAGCCTTGGGTGAAAATTGCTATATTCTTATTGCTTTCACGCTCTTTGGAAGGAAACTCTTCCCAGGTGGGTATTAGCGTTAGAGAAGAAACAGATCTACTTGTAGTACAATAGCAAGGATTATTTACCTGGAGTTTCACTATTATCCCTGTTCTTCCAGGCTCACATCAGTTTTTCTGTCAAAAACACAAGTAAAGTGACAACCAGAGCACACGTAGGATGAGAAGCCTTTCAGAATTTCTAAGAGACAATTTGCAGGTTTTTCTCTACTCCTCAGACACCAGGGATCTACCCAGCAGCAGTGTACCACAAACGACTATATATTTGCTTTTAAAATGTTACAGAGCAATCCACTTAGGCAGCCACCAACCATGACTGCACAAAAGGTGCTTAATTACACTTTCCTGTAATTCTGAGCTACCTGATTTCCTCATGAGCATCTACATCATGCCTTATGCAAGAATTATGCTCAGTTGAATAGGCTGTTTTCTAAAATGGCAAAGACTTTTCTAAGAAAAATACTTCAGGAAGTGGAGCCAATAGTGACGAAGAAGAAAGTCTTCCCTCTTCTTTTAGACCAAAACTAAATTCTGCTTTCTTCTGGGCAGCGCTGAAAGGCTCTGAGATTTGGTCTCTCCGATCAAGCTGAGGTTGCCCTTCTCCATTTATTTGCAGAAAAATCACTGCTGGCTGCTGTTCCTCCAAGTCATTCTGCAAATAGATCCCCTTCTCTATGTGTGCTGCCCTTCCTGCATGCCAGCATCTAACCATTCAAAGCATAGTTGAACAATCAGAACACACACAGAAGAGGAAAACAGTGCAATCCTAAATCTTGTGGGAACTTAAAGCTGAGTGGTCCCCAGATGCAGCTTGAATATCTTTGGTAACTCCTTGTATCAACAGTAATTCTGCTGCCTGCAGCAGTTCTTGCCATCAGAAAACCCTCCAGCATGCCAGTATGCTAGGGATGCTGAGAATCAGTGGTCTGAGCAATCTGTCACTCATGTAAGTTCAAAAGAGAGTCACTGTGGTGGCACTCACTGGAACTGCGAGCAAATGAGCCACGAGCTATGTTTCTGGATTTGCCACAGTTATTTTTTGAAAGAAAAAGCAAGTCAGAAAGGCAGTGCAGCACTCAGCTGAATGCTGAAATGACCAACTAAATAGGATCAACTAAAACTTGGTTATCTGTCAGTCACTCTTGCCTGGATGACAACACTCCTTTCGAGTCCGCCCTTCACGACCATGGCATCAGTACTTGGGTTCCCGAGTTGATGAGCTTCAATCTATGTTGTCTGCTTTTGATATCAAGTCTCACTTTGGTCTCGTCATGCAAGGAAAAAGCCAGGGCTGGCTAAATGTGCCACACCACATGTATTTCCAATGCACAGAGTGAAAGGCTTAACTACTGCCCGTGGAATTCGTTCACCGGTACAGAACTGCTCTGCCACCACTGCAAGGTGACAGATGTCAAAACTGAGTGGAGCACCTCATTAACGCAGGGATAAACACACAGAATATGTTGTTTGGAATGACAACCCAGTGTGTTTATATATGTGTGCCACTATTTATCATCCTACAGATGGTTGCTCACAGCGAAGTACATCCACAAATATGTTTAATTTTGCTTTCTCCTCTTCTAGGCAGTTACCATTTTTCCTGTTAACACTGACTACTACTTTGACAACCTGGAGATCTCTGAGTTTTCATAAGGGCAAAGGGTTATGTTGCACAAAGCAAACCCACAATCTGTGTGCCATCAGCTCCTCGCGGTAGCAATAGCCAATACCTGCAGAGCATTTTCTATGGAATTATCTCACTCTTATTTTACAGATGGGAAAACTCAGAAAGGTGAAACAACTTACCCAAGGTCGCACAGCAGGCTCTGCTCAGTACACAGCTACTACTGTTGCAAATTGGCTGGCTCATCAAGCCAATGCTACTCACATCATTCAGATACAATTCAAACAGTAATTATTATTTTTACCGCAATTTGCACTGCAGTCAGGGCTGGAGGCCACAGCCAGGATTCACCTATGCTGGGCTCTGTTCAAACATAAAATCACAGCCAGCCCCTGCTCCAGGGGGGCTTCTATCTCAGTACGGACTTAATTTTTTGAGAACAGAAAATACAGCTGAAAGGAAGGAAGGGAGAGAGAATGGGAACGTGAATGTGAGGTTTCAGTTTATTTGGGGTAACTGCAAAGTATGGAAGATTATTATTATTTAAATAATTTATAAGCATGCTCCTGACAGCCACCTGCCTAGTTATTTACATAGCAGTTTATCTTCAGAATCACATTTGCTCAAACACTTTCATTCCAATGGTCTTTGCTTACACTGACAGTGGATCCCACTCCTCACTCTTTGGGAGACTGACTCACACCGCACTAACCCCGGACTGGTATTAGGCTGTACTTTCTGTGGGACACATTATAATTAATTTTACAACTCCTCTCTAATTTGCCTCAAGAGCAATTCTTGCTGAAGACCTTTTTGTATTGTATCTGCCAGAGTATTGTAGCAGGTGACAACTTGGTATACTGGCTACTATTAATGAAATCATTCCACTCACGCCAGCTTTTATTAAAATCTGCAGCAGTATAGCAGGCATTAACTCCCACCTTACTGCCTGTCCTAATGTGGCTACAGGCCAGCAATGTGCTGTGCACCAAGTGGCCATATAGCCACTCCTCTTTAGAAGCCTTAGCTGGGTATAAACTTGGTTGCACAAGGATCGCGTTAAGTTTACATCATAAAGACAAATTTTCTCTTCTTGCGGTGTCACACTGAGGTTTCATCTGATTGTACAGCAGGATATTGAACATTACAAGTGTGCAGCAAGATCTCAGTACAATGTCATACAGTATAAGAACTAATAGCTCCTCTAATACTGAATGGCACAGGCACAATGGGATTATTTGCAAGAGTAGGGTTGCTCAGTACCAAGTCAGGATTGCTGAAGGGTCCTTAGAAGTTAACCCATTATTTTTTCTGGCATGGATCTGCTACTCTGTTGATTGTTATTGTACTTTATTATTATAATGTGTGTATTTATTATTACAATGCAGTATTTGTGTAAATCATGAAAAAGGCTACCAAGTACATAGAAGACATACTTGATTATTGACATCTGTAATCTCAGATGGGTGAGTATTTTTTCTGCATATCAGTCAAGCCAAGCATTTAAAATGTTTCCAACCCATCAAAGCCAGAAATTAAGCACGTGCTTAAGTGCTTTGCTCAGCTGATGCAGTCTGTTGCAATAAAGGGACATCTTTCCATTGACTCTAACAAATTCTAGATCAGCACAGTAATACCATAATGTACTCTAGAAGAGCTTGAGAAATCACAGTTTAAACACATTATTTTAGAGAACAAAAGACTAAGCACTTCCTTGCTCCTATTCTCAACTGGCTAAATCCATACATAAATTAATGACCTATCACAATGCCTGCTGAGGATACAGCATCTAAACAAAGGTATTACAGAACTTACATAAAAATGCTTGCAAAAATTTATTTTAGCCTATTAAAACTTTTCAGAAAAGATGTTAGCCATGCATTGCTACCTGCATTTATTCGTGTCTGACGGATATCACTGAAGCTCAGCAGAACTGAGGTACTTCAATGATCGGAACCTGACTTTTAGTCCTATGACAAATGGAGGCAATAAATAACAACTGCTTTGCTTAGCAATTGTCAATAACTACTTTGTAGCTTTTTATACACTATCCACTAATCTTCTTCAGCATCAGGTAGTTCAAGTTCCTTTATCATATTTCTGATACTGGCATTTATAACACTGGCTTTATTTTAATCCCAGGGAAAAACATATTAAGAAAGAACTACGACTGATAGCATACTGTTAATTTAGAATAAAATACTTTTAATTATCCCTAAACTCAGCTTGTAAATCCAAGACATAGGTAAACTAACTGAATAAAATTCCATCTGTGAAAGCATAGCATCACCAGGTTGTGTATAACAACAGAGTGGATCAGAAAAGCAGACCAGATATTGCTTAGGACCTAATCTCCACTGCACATGTTTCAGAGGTTTCACTTTTGGACCAGTTCCACCCTGGTCGGACTGAGCATATTTCCACTGGCCAGAACGAGAACTCATGCTCAGCCATCCGCACCGAGATGCTTCCCTCTTATGTTGGCCTCTGCCAGTACAGCAGCCTCTCATCTGCATTTGTACTGCTCTGCTCTCCCAAAATGTTTATTCCCAGTTTATTACAGCAGGGCAGTGAACAAACACAGAGAAAGCTTCGCTCTGACATTACGACTTAACTAAGACCATGAACACGGCTGAAATCACCACAGAAGCCCTCGACTGGCCTTGCAAGAGCCAGTTTAGGGCTGCCAAGACCCGTGATACTATGCTACTGCAGCCTGACAGGCTAAGCCAGATCTGCAGTCAAGTATCACCATGCACATCCTCTGGCACATCCCCTGCATTGTGTGCATGCTTACTCATTGTCTGATGTCCCCCCTAAAATAGAGCTGTCTGTAGAAGCACACTTTACACTTGGTTCAGGTTTGACTTTGGAAAAGGCAGTCCCAAAGAGTTAAAAAAAATACACCTCTTAAGAAGAAACAAAAATGCAGATATATTTTTCTAAACAACCTCACCATTGCCTTGGCACAATTCCCCCAACATACTGTATAATTAAAACTAAATAAAATGTTGTGTTACGTGTTTAATACTCAGTTGTTAAATTACCATCTTAGGTTAATATAGAAACTCAATGAATTCAGTGAGTCTAAATTTCCATTCAGATACTTGTATCTGCAGATCTGTCCCTACGGGTGTAAAATCCTGACCAGGTGTTTTCTAGTACACACGCTGCACCCAGAAGCTTTCACAGAAATGCGCACAATTAAAAGTGTTTACACTGAAGCTCAAGGTGTGCCTTCTTTCCACAGAGTTACATGCAGTTGTTTGATGCACTGAACACTTATTTATCCCAGCGACAAAATGCTCCTCCTCCCCTCCTCTCTCAGCTGGTCAGAGAAGACAGAGGAAAGGTGGCAGAAGCGAGGGGAGGTGGAACAGTGCTGCTCTGCTTCCCATTCTACACCACAAAAAGCACCCAACAATCTCGTTCTTTCTGCAAAATGCAATGCATCTGACACAAACCTATTCTCATCAAAAGTCAAATATCCAGTGAAATATCAACAAGATGAAGACATCTTTCCTTTTAACTCAGCTCTTCAGGAAGACAGCTTAGGCAGCAGCATGGCACTACAAAACAGTTACATGAACAGAGGGACAACATGGTCTAACTTCTTTAAGAAATATTCTTAGCCAAATTGTATCTCAGATTAGCCTTAGAACTGATGATTTGCAATCTTTCTTCCTGAAATCTTGTTCTTACAGAATATTTCAAAGATTTATTTTTCAACTACTTTCACTTTAAAACATCACTCTTCACCTTTTAAGAAAAGGTTTTACATTTTCTTAAAGGAAATTAAATATCCAAGGTGCATGAAACTGATGAATGCAAAGGGAAAATGTGAAGCACATTACTGCAGCAGCTGTTGAGACTGTTTTCCTGGGAATTTAAGGAAAATCCTGGCTTCTTTGGTCAGAATACCAGGCAGGAATGGAGCCCCACTCGACAGTGCTACAGATGTTGGTCACTGCTTTTAATCCTAGAAGGCAGTGAAATAGGAGTGATAGTGTTAAAATTAAAAAAAAAAAAAAAAGAAAAGGGAGAGAGAGAGAATAGAACAAATGAGAATAGAAAAGAACATTCACCTAGATTAACTTGTTCTGAGAAATGAGAAACCGAGGAGCAAGGCACACTGCTACAAACACCTCATCCTGCAACCTCTTCCACACACTCATCTGTTTCCAAGGTATAGCTCTGTATTTTGCCAAATCTACTCCCTTACGAAAGTTGTTGCAGAACCTTGCTGCTCTAATAATTAGAGACTTTCTTTTAATTTCCAGGCAGAAGTGATTTATATCCAAGTTATATCCATTTGTTCTTGTCCTGCAGTTAGCCACAGGTTTAAAATCATTAGTTTTCAATCTACGGTCCATGGACTCAGGAGGGGTACGTAAACTACTTCTAAGAGATTTTTAAAATGTAATGGAGCAAAGCAGACCTAACAGGATGCAATTTGCTCTAATAATGCTACAGGGTATGTAGTATCATCTCTGGAAAAAGTTTAGGAATCCAAAGATCAAATAAAATTGAAAACCACTGGCTTGAACTGTTCTTTTCCCTTCCTCTTATTAGCCCCCTGGTACACGATCATAGAATCCTTTGAGTTGGAAGTGACCTTTAAAGGCCATCTAGACCAACTCCCCTGCAGTGCACAGGGACACCTACAGCTGGATCAGGTTGCTCAGAGCCCTGTCCAGCCTCACCTTGAAGGTCTCCAGGGATGGGGCATCCACCACCTCTCTGGGCAACCTGTACCAGTGTTTCACCACCCTTATCATAAAAAACTTTTCCTTTATATCTAGTTTAAATCTCCCCTCTCTCAGTCTGAAACCATTTCCCCATGTCCTATCACCACAGACCCTGCTAAAGAGTCTGTCCCCTTCTTTCTTGTAGCCCCCCTTTAGATATTGAAAGGCTGTTATCAGGTCTCCCTGGAGCCTTCCCTTCTCCAAGCTGAACAGCCCCAACTCTCTCAGCCGGTCCTCTCAGGGGAGCTGTTCCATCCCTTGGATCATTTTTGTGGCCCTCCTCTGGACACGCTCCAACAGGTCCATGTCCCTCCTGTACTGACGACTCCACACCTGGACGCAGAACTCCAGGTGGGGTCTCACCAGCACAGAGCAGAGGGGCAGGATCACCTCCCTTGCCCTGCTGGCCACGCTTCTTTGGATGCAGCCCAGGATATGGTTGGCTTTCTGGGCTGCTATATTTTCAGATAGAAGACATGGCCCTCTTCTCAACATTTCTCTTTCTTACACTAAATACACTAACTTTTCCTAGCTTTCTCCCTGCAAGAAGTGGCACTGTTCTCCTAACCACCCTGCTGGGCCTTGCAGCAGCGATTACCATTTCAAACAGAACTGGACATGGGTGACCAGAATCCCACATGAAGTATCACAGTGCCTCACACAATGATGCTAACACTGCCCTAGATCACGTGGAAATCCTTCACGAAACACATCCCAGGATCGCACATACCCTCTCCACAGCTGTGTTACACTGGCACCTCGCTGTCATCCTTTGGGGAACCAATACACTCGGGTCCTCTCATCACTCACATTTACTCGCCCTCGGCTGCATGGCCTGTCCCACACCAGTGAGCCCATGCCGCTGCTGTCTCCTCTCTCCTCAGGCTCTGCCTGGTGCTCCAGCCTGACCCTGTACAGAACCATGAGGGCACACGCCGGACAACTGGTGAAGTGGCAGCTTGGAAAGCTCAGTTGGTAAGCCAGCTGATGATGCCACACCGCCTGAAGAAGCTGATCACATACAAAATGTCTGACATGAATCAAATGTAAATGACTGTGGTTGGTAAATCATCAGCATAACTGGACTGATATTAAAAGGGGGAATTTCAGAAGGTGAGATGTTATTCTGAAGCCAGATAGTCATCAGTAGCCAGATTTCTAAAGCATTCAGCTCCCATTTAGGCATCTGAACAAGGAGCAGCACTGCTCTGCTGCCTGATAAATTGCTACATAGGCAAAACGAAAGAAAGAAAAGATGGCTTCAGTTAGAAAAAGGAAATAAAATATTTTCGAACAGTCCAGGTGATGCAGTTTTAACTAACAAATCTTGCCTGATAAGGCCAACAACCAACAGAGTAAAAAATCTTGATTTGATTTCTCTTCCAATTTTGTCTTTGTATCCTCTATCCATACACAGAGGAAGTCAGATCTACACCAAAATTCCTAGATGTCTAATTTAAAAAGCAAACAAACAAACAAACAAAAAAACCCATATTTTTCTTGTACAATGACTATGAATTGCAATTTCAAGATTTTTTTTTTTTTACTAATGTTTGAATATCCCTTTACCAGTAATAGGAAGGCAAAATAAAAAGATACAGCAACCAAGTAGTAATTAACTTTCTTTAGAGGAACATAAAGCTACAGGGATGAATAATTTTATTGTCATGGAAAGTCTAATATTTCTCTCATGAAATTAATCTTAAAACTCTGAATTAACTGTTTGGGAAGCTACATTAAACGTTTCTCAACTAAAGACTCAACATGTAACAGTTTTATAATACAACATTCAAAGATGTATTAACCAAGCTGGAGATACATGAGGAAAATCTGTTTTTAAAGCACAGGGTCAACAGCATAAAGAAGATTCATTTGTGGATTTTAGGCTCATGGGTCACATTTTCCCACACTCTATGTCAAACACCTTTGTGGCTTGCTCCACAATGTTTCTGATAACTTTTTCCTCTTGCAAAACCTTTCCTCCTTTTTCCACTTTCTTTTTCAAGGATATTATCAAGTTTAGTTACAAAGCTAACTACACTTCATGCAGATTTTTCATCCACAGACTTTTGTTATTCATTTAAACAATAAAAATCACAAATGACTACTATGGCACTGAGCTGCAGCTACAAACTGATTTAAATTAAAGGAATAAATCCCATGCTGCTTGAAGTTTCCTGCATAGATAATTCTCGAGATCCTCATCTTAAGACTTTGCTACATATTGGTTATGTCTATGTGGAAGAATTAAATAGTGCCAGGGAACATTCCCAGGCATCAAGACTCAATGCCTACAGTATTAAATTGTTAGAATTGTCCCACAGCATGTGCCACAGCAATGATTTTAGTCTGTTCCAACTAACTCTCTTCCCAAAAATCACCAGGGCACAGTTTGTGAGTTAGGACATGCCAAGAATGGTTCCCAAAAGGCAGTTTCAGTAGGGTGACCCAGTTTTAGAAGGTAAAAACATGTAATAGTATGGACACTGGCCATTGCACCAGCTGGCGCTGCACCAGGGGCTGGCTTTGGACATGCCGAACTTGTGTGTGGGCACGGCTACCATGTCCCTCTGTGGGGCTCCAGCAAACTGATGAGATGCCTTGATACAGAGCGGTCTAAGCTTCACTTTGAAGGCTGCTGATCTCCAGGAATCCAACAGCAGCACTTGTAGATGCTTCACGCTCACACGCTGTCATGGGGGCTGTTGGCAAACAACCTCTCCAAGCCTTCTCTTGCCCACGCCAAGAGACCCCATGTTACAAAGGAGTTTGGGATGCGTCGGCTTTGCTGCAGGCGCGCCAGCAGCCTGTTACTGCAGAGGCAGAGGCAGGAGGGCTGGCAGGAGGGAAACATGCAGCTGCCTGCCTTCCTTCCTTCCTTCCCCGCTGAAATCTTCCGTATCCTTAAGATGCCTTGCTCTGCTTTATTCACACTGCTGCTGCATGAAGTTCATCACAACATATTGTAAGGCTGGGGCTGAGAAGACAGCCTAGGAGAGCAATCCAAGGCATATTCCTCACACGAGATGACTGACCTTATTCAGTGAACTTCTACAAGTAAGGCATATGACTTTCAACTTGTAAGAGGAAACAAGAAAAACCTCCCTCCCAAAGTTTCAGAAGCAGCATCTTCCA
The DNA here is from genome assembly GCA_013399715.1 of Alectura lathami. Taxonomy (NCBI): domain Eukaryota; kingdom Metazoa; phylum Chordata; class Aves; order Galliformes; family Megapodiidae; genus Alectura; species Alectura lathami. Next base: position 57,744 of record VXAV01008930.1, on the reverse strand, counting down.
AACATCTCAACTCAGAATATCAGAATATGTGCATTTGACCTTGCAAGTACAACACGTCTATCTTTCTTCCCTATAAACTTCTCCTTTCTGAAAGATAACCAGAAAAATAAGGAAAGGGGAATGTGTGACACCTCATCGACTGTCTGTAATAATTTATTTTAAACCATTTATTCTGTAGCTCTCTCCCTCTGATGCAGTCTCAATTACTTGATTGAATAATATTCTCTGAAATAGCACATGATGTGCTTGTGTCAAAGAGGCTCTCCACAGAGGCCATCAGCTACCTTTTAAAATCAATGAAATTCATGAATTTGCATCTGGCTTCTCAAGGAGAAAATAAAGGAACCTTTTCCCCTGGTATGTATGACCTTCTCGTTCTAAGGCCAGCTTGTTTCGAGTCTTCTGCACCTCTGAATGCAGACATGAAACCAGATGATATCTTTCTTAGAGGAGATAGATCTTGAAGTCTATTATATTCCCCTTCTTAAGGATTACAGCCATAATTCTCTCCTAGTAATTGGGATTTGCACGCTGTTCCACACAGTAACGCATATCCTAGCTAGCCACTCTGTCATGCTGCCACTGTGTTTTTAACAAAGCTGATAGCAACTGATATTATCAAATTCTGCAGACTTTTCAGGGTCTCAGCTTGTTCATGTCTTTCTTTTTTCATTTCACCATTTCTGAGCAAAAATGTTTTTATTTTTTCCTTTGTGATGCCTTGCTGCTGTGACCCTGCCATTCCTCTCAGCTGGATCTTGTTCGTTTTCAAACATTGAGTCCACACTGCCTGATCACACCACAGATTTTCTGTCCTGATATGTTCGCTGTCTTTATGTTTGCAAGATCAAAGCTAATGCTGTTTATACCACAGTGCTAGAAAGGTTCACTTTTGAAAAGGTAAAAGAAACTCGATGTTTGAAAACGTAGCCTTGTTCTATACTATGTCTTCTACTACTGTTAATATCCATGTTTCTCCTCATCCTTCCTTCATTTTCCTGTATAATAATTTTCTCCATTAAACTTCTAGAAGGAATTTTGGAAATAATTCAGCAGCAGCCTTATTTCAGGCCAGTGAAGCCCCTTTGGCTGCAAGGAAGTAGAGCTGAGCCAACACCAGCTGCTTTCAAAAACCCCACACCCATTTCTTTTTCCCCAACGGTATTTAAGATCTTGGTTCACCAAATTTCAACAAATGAAATTCTCCTCTTTCCAATTCTGCTCCAGTTTCTTTCTCCCCTCTCACTTTTTTTTTTTTTTTTTCTTTTTTCAGTGAAATGGTATTTGTCCTCAAATTGCCTGGATAAACTTCACGTATTTCCTTTTATATCTTACTATTCCATTATGGTAGTGTTTCTCAAACAGTGGACCACAACCCCCAGGATGTTCATAAAAGCAACTGGGAGAGTTAAAAGATGCTGAAATTTTTATTACACTCTAAAACAACAACAACAACAAAAATCTCTTCTCCATCCCCAAAACATCTTTATGTTTCAAAATCAGGTTTTGCTATCAAATTCTCAAATCGTCCATACAAATAAATGATGTACATTTCTTATGTGATACATTTTACTCATGTTCCCTATAGGATTAAGACTGATGTGGCTGTGTGGTTTTGAGCCTGATGACCACTTTCAGCCAAATTTGATTGATGGTAGAGGCCTCCAAGACACTAAACTTCTGCAGGTTCTGTGAAAAAGCTGGTAGCAATGTAGAGAGGAAAGGATCCCAAAGTCTCAAGAGTAGAAAGACAGGGAGAGTGTAACAAAACCAGGTGGCAACTTGAGGACATCAAATCAATCCACAAACAGCTTTCAGCCAGCTGTAGGACATGTCGTGTCCTTGTCAGCTATACAGGTAAAGAGCCTGTGAGGAGTCCGAGAGCTCAACCACCGAAATAGAACTGATATTCCCAGAGGCAGAAGATGATGGGATGTACAGGTGATACTGTGGATAAAGGATATTTGGGGAAAGAAATGACTGTCTGGGATGCAGAAGGAGTGCTAAGGCAGAGCATTTCTCCCTCAGTTCCTCTGTTCACAGAACACACCTGTTACCTCCATTCTTATAGCCAAAGCATAGAATACACAAAATGCTTCCACGAAATGGAACTGAGCAGGCTGCACAGCCACATCACTCATGTCACCCACAACTTCCCAATCCAATCTCCAGCTCTTCACCTTTCCAACCTACCCAATGAACTAGAACAGCAGTAATGCCCAGGACAACACAGGAATGCCCAGGCCTGATGGGAAGGTTTCCTCTGAAGCTGTACAGACAGAAGATCATATCGGCAGTGTGGTTTACCCTCTGAGAGAAACAAGCATATGCCTCAAGCCCATCTGAACTGGAGGTGTCCTTACAGGCTTGATGAGACAGCCAATTTGTTGACAAGCCAAGCACACGGCCATGTCCCTGCTCCATGCCCACCCTCACAGCTCCAGCATCATATTTTCAGGACATGGAGACCACTCCAATTTTACTAGTCAGAGCCCTCACCATCCTCTGTCAGAATTCTCTGCCAAAGGTCTGACACCCACTGCTGCTCACAGATCACTAAACAACCTCAGCCGGCTCACCTCGTGGGTCAGCATCAAGGCTGAAACTCAGGTCAAAACTTACTGTCCTCTCCCTCAGGCTTTCTGTGCACCTCTCCCTTTACAGAAGGGGAACATCATGGGAACAAAGGTGGGCAGCGACAGTGGTTAAAGACCACTATTTGGCCTGATGCATAGAGTAGATTAGGCCATACCTCTTAGAAAGAGTCACACAATCTTAAAGACTTAAGTGACAAAGAAACCACTGTAAAGATAACCTAAAAATGAAACTTCAGTTACAAAGCTATATACCTTATGGCTAAGCAAATGTGTTGAACTTCAGCTTCCCAACACAGCATTTGTCAAGTTAGGGAACACTGCATTACTTGAAATCTCCCCCTTTGGATCCTCATACACCATAATCTGTCCATTTTTAATCTTCTTTAGAATAGCAAGAAAATTCATCCCTTCAGCTCTTCTTCTTTCATTTACTTAAATCAGTCTTGAAACCTTTTTGAATTTATACTAGAAAGGGAATCTTGGCAGATGTGCGAACTGGACAGTGTGTGCACAGGCACTACTGTGGGTGACAGAAATACCTTTTTTTGTGTACACATTTAGGAACCACATTGAATTTCCTGAATGTAGCACTGTAGTGAGAGTTCCCACTCAGACGTTCACCTGCCACAGCCCCCAGTCTCTCTTCTATACAACT
>VXAV01008930.1:28167-48084 GCA_013399715.1 Alectura lathami | reverse complement strand
CCCTCACGGCCGGCCGGGGTGCGCTCGGCCGCGGGGTGCTGCCTGTGTCAAGCGGCACCCGGCGCTGCTCACGCTGCACGCCCCAGGGGACGCGTTCAGGCAACGTCCGAAAGTTTAAAACCCCCACAGCGAGCGCTCGTTTCGCCGTGGTGGGGTGAGCAGTGTCTTCCTGCACGGGCATGAGCGGGCTCATCTCTTGCCTAAAACAAACCCCAGCCAGGCTGAGGTAAAATCAGCCTGGGAAAGCCAGGAGACCATCTGCGGTTGCTTCCCGCAGCATGGGGAGGGCTGGGCTCCGAAGGAGATGATCTCAAACGGGCCAGAATTGCCCCAGATCGGCGGTGGTGGGAGGCTGCTGCCCCTGGAGGGGGTCAGCGAGGAGCAGGAGGGAACACCAGCGCGGAAAAGCCGCTCGGCTCCAGTCGGGCGACTTCGGCCTGGCACGCTGCGCCCTGAACGTTTTGGCGTGCAGCAGTAATTAGCATATATTAAGGAGCAATTAGCATCTGGTAATAATCATTCATATGCCAGTGACACTTGGATTCGCAGTCCCCGACCTATGCATTGAGCCCGAGTTAATAATAATAATTGATGGCACATATATAGAGAGCTCTTTGACGACCGTTCCCTCCCGAGAGGCGCCCGCAGCTGGAGCGGAGGGGACGCGAGGAAGCGGCTGCGAGCGGGGCCGGGCGGCTGTGCGGGCGCGGAGCCGGCAGAGGGCCGCACGCAATTAAATACCGGTGCCGATCGGTCCCGGCAGGAGGGGCGCGTGTGGGAATCGTTCCCGTCTCCTGGTACAGTTTTCAGCCGGTTCAGACAAAATTTGATTTCTCAGATGACTGGTATGGGCTCCTTGAAAAAACGCAAGCTGTTCTTTACACCTCACTCTGCCTCATCTCGCTCCTCCTGCGTGTGACCAAGACCGTTCAGGTGCTGCCTTCGGAGAGTAACTGAGCCTTGAGGTGCGGGAGGATCTTTTCCCTCAGTGCTCGTTCCTTTTTCTCGCAGGCCGAGGTTAGCTGGGGCCCAGGACGCAGCAGAGGACGCCTGGCGTCCCCGTGCTGTGAGGGACTGAGGGAGCTGGGGAGGTGGAAATGCTGGGGCTGGAGGAGAAGCTGGAGAGAGTCAGATGAGGGGAGGGAGGGGAAAATGGGAGCCCGTCTGGGCAGGAACGGGAAAGGCCAGAAGCAGGGCAATAAGCCAGGACTGTGCTGACAAGCTGAGTGAAAGAGGGTGGGAAAGGAGATACGATTGTTTTGTGTCCAGGCAGTGGCTGCTCTGGTTGTCCTAGGATGCCTCCTCTGGCCTCCAGCACCACAAAGGCACAGGTTTCACATAGACTCTAAACAATACCCACTAGTTCTTCAGTTTAGTGCCTCTGAGTGGTACTACTTTGGGGGCACCTGAGTCACTCCAGATGTGTCCTTCGCTAGAACTTTGTTTGAATCCTCTAGTCTCACTGTTCTTTGGTATCAGAAATTCCTGTGAAATTCACTCCCAACTTCTTCTAGCCTCATGTCCTTCCAGTGTTGATCTCTATTGAATAATACATTGTAAATCTTCTGTCAATTACTTCAGGAGTTTGACCAGCAGTAGCCTCTGCATTGGATTCAAAAGTTCCTTCCAATACAATTAGCCCAGCGGTATCAATATTCTGTCACACAAAGAAATAGCACTTATGTTTTTGTAAATGACAACTAGAAATATAAACAACTGCAGAAGAGCTTGATTAAGATTGAAAATCAGAAGTTAGAAAACCCCAGGAAAAAGATTATCTGTGCAATCCCTAATTGGTTCCTTTGTATTTGCTTACTATGATATATTTTCTAACAACATAATCACTTCTCTACAGTCACCCTCACTCATTTGTGTCACAGCACTGGCAGTTGCTACTTGATGAGAGGCTTCTCCAGAGTTGTTTTTTTTTTTTTTCTCTTCCTGCTCAATGTGCAGCCCAGATTTGCTTTGCTGCACTTTGCATTTGCCACTGAAGACAGGCTTAAGACTGCTTTTTATGGTTCTTACCACAATTATATGGGTGTTTCACAGTCTTGGAAAGCACCATGTCTCTATGAGACAGGATGCTGGTATATTCTGAACAGAATAGTTAAGGTAAAAGACAGCTGAGAATTCATTTTTCAAAGCAGAGCTCCCATGGATTTTGTTTCCAGCACTTCTCCAAACAAGGCCTCGGTAGGAGCCACACTGAGCTGCTCATCTATAAACCGTTTTAAGCATCTTGCCTGCCATCACACAAGAAGTCTGTGGCAGGAGCAGGGATCATTTCAAGCTCTTCAGAACAGCATTCATCATCATAATCTTCAGAAGATTATTCTTTCTCTCCAACAACACTGTTCATACTTATACTATTTTTTCTCCCTGGAAATTAACTGGGTCCTAACTCTGTGGCTGCCAGCTAGTTTCATGTAAAAAAGTCTCACTACTCAAGGCAGGCTTTTCACCAGAAGGTTCTTCGGAAGGTGAAGCAGGATGCTCATCATCATGATCTTTCTTGACAGCAGACACAGTGTCACGCACCAAATAAGGCAGGATCCTGTTTACAAATTAGCAAGTAAGCACGCAACACACAACAAAGGGGATGGAAATCACATGGCATTGGCAGCTCTTTTTTTGGCACATCCTATTGAGTACTGGATTTAACAACAATAATGCTATTTTTAGAAACATTTGTGTTTGTGTGATTATAAAATGGGTGAGTTTAAAGAGAATTTATATAATCCTTAAAATTGGACCATACTATTGACCATTTTATCAAATCACAATGTGCTCATTTTTATATGCGTAGAGCATTACAAAATAAAATAAAATAAAGTAAAATAAGATAAGTTATTTGCTGTATGTCTCCAATAAACTACTTGCAGCATTTCTTTGCAGAACTAGTCAAGTATTTGCCTTGGTGGAACAGTGGTGGAGAAGCTTAAACATTTTATCAGTCTAGAGCGCTTAGGGGAAGGGCTGAATGTTGTGCCGGAGAAACCTTTGGATACGGTGGGTAAGAGCGACAGATGGATGTGGTTGCTGGGCCAAGGGGCACATCTGGGAAGAAATGCACATCTTGGTGTGATTGGTTTCACCGCGTTTGAAACTAAGAGAAAGACAGCAGGGAGGAGGAGTAAAAGCGTGGTTGGAGAAGAAGCTTAGCAGGACAGAGAATGCAGAAAAGAAAGAAGGTTGTGAGGAAGGAGTTAGGTAGTCATAGTTATGTATTAACGGATAAATATCAGTAAAGGTGTCTGACAGTACATGATCAGTTTTGGTGGGTCTGGACTGTGTTAGTGTGGCAGGTGAAGGAACTGGGAAAAACTGCGCATGTGAGAAGGTGCCCACATGGACATATGCAGGTTCCGTGGGAGGCAGGTGCCCTGTCCAGGTACACCCCCTCCAAACAGGGTTCCCCATTCAGCCCTCTGACAAAGTGCTTCAGCCTTAAAGCTGAGCTGAGCTGCTAGGTCACTATCTGTAGCTGCACATAAAAGTGCCTGAACTGCTCCACTTCTCTTGGACTTCCAGGTTTTTGCAGGATCACTGGCTTACCCAGTGCCCACCAACAATTGGTAATTTCACTCTGAGCCCACCTGAATAGCTAAGGACAACTATTGTAACCTATTAATACACCTGATATGGATATTTCCAAAGAACAAACTCATCTAGTTTGAACTGCCCTGATCTTAAGGCTAGAAGAGGAGAAATGCAAGTCATGGAAGTCTTCAGGCTACTCAAACTTGTGTCCAGGCCTGCACAAGTATACATGGGGCACCCAAAGCAGAAGCTAGACAAGCGTAAAGTCTCTCCTCTGCTTCCTCCTTTCCTGGGCTCAGTGTGAGCTGAAGCTGGACAACCCTAGAGGCCAAGCAGGAATTTCTGCGCCATGTCACAGAATCATAGAATCACTAAGTTTGGAAAAGACCTCAAGGATCTTCTAGTCCAACTTTCAAACCACCAACACCATGCCCACTAAACCATGTCCCTAAATGCCACGTCTACACATTTCTTGAAAACCTCCAGGGACGGTGACTCCAACACTTCCCTGGGCAGCCAGTTCCAATGCCTGACCACTGTTTCTGTGAAGAAATTTTTCCTAATATCCAACCTGAACCTCCCCTTATGCAACCTGAGGCCATTACCTCCTGCCCTATCACTAGTCACCTGGGAGAAGAAGCCAACCCCCATCTCACTACAACCTCCTTTCAGGCAGTTGTAGAGTGTGATTAAGGAAATCACTGATTGAGATGCCCTAAGCATCTGAGGGGCTCAATTACATCTTGACTGGATGCCAGCACTGGAGGCACCTCTAAACACGGTTCCCACACAGTCTGTGGTGCAGAACCAGCCACAGCGGTGGCTGGTGACCACCATGAGCAGCAGCGTGGACCTTTGGGCCCGGCAGCAGCCATGCTGCAGAGGGGAGCAGCGCAGGCCCAGCAGGCGGCCCTGTCGCCATGGCAACCCGCAGCCTCGCCACTGTGGAGCCTCTGCTGTCGATCAAGAAGCATTAACTTTCACATTATGTCTTTTTTATTACCGCTTCTGCACATTTTGTCTTCCATCTCCCCAGGGGCCTGGCTGCGCTTGTGAAATGTTCCTTCTCGGGGAGTGAGGAGCAGCATTTCTTTCTATTTCTGTAGTGTTTGCAGCCATGGGAGAGACACAGCAAAGGGCTGGCTGGGAAACCGCTGTTACCATCACAGGTTCAGTCAGAAACAGTCAACTATAGGTTTATCTTAAAATTAGAGCGCAGGTAACTTAGAAGATTTTCCCCACTTCTCTTGAATCTAATCCTGTTCACATTGGTGATAACAGAGAGCAGTGCTATAGGGCACCCATAAAATGTAGCCATGCTGGAGCCGCATCCCTTCAGGCTGCAGGAGCAGATATCCCCAAAACTGTGTAGGCAGTGCAATTGTAAGGAAAAGACAAATAGCCCAAAGTCTGACCCGTGCCAAGTTAATTGGCTGCAAGTGAAGGAAATCCTCTGACAGACAGAGAGATGGCTGACAGGAGAGTGGTGGCCAGGCAGGGGGCAATGGCTGCAGTGACACAAAGGGTGTGAGGAAGGTGCAGAGTACCTAGTTTGCATGTGGAAGCAGAGAGTGAAAGGAAGAAAAGATCCCACCAGCTTTTAAAAGAAATACAAAAATGGGAAAGGACTTAAGCAGGGTTTCCAGTGGCAGCAGGAAATAGGACTTCATAACCCAGGAGAGGTTCTGTTCAAGTTTTCTGCAAAAAAAAAAAAAAAAAAAAAAGCGAGGTGGACAGTGGCTGCTGAAGGGGAAGGCAAATGGGAATACAAATGAATGTGCCAAAGTAAGAACAGGAAATGTAGGACCATGGTTACTGACATCCAGGGTGAAGAAGAAAAGAAGCGCCCTTTGACACAGCTCAGCATCCTTCCGTCAGCCTATGTGACTTGGAGGAGTTGCAGTACTACTCTGAAACAACTTATGATGAAAACAAAGCACTTTATTCCCCCCAGAACTGTTGGGAAATAAACTTTCCAGTCTCTGCCCACCAAGACATGCATCCTCTCTGGTCCTCTCCTACAATGCCAAGGACATTCCGCACTGCCTAGGACAGTGTTTCACTATCTGGGGCTTCTCTGAGCAAGTCAGGTCACTCCCAACAGCCTCACTGTGCAGTGCTCTGCCTTGCTAGAACATCCTGCTTGTCAGTGCTGTTAATTAGCTCAGACAGAGCTTTCAGGTGGCTTGCTGTGTTGTGCCATTCACACACACCATCAGAGACTCCTCCTGCAATGATGGTAATTTTGCCCCTCTCGCTGTGGCAGCTGTTTGCCAGAGGGCCAGTAGATTCAATACTAAAGGTGCTGTGAAATGGCATGCTGCAGGCTATATTCTGTATATCTTCAAAGACAGCTATGCAGTTAAGGCTGGTGTCTAGACATGTTTTTCCTGTAACAAAAGTTTAGTTAAAATATGCCTCTTAGGCTGGAATTCACATGGAGAAGAGCTGACATTTCTCCGGACCAGCCTAGTTTAAGATAAGCACATAAACTCTTCTTCCAACAAGACGCATTTAAGGTTTTCTTTCCAGACTCCAAGCAACATGCAGGTGGCTGCAACTTTACTACCAAGAACCATTTAACTGAATACTATATGATTCTAAATGTAACATTAGGGAAACTTTGAAAAATTATGTGGTAGTGATGAAGTACCCTCTCAGCCCTTAACAAGGTAATATTAGTGCAATCAGGATGTGACTTATGATGTTCTCAGGTAATTTTCTTCAAGGCAGAGTGTCATGATTAAAATATTCTAATTCACAACAGATAAAATCCATGTTTTAATTAGTTTAATATTCTAATCCACTTAAATATATATTATGTATATTTCCAAATATTTCTTCTTTGGAGGTTAAACAACAGATCAGTCAGAATGTAGCAGAAGGACCTTCTGATCTCCAGATTTTAAATTCCAGTAAGTCAGAAGCTGACCAGTTACTTTACCTGAGTGATAAGCCAGTTAGGGTGCTGCATAGTGTTTCTGCTTGTTCCTAATTTAAGAACTCTACAACAGTGAGGCACAAGTAGGTGATACTAACTTCTTGGCATTGATCTGCTAGAATCATAGTGTGCCTGCAAGCTAATATATTTTAAGGAAAAGCAAGAAAATTTCCACTCTTTTAGTGTAGGTGTCAGGAACAATGCAGACCTTTCTGATGCACAAGCCCTGATCAATACTTGGATAGAGGAATCTGCAAGGGAAGCTAGGGAGCTGCAGAAAGTGATTTTCATGCTGCACAAGATGATATTCTAGCCTAGAGCAAGCATTCACCCTGGCATTACGCAGCGTGGTGCAACTAGGTCTACTGCATTTCCAGATGGATTTATGTTAAAGTGGATAAACACAACTAAGCAACCTGCCTGTAAATCAGCATTGTGACCTGGACTAGACTGGAGAAGGGAGATTAAATGGAAAAATCATGGAATTTGTCTCTTACAGAGTATCTCTATGGCATAATGCAATGCCATTCAGGGATATTGCAGCTACTGCAAGCAGTGTGGTCACATTAGCAAGATGTTAATGTGCTTAATTAGCCCTGATGACAAGCAGGTTATAGGAACCTGGGCAGAGCATCATGCTTAAGTACTTAGCTGCTTAAATCTCCAGAGTGCTTACAGCTCCCCTAGGCTAATATAATCTAATGAATTAATAAGCATATAACCTATTTCATTGTTCAGGCCATTTGTAACAGTATTGGCTAACACCAGAACCAAGATAGACTTCTGTGGAACTGCTGAAGAAAAGACACTTTCGGTATTTCAGTGAGCTAAGAGTAGATACTGGTTTAAGTGTTCATTGCCACCTGTTTATGTATTAACCTTCCAATAGCTTCACATAAACCACCTTTCCTCATCTGATTATGAAAATATTACATAAGAGGGTATTAAAAGCTTTAAAAGAGCCAAGTTATAGGACACCTATATCTTTGTCATTATACAGAAGGCCTGTTGTACTGTAATAGAACAGAACAAATTAACTTGACAAGATTATTCCTCAATAATCCATGTTAGGTGCTACTCATCCCTATTGATTTTTTTTTTTTTTAAGTTATTTCTAGATTTTTCTAGGAATTAAAGCTTGGCAGACCAATCTGTAACTCCTTCAGTTCTATGTTCATATTCTTCCCTTAGCCTTTTCTAAACATAGACATTGTATTTGTATTTTTCTAATCTTTCTCTTCTTCTAAAACCTCTTGTCCCCCATGGACACCATGATGTTGCCTCAGCCTTTTGCCTGAAAGATCTAAAATTTCCACAGTAATTTCCATGAGCTCCCCCACCCAGCCAACACATCTAAGTGGTATCCAACCCATTCCTATTCCACATCTGGATTCTTATCTCTTGGTAATGATGTTAATGGTGTCAGCTATATAAGCAAATTTGACACTCATGATGAAGAAAAACAAAGATTACAATTTTCAATCCTGGAGTCATCTGTTATACATGTTCCCTTTCCTCTGAGAAGCAAAACACTACTTTCTGTAGTCCCTTGGTCTTTCTCCTGCTGCTACAGACTTCCAGAATATTTCCTTTATTTTTAGCTCCAGGCTGTCATTTGAATAAATGTTTACTCCATGTGTACTTCATGTGAAATCACCTTTGGCTCCAAAATGTCTCTAAAACAATTTAAAAATGTAAAACAATTTTAATGGTGACAGTAAGGTAAAGAGCTGTTGAGTAGAGCCAAAGCTTTAATAGCTCTGAAAAAAAGCATCAAGAGTTTCACAGTGAGAAACTGGCAATACTACACACTCCTTGCATAAAGTAAGTGTGCATAAAATAATGAGGAAAATTAATGGTGATAACAACAAAAACAAAGAGGCTAATGAAACCAATGAGCATGAACAATAGGAGTTAACATAGTGTAAGTTTAACCAAACACATTTTTTTTTTTTCCAATTAAAGGGCATTATGAGGGAAGGGAGATTGCATTCTGATTTCATTGAAGGATGTGATACTATGCTTTGCAATATCTTGTGCAAAATATGCCAAGTGAATATTTAACCATCTTGGAGCAATATTTAGTCACATACCCAGCAAGTCCTTGTTAGATATAGTTTTAATTAATAGCTTCATTAGCTGAAAGAGACAATAAACATTATGTTAATGAAAGTTGCAGTAGAGGCTAACTAGTTATGATCACCACTAACAGTAGAAAAAAATGAAGGGGAACTTACATGAATGAAAATATAAGAAGATATCATCTGGAGAAAACCACAGGTTACTGTGTCTGGAAGAAGTAGGTCTGCACAAAAGAGGAGAAAGCTGTGGAGAACAGTGTGTTGGAAGAGAGGCACGTATTTATAGTAAATAGAGTTGTGAGAATAATTGATTTTTCTGTTTGCTGGCCAAACACAAAATAAATTAAGGAAAACTAATATCCAGTCAGATATATTGTTCCCTTTTCACATATTTCTACCATTTATTAACACTTAACTTAGATCAATGTTAGAATGAAGCAGTGTTAGATAACAAAACCAAGACCACTACATTTTGAAAATATTGGAATGAAGCATTTCTCTTTTTTTTTTTTTTTTTTCCCCACAGTGCTATTTCTCAAAATGAATTCCTCAGCATGTGAATTGATTTTCGATTAATAATATATGTTTTTAGATAACTGAATGTAATAGATTCTTCAGCAAAACACAGGTCGTAGCAAGTCACCCAGAACTTCCTGCCGCCACACCAAAAACTTGCAGTTGGTCTTAAGGACATGTATTTAGGAAAACATCTGACAGTTTGGGGACTTTCTGTGTCAAGCAAGAAATCCCATTCTGTCTTACCAAAGCCCTGTAGAAGCTACCATGGGCCAGAGCACCTGCCTGACAGCACAAGCTTGGTCCTCACCTGCCACCAGGGCTGAGAAGCTGGGACAAGGCCATCAAAGGCCACCAGGATCATGCATACGTGCTGCATGAGGGAGGTTTTAGTGTAGGGTCATGAAGGCTGTCTCTCCACCCATGATGGGCAGAGGTCAGAGGCAACCGAGAACCTCTGTCTTTGCCACCATCATGGGAAATGCCCCAGCCAAGGAGAAGTAAAGGGCAGGTGTGCCTGGGCTCAGGTAGACACAGCACAGGGAGCCTGCCTTCAGGATTTGCCTGTTTCAAGTGCTGCGACTCATAAAGGAAAATGATTCTGAGTAAAAAATACTGTGGTTATCTCAGCAAATCATAGAATCATAGAATGGCTTGGGTTGGAAGGGACCTCAGAGATCATCTAGTTCCAACCCCCCTGCTGCGGACAGGGCTGCCAAACACTAGCTCACTAGATCAAACTGCCCAGGAACCCATCCAGCCTGGCCTTGAGCACAGCCAGGGATGGGGCAGCCACAGCTTCTCTGGGCAGCCTGTGCCAGCGCCTCACCACTCTCTCAGGGAAGAATTTCCTCCTAATATTCAACCTAAACCTCCCCTCTTTCAGTTTTAGCCCATTCCCCCTTGTCCTACTATTATCCACCTGTGCAAAAAGTCGGTCCCCCTCCTGCCTGTAAGCTCCTTTCAAGTATTGGAAGGCCGCAATGAGGTCTCCCCGGAGCCTTCTCTTCTCCAAGCTGAACAGTCCCAACTCCCTCAACCTTTCCTCATAGGAGAGGTGCTCCAGCCCTCTGATTATTTTGGTGGCCCTCCTCTGGACCCACTCCAACAGCTCCACATCCCCTCTGTACTGGATGCCCCAGGCCTGGACACAGTGCTCCAGGTGAGGCCTTCCAAGGGCAGAGTAGAGGGGGACGATCACCTCCCTCTCCCTGCTGGCCACCCCTCTCTTGATGCAGCCCAGGATGCCATTGGCCTTCCTGGCTGCAAGGGCACACTGCCGGCTCATGGCCAGCTTTTCGTCGATCACAACGCCCAAGTCCTTCTCCGCAGGGCTGCTCTCAAGAAGTTCTTCTCCCAGTCTGTACACACACCTGGGATTGCCCCCACCCAAGTGCAACACCTTGCACNCAGCTTGGTGTCATCAGCAAACTTGCTGAGGGTACACTCGATCCCACAGTCTAAATCGTTGATAAAGATGTTGAAGAGCACCAGTTCCAAGAAGGACCCCTGGGGCAGGGTAGTAGGAACACTGTAGTGTTCCTTGCTGTGCCTTGCCTGGGGGCCCCAGAGCTGCGGACATGGACTCATCAGAAGCTAGACGTGGGCTTTGAAGCCTAGGTGCCAGACTGGAAAATTAGGCCTGATTGCAGATTTACTTGTCCAAAAAAAGTGTCCAGGGATGGTCTGTGGCAAGACCCCTAACAAGATTTAGGATATAAAATAATGATAATTATATGTCTAGATTCACCTTCCGGGTATTACATTTTGTCATACCTTTGTCCTACATAAGACAGAGCTGTAATGTTGCAGATGCTGTCTGCTTCCCACGTACGTACCTAAATACCCTTATCAAGTTACTTCTTACTCTTTCTAAAAGCCAAGCTGCCAGAGATCCCTAATCACAGTGTAATATGCACTTCCTAGATCATGGATTACTCTCCTGTCTTGTTTCTGAATCTTTGCCAATTTGTCAATGATCTTCCGACTTTTGAAGTGGAAGAAACATTTAGGCAATGCCCGCAGCGTTATTGACTAGGAAGTTCAGAATGAACAACAGAAAAAGGTAAGCATCTGGCCCAGGTCCACTCAGCTGTTTGCTAACACTGTGGATGTTATCTGATCTGCTCAGGCTAAGGACTCTGTCTTCAGTGGGACTAAACTTGCTTCCCAGTGCAGCCTTGCAGTGGCAGTGCTGCCTGTGGTCAGCTGATTTATCTGTCCCGATCCATGAATGTTTTTAGTCCCATTTTTCCTAACGGAATGCTCCAGTCCTCACAGGCAGAACTGTAAACTGTGCTCACAGATGTCTTAACCTTTGTTGGACTCTGTTAAACATGTCATGTGAAACTTCATCCTTGCCAAAGTCAGTGAGAATCTGCAGTAGGATGTTTTCTATGCATTTTTTTGTTTTGTTTTTATTTTTTGTCCAATACACGTTCAGTTTTTGAAGTGGTTCAGAATTACGTTGTGGAGGTTCTCATAATGATTTACCATTCTGCTAAGATGTGAATTTTGGCAAATGGCATTAGCTAGTTCCTATTTTATTTAAAAATAAATAAATAATAGCACTGGGCTAGGAACTCATCAACACAGAGTTTCAGAAACATCTTCCATTAAGCGTTCTCTTTAACAAATACCCCCAAAAACACATCAATTACTCTTAAATCCACTTAGTACCTGCAAAATTGATATTGGATAACATTAATTTTTAAATCAAAATGTCACACAGTAGGGGGTTAAATGCTGTATGGAATTCTCCATAATTCACACACTAATCTGACAAAAAACCTTTTCCCACTATTTTACTGGGAATCAGCATAATATTTACTGACCTACAATTCATTTGCCATCCATTTAGAAGGATTAAAAAAGTCACATGAGCTTCAAACAGCATTACCATTTTTCCAAGATATATAAAGAAAAAATAACATTAGAGGTTTGCAGAGTTTGCTGCTTTAAGTATGTGCTCAGTCATCTCAAGAATGTTGAGAAAGCTTTGCAATAAGCATAATTAAATTCTGACTTTTCTATAAATCAGACAGACTTGGAATTAAAGATCTAACTACAAATCACTGTCAATTGTTTGTAGCCAGCCTCTTTTGTACAGAGATGACTTGGATTGTCATCTTCTTCAGCCTTCTCCCAAGAATGTTGGATACATGGCAAGGAATCAGGAGCTGTGAAGTCCCATCATATCATCTTCTCCTGACCTTACATTCTCTAACCAGTCCTTGGGTCGCACTGCACATGCAGTTTCCTCCACCACATAGGTCAACATTGACAATGGGATGGATTTTTCTGCTCAGTGGTAACAGAAGTGAAAATTTTGAAATCACAGAAAAATTCATTAACTGCATTATGCCAGCAAAAGAAACAGTAATTCTCCATAAAGTCATTTTCCTAGGATCACTTCCAGAGTGATTCCAATTTTACAGAGATTATAATCTCCAAAAGTCCCACACAGAGAATTATACATTATAATAACATGGTGGTTATATATTCTTGAGACAGACAAAACATTGTCTAGGTAAAAAATTCTTGGAGATGTTGGACCAACCTTCATCGCACATCTTTTTCTTTTTTAAAAAAAAAAAAAAAAGAGAGAATTTACAGATGAATCTTTGCTTTAAAATAAATACTAAGCACTTCCATGACACCACTAGGATTTCTGTATGCTATTTAGTTTAGTACTGCATAGCATTTCATTTTACAAATTTAATTTATGAATAATCTATATGACATATGAATGATAGAGAACATCTCTAACAGATACAATTCTGAGATGCATATGCAGAAGAAAATCAGGTGGGAGTGTTTGGCAGTGGTGCAACTGGTATGTGTAATGCTGGTACACCAGTTAATGAAGGATATTGATTACTTTCAAAACATTCAGAGAAGGGTCACAACAGTACTGAAAGGAGAAGACCATGCTTTAACCTGAAATCCCACATCCCAGATCTGGCTGATTAGCAAAGATAAGGATACAAGAGGACTTTATCAATCTGTGCACATATTCCGAAGAGGAACTTGGTAGTAGATGTCTAGGCAAAAGTAAATGGTGTAAGTAAATATTGGCCAGAAACTGAAGTCAGATAAATTCCAGCTAGATACAGACTTTTAAAAGCAGTGGCAGAATCTGAGAATTGTTGATTCCCATGTCCTAGGAACCCCATAAGTAACGAATAGAGGTCTTTCTAGAAAATGTTCTCTTGAACGCTGTTTATTTAAGGAAACCTTCTGGCATGAACTATGCAGGTCAGGCAACTCCCACCCTGTTTTAAAATGTAGGAAAGTCTAGCTTGGTGTTCTCAAAAAACAGAACCACCTCAAAACATTTTATTTTTTAACGCATTATTACATGAGGATAAACTTCTGAAATAATATTGTTATTTTTATTTGTATTAAATAAGTCCTAAATACTCTAGGACCAGGATGTTTTGTGCACATTCCCCATCTCTATTTTGCATAAAATTCATTTCTTCTTGCTCTTTAAGAAGTATGGGGTAGGACTGAAACAACAACCTACAATTGTCTCTTCCCCTTCTTCATAAAAGATTTCAAAAGGTGAAAAAAAAAAAAAAAGGAGAGAAGAAAAAGTGAAGAAAATATTTCAAAAGGGTGAAGAATCCGTTTAGGGGGTTTACTGAAGGCCAAGATAAATGGAAAAGCAAAGGTTAAACTCCTGCTTGCAAACCAGGTTCTGGAAGGGAAGCAACAAACAACAAAACCAACTTGCAGTGCACTTGTCTTTGTAAGATTTCACTAGGGCACAGAAGCCAAGGAAACAAATCAGCTGCACTCTGCTCCTTCAGTGGTACCTCAAGGATTCAGCATCTCTCGCACTTCGGTCCCCTCTGTGACAGTGACAGCCACTGGGTTGCCTCTTGAGTGCAAATGAAATATCAAATAGTTTCCTGGAGACTTCACTTCTTCTTCCTCCTTATCTTCTAATTTCGGGGAACTTAACCATGTCGCAGCTTTGATTAACTCTGAGAACGCAAACACTGCCAGGCTCGTCTGGGAGCAGGACATGTTCTCTCTGCAGAGCCTCTACGCAACATAGATTTCTTGTCTGTGCTTTACCCTCTCAGACAGCTGGACATGCAATGGAAATCTTTCTGCTCATTTTAAAATCTTCTAAACCACAGCTGATAAATAGGTATTAATTGTGCAAAGCCTTGGATAGTCTGACAGTATGTGAAACTTCACTGGCTTTTTGCAAAAGTAGCAACACTTGACATGTCATTGCAGAGAGAGCCAACTTGCTGTTCAGAATGCCTTCCCCTGACTGCTTTGCCTTCATATCTCCATGTTAGGGAAGGCTCTCGGGCATACATTGAAGCTGTACGCAGGGGCTCTATCCATTTGGCCCCACCTAGCCTAGAGAATGTTGGTTCACCTCCAGCTGCCATTTCGGAAGGGTCTCCCATTGCAGGTCTCTGTTAGTGTGTGTCCCCATGTTTTACATGCCCCAGGGCATTTCACAACCTGTTTGCAGGAAATTGGACACAGACCCCTTAATTTTCATTGCTGCAGAAGTAACTAAGGCAGGTGTCTGTCTTCAAAGATACGTAGCAATCCATGTACATTTCATACCCACCCAAAAATGTGTTACGGTCAGCCTTTATTCTGAAGACGTGAGTACTTTCAGTGACTCCTATATCTGAGCAGAGAAGTGTTTAGGTTGCAAGAAAAGGTACTTTTCATATGCAATAGATCTGTTAATTCATTCAGGACTCTGAGGATCAACGTGTTCACTGGAACTGCGTCTGCTCAAGCAATAGTGAGAATGAGAATCTTAGTTAGACCCTAGAACCTAACATAAACACCAGTTGTTGCTGAAACTCCAGCATATTTCTGTTTAATGTAGAACAGAGTTTAATGTAATGTATACATTTTTAAGACAGAACAGACAAACAAAAAGGTGATATTCTGATCTTTATGTCATTTACATCTTCACAGGTATTACAGTTCAGCAGTTCTGAGTCAGTTTTAAAGGCCCTGATTCATACACTTCACAATTTTACAACAAAACAATCAAAAGAATTTTTTAAAAGCAAAGGCTTAATTTTACAAGCTGCTTTACAACTTGAAGATAGCATAAAATATCCCTTAAGTTATTCTTGGTAGGAGAAATCTTTGGTAACAAATAGGCACTAAGTGGGCTTTTGTGTTATCCCCTCTCTTACAGCTCTGTTCAGAGCTTGGCTAAGAAACGCTGATCCCCATGATTTTGCTGGATCCATTGATTCAAGTAATTGTAGCCGTGGGGATCAGTGGTGCCTGCTGTCATCTCAGGTGGCTTTCAGGCCATCCTGACTTGTGCTAGCAGATGATACTAATACCTCTGGAGATAACCTTATCTAACATCTGCTTGAAGTTGTGCTGTCATTGCCCTCATCAGTGGCCAAGAACTGGAGCCAAGCACTCAATCTACAGAGCGAATGGTGGTAAAGTAAGAAGCAGAGCAAATAATGAGGAATAATGCAATCTGCTGCCAGAAGACGTGGATCATTAGGTTGATTAGATCAGCAGATGGTAAAGGAAATTCAGTGTAGAATTCTGTAAAATAATTAGTCCAGGATCAAGGAAACAGACCAAGAAATAGGTGCTAAATGGAACAATCAAATGAGACCAGGAGCTTGTATGAAAACAATAATTGGAATTTGCATGCCAACCAATGCCTCAGAAAGAAAAATACACCAAAGGTTGTACTGAGAAAAGGCAAGCTACAAAATGGCATTTTTTTTTTTTTTCTGCATAAGACACTTGTCAAGCTCTATTTCAAATACTGAGCACTCTATCAGTCACTGCACACATCAATAGGTTATTATTACCTTGGAGCGGGTACAGACTAGGTCTACAAAGATTGCACTAGCTCTGCAAAATGGGCTGTAAAGAAAAGTTAAACGAGCAGTGCTTCTTTCTATTAAAGAGTCCTCAAGGGAACGTAGTGGATTTTTTTTCAGGTTATTAACTGGATCAATACAGTCAATCTAGATAATGTTTCTAAACCAGCATGGGCAGGAATGAAGCAGGGAACACGTAATTAAAAATGGTAATGTGTAAAATGAGTTCTAGGAAAGGCTTTGTGCCTTTCGAACTTTAGCATCACCTTATCCAAACAAAGGAGAACTAGTTATCTGGTCTCCTGAATAATAAATACTTTTTTGAAAAAACAGTTAGGACAGGCCTTAACACTCCTCAGAATATGCAGAAGTCCATCCAATAGTTAACAGTATTATCAACTGATATTGCACTGCTTACTCTGAATAATCCAAAATCCATAGGTTTGGAAGAGACCCAGGGATCAGAATCACTAGCAGCCAGTTCCTGATTTGCACAAACTGGACAACTTCGTAAAACTGAACATAGAGCAGCTCAGCTTCTTTGGGTGCTGACTGAGCTTTGTAGTGGTCTGAGATCACTAAGTAAAAAAGCACTAAAACAATGTAATTGTTAATTGTGTTTCATACTGAGTCTCTTGCTAGTAAAACTGAGAGCTACTTATTTCCCATTTAGAGGTGTTTCTTATTTTACCGCCAGTAGAAACAGAACTGGCATGTAACGCATGACGTGCAATGTCAGAACTCCAGATGTGCATCCCAGCACCTCCCCAGCTGCAGGACAAGTACCTTTCTTATCAGATCCTTCTGGAGCTCCAGGTTTCCTGCCTGCTCTGTATCACTGCAGATTGGATACATTAGTGAGCAACTGCCTACAGATGGTCTCACCATCAGATTCCCAGGCCAAATCCTAGCTAGGATCAAATACGGCTTGTGCAAGCATGGAATGGAGTTCAAGAGCTGTGTGAGACCAACAGCCACTGAAGCTTTAGGACAAAAAATAACAGAACTAGAAGCAATGCTTGCTAGGATCTGGCATGTAGCTGGTCCTGATTTGAACGCTGTCAGAACAAATACATGGGCTGTACCTGCACTCATCTGGTGCTCAGTAGGTGTATAAAAGAAAGAGTCTCATATGCTGGAAGGGCAGAATAATGCTGTGTAGGTGGAAATCTAGCAGGAGGATGTGCTTAATAAAGCTGTCCCTCTGTAGCCTCACTGCAATGACCCGAAGCATTCTGGAGCATGAATTCGTGCCTGGCAGAGGTAGGCAAGGGCACTTACAGCACTTCCACTGAAAGCAGCTGGGATCAAGGGACGATGAAAAGGGGAAGCTTCTTGTGAGCTGCTCTTTGCTTGCAGCAGCTGACCCTGGTCTTGTCCTCATTTTGCAAATGTGGAATCTGGTTAAGGTCGTTGGATGCTTTGTGGTGTCACTCAGAGAAGATACTTTCCAAAATATTCTCAGCTGAGACACAAGCCAGGCAATTCTGTAAGGGCACAGCTGGGTGCCTGATCCTGTGGGCTGATCTGCTCTGGCTTTGACTTAATTAAAAACATCATAATGTAATTTATTCAAGAGATTGATTGGCACAGGATTTAATTAAGCTAACTTTGAGGCAGCTCTGAATTCCCTGTTTGCACCTGCATGGCACAGAGGCATGGATACAGGAAGGGGGAGAGTATGCCCCATGATGGAAATATCCCAGCAGTACTGCAGTGAGTCCCCTTCCTTCCCCTCTTCTTTGTACTCGATTCTCACAATATTCATTCCTGGAAAACAGATGGTTTAATAAGAATCCCAGAGCCAAGAGAGGGCTTTCTGTTGCACAAATTGTGCATGTAGGTGGGTCTCCAGGGTTGTTCCTCCTGTTGTCTGCTTCAATTTGCAGGTCAGTGTAAAGCAGTTTTCCCACTTCTGTTCTCTAAGTAGTTTTTGCCTTCCTTGATTCTTTTTGTTATTAACTTTGAAGTCATGGCAATTAATTTAATAAAAGCAGTATTACCAATACTGAAGTGGAGGACTTGAATTCTGTTCAGAGGGAAATCCTTTCCGTTTCTGTGGCATTTCTAACGTTATCTGCATACCCTCACTTGTGTTATCTGCAGCAGGATAACCACCAAAGACTGGGGAGGTTTAAGTAAGGAAACAACCTGTACAAAGAAATACTTTACACACACTACAGAGAAAATCAGGGAAATATTTTGGTGGTACAATTTGTATTTCTCCTGCTTCTGTTATGCATTCCACGAAGACTTTTATTTTGTTTTGCATAAGCATATTTCATATATGGATAAGGACCAAATTCAGACTTGGTGGGCTATCTGCTTTTGAGGTCACTGGGCTATTAACTCTCACAGAGGTGAGCAGTAAAACTGATTTTTGTCTTTATCTCTCAGAATGGGCTCTCTGCATTGAAGAAAATAAATAGTGACATCTAGGAAATAATGAAATCATGTAAGCATTCTTTGATTTATTTCTTGGATATTAAAATAGTCTAAACTCTGATTCTGGTGGTCCAGTTTTTCACAGTCCCGTTAATGAAGCTTTATCCATTTAGAGTGAAATTTTCAACTTAAAGGTTCTGAATAGAAGTGCAGATAGCAATTGTTGCAGCTGCTTGGAAAATGGTCTTATGATCCTCAGATGTCAGTTATTTGTTTGCCTTTATACAAAGGATTTAACAGTAAAACTGTCCTCTAGCAACACACCATCTCCTATATTTTGTGTGGATTTAGGAAAACTAATAATTAGAAGGAAAATACATTTCATAATATTACTGACCACAGCCATCAGAACGATCCCTTCTTCCCATCATTGCCGCAGTCCCATGGTGAGCCCATGAGCCCTTACCTGTTGCTTCCATACAGAAACCCAACGACAGCTGCTTATGTGTTCTCTCCTCTGCTGCTTAGTCTAGAGTGCCCAGTGCCTCACAGAGAATGGGGATGAGTGGGGGAGAAAGAGAGGGTTTCAATGCTTGCCTTCCCAGATCCCCAAATGAACACAGATGGCCCCAGCCTGTGACAGCACCATCCCCTTTTCAGGTTGATCAAAGTCTACAGTGCCTACGGATGGATCTGCCCTTCATAATTTCCAAAACACTGCACTGCTCCTGAGATGGTTTACTGGAGGAAGTTGAAGGAAGTATAGAACTTTCAGAATCAGTATTTCTAATAATGGTTCTTATACAGGAAACAGAGCTAAAATTTACTGAATTTAATAGCATAATTAAATAACACAAGGAATCGTCCCTACTCATGTTGAATACAATCCAAACCTCCTTGTAAACCTCGCCTGAAATTGTCAAAACTGTCTTTGCCACAGAGCTCATCTTTTTTCTGCTTTTCTGCCCAGGGTGGCTTAGGTGTGCTACTCTGTGATGGTAGAGAAAGGGAGGGAATAAAAGACAAAGTAATCTTCCAATCAGCCAAGCATCATAATTACTTTTAGTACTGCCATCTTCTGTAACCGATACAAACCACAAGTGACACTGTGCACGATTCCTGCTGTGAGAGAGGAGAGCGGCACCAAAGAAATGCCTCCTGGAAGGTCTGTGTTATGAGGTACTGATGTGGAAAAACATCATTATTTATTTTTCATGAAACAAAATGCTAGGAGATTTATAGCAAAATTGTGTGCAGCTGTTGCTATTAAATGTCTTCATACCGCCTGTTGTGGTTTAAACCCTCGGTATCTCACAACAGTAGCTCGCTTTCCTCTCCCCCTGTGGAGAGCAAGCTCGGGGCTGCCGGCGGCTGCCAGCGGCCAGTATCAGCCGGGGGGAGGAGGGAAAGTGAGCGGAAAATAAAAGGTAGAACTCGAGAGTTAATATAACTAACTTTACTACAATAGTAACTTTGAATGTAAAAGATCTGGACTAGAACAATTAACTTACAGAAAAAGGCAAGTTCTCACCCATGCGCCAGCCCGACCACGCCAGCTCGACCGCCGAACGCCAGAACCCGCCCCACCGCGCCTGCCCGC
>VXAV01008930.1:4214-27957 GCA_013399715.1 Alectura lathami | reverse complement strand
TTCATCCAGTCTGCTGCTTTAGGATCCATCTGTCATTGCAGTCCTTCACCGCGGAAGAAATGGTGCACAGTACTGGATTGTTGCATGTTAGAGTCTATTCTTGTTGTCATCAGGGTCTATTCTTCTTTAATCTAATTAGTCCTTGTTATAAAACTATTGATAATAGAATGCAGTGATTAAACATTATACATAAACATATTTACATATATATGCATCAAATCATTGGCTGTTTTCACCCAGCATCAAATCCCCCTGAGGCACACATTGGGCATCCCCATCTTTCTGCATTGCCCACCAAGTGCACCCAGGCCCTTGGGCAAAAACAATCCCACGGATGGGTTTGCCTTTGCCTGAGGCAGGAATAGTCCAGACTGTTTTACCCAGGATGTTTCTTGCACGTTCTCCTGGGACTTTATCTCCGTCTACAGTATGTAAGAGGTTGGATTGGGCAGGGCCAGCTCGACTGGCAGAACCCCGAGTGTTTTTCCTTAACTCTGTTTTCAGCCATGACACCGCCCTTCAGTTCCATGTAACCGTGCTGTGAAATGCTTTTTCTTTACGTGTTTTGTGATCATTGCTGTATGCACAGTGTACCCTCAGCTGGAGATGCACAGAGCATAGTGTTGGGGTTAAGGAAGAATGGGTGCCACTGCTGTGCCTGTCTGGGAGAAGCAGCGAAGACCAGCGCCCACGGGCACATTTCCTCCACCAATTCCAAGATGCCTGTTGTGAATCACTGAGGAATAATTGCTCTGGGATGTTTCAAAGGCAGTTGCCACTGAGGGATGCAAAATTGCTTTTTAATGGAGATATCATGAATCTAGCTGATGTTCGACTGTGTTTACTAAACAGCCTGTGAGGCAGGTGAAGCAGTAATAAATATCCATGCAGAGAAAGATCATGCATATCTGTGGGATGTTATCCGGGCAAAAATGTCTTTGAAAAATAGCTGAAGATTCACTGGCTTCCCCAAAGTTTTACCCCTGATTTATGACTGGGACATTTTTGAAAATGACTTTTCCTGATAAAGTGACACAAGTTGAAAGGAAATACATACAAAACATTTTTATTTCTAACTTTAATCTCCATATGTTTGGATAAGTGCTGAAAGATACATTTAGATCTCTCCACCTCTGAGCAAAGTGTCATCTGTTTTAGGCTTGAGGAGTTTTGACCTACCACTGTGCCTTCGCCACTCCCCTTTCCTCATGCAAATGAATTACTTACGAATTGCTTTCCCCTGTGGCTAGAAAACAGTGAGGGAAAAAAAAAAAAAATGAGGTTAAATTTATTTTTATAGGGCAACATGCATACCAAACCTTAGTAGGCACAATCATTGCAGCAAGGAGAACACTCTAAAATTTAGCAGTATAAAATCAGAGGAGATATGGGGGGCATAGGCAAGGGAGGACTTTAGTAAGAGGAAGGCAAAGTGTGGGACACAGCCTGCAAGGCTGTAAGCACAGTAGGCTGGAGCAGTTCTGAGCTGTGATTTTGAAAGAGATGATGTGTTAATAAAGGAGGTGTATAACAGCCTACATAACAGCCATCTTTGTAGCCAATGTGCCAGCAGCATTGGGCCCTATAGTATGAAAGAAGATCCAACATTATGGCTCAGGCTGGTCTTTGGTCCAAGGTGAGCCATGACATTGGGGTCAGTGGAAGTAAGCGTAGCAGTGTGCATGGATGCCATCCATTAGGCCCATTTAGGGACTTTAGGATGGTTAGAGTGTTTTTGTAGCTGATAGGAAGCCAAGAGGTCTTCCAACAGAGGAGTAAAAATTGGAAACTATACTGATAGTCCAGGCAGAAAGAACAAACTTGTGCGAATGTGTAATTTGGAACTGGTAAAGGTGGTTTATTCCACAGTAGATTAATTAGAAGTTGTGAAAAATGCAGCAACTAGCAGAGTATAGGCCAGTTTACAGTGTGGGTGACTCCAGAGAAGTTGGCTTTTCCTGTGTAGTGGGAAGACAATTTCAAAAGGTGATGGATGAGGTAAGGGTGTGACATTTAACGTAATGTTCCTTTCTGGATGCTCAATTCCATGGGGATATGTTCCCCATCCAGCTCACAGCAAGGTTGGTGTAGGAGAGGGAACAGGCTTTTCTGAAGAAGGCTTCAAATTGCCTAGAGTCAGCAAGTGGTAACGAGAAGTGGAGGTGATAACAGCTAAAATGATAAGCAATCTACCGAGGTGGGAGGAGACCGGAAAAAGACATTAAGACATGATCTAATTTTTTTTTTTTTTTNGTAGCTCGCTTTCCTCTCCCCCTGTGGAGAGCAAGCTCGGGGCTGCCAGCGGCTGCCAGCGGCCAGTATCAGCCGGCGGGAGGAGGGAAAGTGATATATATATATATATAAGTATATATATATATTTTTTTACCACAGCCTCAGTAGTGTGCTAATGAAAATGAAATGGAGAATTAAACCTCCGCTGCACAAAGCAGTCCTTTTCGGAGAAAACCAAAATTACCTGGCACTCGAGTCACCAGTAAGAACTTCAGGTTAATAAGAACATAATGATATTACTGTATAGATGATGAAAAATGGTGCACCTCTATCTGGAGCACTACGTTGTGCCAGGAAGGCCCATAAGCAGGTGGAAATGCACTCTGAGCAGCCTCACAATGAAGTCCTCATCCCCAGGACAGGATGGATCAGGGTGTGGTGCTACATTAGGAAGCTGGAAGGATCTAAGAAGATTTCCCCTGTTGTTCTGCAAGTGCAGGAAAATCTAGTTGGGATGAAGTGGTAACTTGAACTCAGTAGTATGGCGGCTTGGTAGGAGAGAGCATTTTCGCAGATCACCTTGTGGTGCTCTTTAATTCTGTGTTTGTCAGCAGCTGATAATATGCAAAAGGAGGTGAACTGTTCCCTCATCCCTTGAAAGAGCGGAGACAGGGCACAGTGCAGGTACATTGCAGCATGATCCACTAAGTGTCAACATGCTTCTGCAGGCAAAGCCCATGTTCCAATGCCTTCACCAGCTGGTAACACCTGGTCCTGCAGGAGAAGACTTCCCTAACCGCCCAGTGAAGCACCTTCATCCTCCACTTTGCTCTGCTTTGGTAATTCCATTCCTTCTTTTTGCTTGGAGAAGACTGAAACCAGCCAAACCAAACAGCCTGTTCCAACACTGAAACAAGCTATATACATTGCATCTATAACAGCAGCAAGGAGCTCCCTCTGAGCTGCTGATGTTGTATGATGTCAGTGCCCAAAATGGGGAGATCTGAGTTTGCATTCCACTTCTGTGGACCTTGATTTTTGTTCACCATGCACATTTGCTACAAAGCCAGTTGCCACGGCAATTTCCAAATCAGATTTTCTTATGAATTAAGGAGACATATGTGCTCTTACTAATGTGAGTGAAAGTTGGAGTTATTTCAAAGCTCATCTCATCCCTGGGGACTCCCTGTGTGCACTTGTCTCAGCCAGACAGCCAGCCGCAGCCACACTCCGGGAGGCAGCTCTCCGCATGGATGACTGCTGCAGACGTCAGCACTACAATGGGATTAGGTAAGGTGTCTGTTCACCTGCGCACTCCAGTGACCAGCTCCTGGCACTAAACGACTAAGGAGTTTTTCCTTGCCATCAGACTTGAGTATCCAGGTGGAGAGGGCAGAGCGACACACAACCACGGCCTCAGAGGACGTGGGGACAGGCAACCGGGGCTGTGTGACCAGACATGAACCCTGGCAACAGGCATGGACTCAAGGTCAAGCGTGCATCCAAACTATGCAAGGCTCCTTTTCACAAAGAGGATAAATAATCTTTCTGTAAGCAATTAACTGAAGGCTGTGGTACTGAAGACAAACAAGCCAATACTTCTCCTTTTTCTTCTCTTCTGTAGCTTTTCCCCTTTCTTCCATAGTGTTTCCAAAAATGTTTCGGTTACAGAAAATCTAAAACTCTGCTAGAATGGGAACTATGTCTGTAGTAGAGATGATAACTCTGGTTTCTGGGTTGCTTTGTTTCCCCACAAGCACTTCTGTCCCACTTCTTCCGTTTTTTTTTTTTTTTTTTGGTGTCAGACTTTCTGAAAGCTTTATTGTTCTCTCTTTCTTGGGACATACTCTTCTTCCTCCAGAAGGAGGATATATTAGAGTCTCAAATCTATATTTTGCTCTGCAAAATATTCTCTTTACCCACTTTCACTACTCTCTTTTTCTCTTTCTGACTTCTATTTCTCTGTTAATTATTCGTCCAACACCTGATCTCAACCCTCTGAAATTAGCAGACTGACTCTCTGGTTTTCTTTCTTCTTTTCTTATGTCTCCTTCATTCTCTTTCCTTCATTCCCATCTTCCTTCACTATCCATTCATAAGATGTCTGGAAACACAGGGAAGACCATAATGTCCTTTTTGGCTGCCAAAACTGTGCCCATATATTCATATTGAGTAGAGTAATTGTAGTGCATGAGATAATCATAGTGCTGGAAGCAAAGAAATATTAAAAATGTCTGTAACAACATTGATAAATCTATAATATTAGTAATAAAGTTGGATATTAAAAACTGGAAGACAATGTGAAAATTTACACAGAGTATATACACTGACTAATCCACTTACATCCAGACAGAGTGTGCCTGGCAGTTGTGGGAAGACACGGATGTTAACTGTGCTCAGATGGAATTTTTGCATCAAATATGTAGACAACTGAGGTGCGGGCATCTCAGAACTACCCCGCTGACTGGTACGAAGACCACACAGGTTTGGGAAAGGACTTTCTACAAAGTGGCTTTAGCAGAGTGGTCAATTCAGAATGGTGAGAGGACACAAAAAGAAATTACATTTGAACATGGGCAAAAAATAGGCAGAAAGTTGGTGGAAAGGGCAAAGGCGGTCAAGGAAGGTCAAGTGAGGTTTGAACTAGGATGAGGTTTAAGGAATGGTGGGAAGGAGGTAGCAAATGAGTCCACAGCCTATTAGAAACCCTACTAAAATTATCACACAGGTTTATGGTATTTGTTCTAGACAGTAAATATAAAATCAACCAGACTGAGCTGCCACTAACACTATGATAAATACACACAGTTTTGAAATCAAATGTAAAATTAGAAGAAATTTTCAAATGAAAGAGACGCTAATTGCCATCACAAGACAGCAAGCTGTGACTGCAGTAGGGTTACCTGATGGTTTCAAAGTGTCAGATTTTCAAAAGCTGCCTGAAAGTGGTTGTGGGTAACCTGACACAGGTGGCCCTGCTGGAGATAGGGGTTGGAGCAGGTGAGCTCCAGAGGGCTCTTCCCACCTCAAGCATTCTGTGACTCTGTTTAATGACTGTGAGTTTGTGAAAGAGTCCAGGTAATACAGCTGATGTTCTGTGTGAGACCGAGAGTCTTCCATCATCGCACACCTCATGCCTGAATTCAGTCAACTTGGAAGCAAATTCAGATGCTCTGAAACCACGTGCCTGCTGGGGCTTCCCTACAAGACATCATCACATCGCAGATTCAGAAGGCAGACGGTACCATGTGCGATGCTGTACTGGGAATATCAATGATGCTAGAAGAGGATTCTCTTTTCTTTCAGTGCTTGTACGCTGGATCAAAACCAGTGTGACCAGATCTCCTGCCAAGGCAGCCCTCTGTGCCCAAGGTTATGTTGCAGAGCCTACACCAGAAGTAGTGCTGCTTTGTCAGACCTAAAGCCGCCAGGCCCACTTGGGATGAGGGTGAACTTGGCCTCCCCACTTGCATGAGGCCTTGGCTTTGCCTGCATGCAGCCAACCGACAGCAAAGCAGCCCACGTGTACCTCGGGATCCCTGGCACTGCGGCGCTGAGTCCCTATAATTTCAAAAACACAACAAGCTAATAACAAGCCTTCTGTTTCCTGCTTTCAAGTCGGTAGGTGAAACAGCATGACACATTTGTGAAGAATTTGAGGGAAAGCCAAAGCAGACTGAATACCTGTTACTGATGGTCTTGAAAAGAAAAATATTGTTAGTTTCACCAATTTGAGCATTTCCCACAGCTACCAAGAAGTACTGTGTCACTGACATCAATTGTAGTCTGTCCTTTTTTCAGCTTTCACCATGTCCCTGTCAAGAATCATCTAAAAATGTCTGATTTTGATCCTACTTGTGAGAAGCAACATGATTAGGGTCAGCTCTTCTACTGCCTCACTACATCTAATTGTGTGAAAAATTACTTCAGGACAAGAAAAACTGATCAAATATCCAAATACTACAATTCAATACCAGACTTCAGGTTATGAGAGAGCACTCTGAGGTTTATATGAATATGCCCCATAGTGGATGTCAAAAACATTTTATAAATCAAACTTCGAGAGTGCATCCAGAGCCACAGTGCCCCAAAGCATATTCATCTTCTGATTCAGACTCGCACAGTTCTCAGATTCCTAGCAGCCTCTTGGGCTGCATTCAGCAGATCTTTTCTAGCAGGTCAATGGAGGTGATGCTTCTCCTCAGCTCTGGGGAGCTCATTCGGAGCACTGGGCCCAGCTCTGGGCTCCTTGGCACACAAGAGACATGGACATGTTGGGGACAGTCCATCCAAGAGCTGCAAAGGTGGTGCAGGGACTGGAGCACCTCTCCTGTGAGGGAGGCTGAGAGAGTGGGACTGCTCAGCCTGGAGAAGAGGCTCAGTGGGATCTCATCAATGTCCATAAACACCTGAAGGGAGGGGGCAAAGAGGACGGAGCCAGGCTCTTTATAGTGGTGCCCAGTGCCAGGGCAAGAGGCCATGGGCACAACTGGAGCACAGGAGGTGCCATCTGAGCCCCAGGAGCACTGCTGTGCTGTGCGGGTGGCTGAGCCCTGGCACAGGCTGCCCAGAAGCTGTGGGGTCTCCTCCTTGGACATCTTCAAAACCTGACTGGATGCAGCCCTAAGCAGCCTGCTCTGAGCAGCAGGTGGGAGTAGAAAACCTCCAGAAGTCATTGCCAATCTCAACTATTTGGTGATTCTGTGACACAAAGATCCTGCAATTCACTGTGTTTTTTTTTTTTTCTTAACATTTTTAATAGCCTTGGTTAGAAAAAGTAAGGCATCACGTAAATGTCAGCTGAATACTGCAAGTGCTTGGCAAAGGACAAAATGGTATTTTTAGAGACAAAACAATTTTGCCAGCTGCATTGGGCATTAAAAAGGGCTATGTTAGCTGGACTTCATCATTTAATGGTTCTTTCTCAAAAGAAGAGAATTCCTACTCAAATTTCCATGAAGAACACCAGGGAGTTGGGTTTCCCTAGCTGAGTCCTGATTTTAAACTCATTTTATACAAACAGGACTTCAAAAGAGAAGGAAAAAAAAGGCAATTTTACAAAGCCAGTTAACAAAAAATCAAACTTTCATCTCACTGTGCTGTGAGCAGCTGTCTGCTGCCCCCCTGTATCTCCCCACAAGCAGCTCAAGGGCCTGTCTTCCTTACCCCCTGCTGGTGGCAGCAGGGACCTTCAGACCTCTGGGGACTCCAGCCCAGCAGGTGCAGAGAAGCCAGTCACCATAGCCACATCTGGCAAGCGGTTTGCCTAGTTAGTACTCTGCCATGGGCTCTGTGTGTGCAACCATCACAACGATCTTCTTTGGTAGGTGGGTGCAGGACATCTTCACAGGGTGGGAGCCACCAAAACATCAGCTCATCATGAGCTTTGCTTCACAGTGACAAGCGAGAGAGTCAAGAACTGGCTTGTTAATCATGATCTGAGGACATTATTCAGAACTCCAAAATCAAGAAATAGGCCTGCAAAACCAGGAGACTTATAAAAGAAAATATATATTTTTAATTATTATTATTATTATTTACTTGCCCACATTGACCACTTTGGTGTCAAACTCCAGTTTTCACCAGAAATCTGTCAGTTTAACTGCAGTCTACCAGTTTTCCGGCAGCAAGCATTCCAGGCAACCAGCCACCTGGAAATCCTGGGTGAATCAACACTGCCCATGGAAGCTGTCCTCAAGATGCTCTCAAGACAATCTCCCAGCTGTGAGCAATTCCTTAACAGCTCTCACTGCCCACTCTTCCCACAGAAAATGGGCATGAGAGGCACAAAGGGGACTTCTCCCCAGATCCACGGTCAATGTTTGTGAAAGGGTTGGTCACTATTGTTTTACAGCTAAATTGACTTCAGCGCCCAGCACAATCCATAGAAACATAGAATCACATAGAATCATAAACGTTGGAAAAGACCTCTAAGATCATCTAGTCCAACTGTCCACCGAACACCTCTAGGCCCACTAAATCATGTCCCTAAGTGCCACGTCTACACGCTTCTTGAACACCTCCAGGGAAGGAGACTCTCTGGCCAGCTCCCTGGGCAGCCTGTTCCAATGCCTGACCAGTCTCTCAGAGAAGTTTTTCCTAACATCCAACCTGAACCTCCCCTGGAGTAGCTTCAGGCCGTTACCTCTCATCCTGTCACTGTTACCTGGGAGAAGAGGCCGACCCCCACCTCACTGCAGCCTCCTTTCAGGTAGTTGTGGAGAGCAATGAGGTCTCCCCTGAGCCTCCTCTCCTCCAGACTGAACAGCCCCAGTTCCCTCAGCCGCTCCCCATAAGCCTTGTGCTCCAGGGCCTTCACCAGCTTCGTTGCCCTTCTTTGGACACGCTCCAGGGCTTCAATGTCCTTCTGGTAGTGAGGAGGAGTGTAGTGAGGAGTGTCCTTCTTTTGCACAGCATGCAAAAGAGAACACAATAATTGTTTTATTGTTGCTAGAATGTAATAAGCCCTTGACTGCATGTCTGCATCATCCAACAAGTTCTGTACAGCAATTTAATAAGTGCATAACATACTCCTATATGCGCGTAATATATTTTTATTTATTTATGTATACATAACTAAAGCACAAAGTAGCACTTAAGCCAACTCTATATTAGCACCTACTACCCAGTTCCACATTTCTAAACATTTATATTTAATTCTGTGCAATAGGCCATGCCACCTAATTGCCTCCACTTGCTGTTGGCCTTGATGTCACAGGTACTGTCACTGCTGTGACGGATGTGAGCTATCTGTAGGCAAAGTGCAAGCACTGATTTGTGTGCAGATGAACAAGCTGTGCAGGGACGGGAGAACAGGAGAGACCTTCCTGTGACAGATTTCTATGTGCCTGGCATGTGCTGTAGTACAGATCCCACCCAGAGAAAACTGCTGGATGTACCTGGTTGCAGCCTTCCACCTCATGGCTAGTGGTGCACTGCCTCTGCCTCTTTTTGCCTCTTTGCCTCTTCAGACAGTTTGGGGTGAAAACAGCTAATCATTCTGCTGTGTTACACAAAGGGCCCACACCCCCAATGGACAAAAGTCTTAATACAGGATTTATTCTACATGCACACACAGAAACAAGCTCTCCTACCATTTCTGGACACATTTTCTATTCGACGTCCCATCATAGAGGTTTTATGTAGGTGTCAAGCTCTTCAACAACAGCTTCAAGCTGACCTTATCTCTGCCAGCCAAAGACGCAGCTGTGTCCTGTAAGGACAACCTCCTCACAGTGATGCTGTCAGGGAGAAGCATTTATATTGCTGTGCTTGTTAAAGGCCACCAGATCTCATGCACTCCAACATCCTGCAGTAAGTCCTTTTAGCAAGGTCCCCCTCGGTTTGCATAGCACTCTGGAGAGATGTTCTCCTGTTGGAAGCTTTAGTGTGTTCTGTAGTAGGGGCAGTTTCTTCATCACTCACCTGTGATGGACTTAGAAGGGGCTGATCGCCACAGGCTGTGCTCTCTGGATTCACCTGCCCCTGCCAGCACTGTTCCTCTGATAGCTGGCTGGCCCTTCTGTGTATTTTAGGTAGCAGTTAACCAGATATCCCTACAGAGTTAGCTGTAACTCACCACCTCACACAATTTCAAGCTTCCTGGCCATCCTTAAAACACTAAACTTAGCTCACATTCTAGCCCAGGGCTAAAGAAAGCCAACTAGCTTCACTGGCAGACGTATTCTCATGTGATGGCTCTGTTTCCTTGCCTATATTTTCACATGTTCGTATAAGTGTGGCAGTCTCCAGCTCTGCTGGCTGCAGCAGCAGCCATTGCTACTCATGTGCCTTGTGTGCTTCTCGTCTGAGGCTGGGGGGCTATGGGGGACACCTCAGCCCACACCATCAGCTCCCAAACAGTGACCTGTGGGCAACAAGGACTCTGAGAGCACTCTGTAGCTAGTCTGGAGTCATGATGCGTTTGCTCTATTTACAATAAATAATTTTGTAAGGATTCATGCTCTCTGGATTTTTGAGAGTTAACACAGCAGCCTGCATTACACTGTTTGGGTACTACAGCTTTACACATCTAGTGTCAGCAGATACAGACCCATACATTCAACTATAATACAGAGCAACGAGAAATCAAGCAGAGAGCTCCTTTTTCTCTCCCCAACATTTCATACCCATTTCTACTGACCTTTCTTCCTCTGCTTTCCAGCAGTCGTTCTTTGTCTCCTGACTGTGTTTGATCACTCCTTAAATGCAGTCTTGTGTTTGATTTCCTTTTACAGAAACACGTGTAGCCTGACATCGTAGATAGCTACCACAATCCCAACTGTTTGCGCACTGATTTTTCTGTCTCTGAACTTGTGAACCATATTAAAAATTCAGGATTTATTGCAGTTGTTTCAAGAATTCCTGACAGGCAGATGAACATGATTTCAGAGGAAATAACTTCTCTGTAGTAAGCCTTTCCGGTATTCCCTTTGGCACTCCTTGGGATTGAGCATATTAAAAGTGAAAGGGAAATGGTGCACAGTTAAAGGGAATTAATGAGACTGCGTGTCTTTTTAGCATGCAAGGAAACTACATTCAATTGAATACCAGTACATTCTCATTAGTGAGAAGAAAACCTACTTTGAGGTTATTCCTCCTGGAAGAACTTTACGAATTCCCCCCACACCATAACAGACAACCTCATAAACCCACAAAAGTCTTTCATTACCTATTACTTGCCCTCATGGTACAGGCAGACAGCTTTGCCACTGCTTTGGAGGGTGCCAGAGGAGTGTATGTCTGTCAGACTGTGAACTCTGGCTAATCCTGAACACACATCCAAAGTTGTCCCCAGCAGAGTGCTGTGTTGCCCTGCAGACAGCTCCTCAGACACGACTCTCCCTTAGGTGTCTTCAGCAGGTCAGGGAGGACCATGCTCTCTCCCCTCTTGTCCTGTGCCCATGTGACACAGTTTTTCCCTGGTCTTGCAGGGAGGATCAGGAGAGCATCTCAAGGTTTCTCCAGAGGTTCTTCACTCTCCCAGACTTCATTGACAGAAGTGGCAGCATCCGTTTCCCAAGCTGGCATTGCTGTCTTGCCAGTGCCTGATAGGGAGGTGGAAGAGCTGAGATCCAGTCAGAGCTCCAAGAGAGCATTCCTAGGTGCCTAGAAGCTGTTCTTGGAGATCTCAGATGCTGACCTGGGGTCTGGGGCTGGTTACTCGGCAAAGCCAAGATCATATGAATGTACCATATCCGGCAGGCAGCGAGTACCGGGCTGAGAACCTTGTGCCCATCATGGTCATTTGCTGAGATCAGAGCTTCCCCCTCAGGGAATAAACACACAATTTGAGGGCCATTCCTAATGACGAGTTCAGTGCCTACTGTCTCCTGATGATGACTGAGGAACAAGGGGCACTTTTTCTCAAGTATTGTCTACTGATGAATCTAAATTACTCCTCTCCGAGCTCTCTGCTGCTGTTACAGGAGTGGCAGAACTGGCTCCAAGCCTGGACCAAGCTTGATTTCATTGAGCTGAGGGGGAGGCAGGGAAGAGATGAACTGCACAGCTACACTGCGCTGTATGGTGCCTTACCTCACCATGCTGCACTAACAGTGCCCCACTGGCTGCGTGATCCCCCTTGTTCCTGGCAGAACAGAGTTCTGTGAACATTTCTGTGCCAGTCACCACCCCAGTGCCTGCAGTAGAGGCAGTTCCCAGCTTGGCAGTACCAATGTGGCAGCACACGAACACACAGTGAGGTTGGATCTCTGCCGTTCTCGGCATGGGAATTGCCAAGGGAATGCTCTGCTCTTTTCTCAGCAACCAAAAACTGGAGTTTAGTGAAATAAAATTATTTAAGCAAATTTGGAACCATTATAACCATTTTCATCAGAAAAAATAACATCAGTAAAAGCTATGTCTAATTTCTATATGTGGTTTGAATCAAGAGTTTGAAAAAGGATTGTTTTGTGGCTGTAAATTAATTTGAGGCACATGATATATTTGAAATGCTGATTAGGGCAAAGGTAGCAGGTGCCTCCTTGCCCTTGCTGCCCACTGCAAGCTGCTGTTAACCGCAGCAATTCAGGATTTCTGCTGTTTTTCCAGCCTGAATTAATGCTGCCTCACACTACAGAGGCAGGAATTTCTGAAGAAGGGAGTGTGGAGAGAAGAAACCATCCCCTGGCTTCTTATTGGAATAGAATATTTCTCATTTGAACAGAGGAGAACAGGTGTTTTATCCTCTCAGCTTTTGTCCCCCATCCCACTCCATGCTCATCAACGTATTTCTGCTGGCAGGCAAATGGCACAAAATTGTTCAGATCTTCACTTCTTCAGCTCTGTTAGCATCACACAGCGCTATGGATTACTGGAGTAGTATTGATTACTATAGATTAAACTGTTTTGTTTAAAGATTACAGTTGTGGATTCTTTATCAGTTTCTGTTCAGATTTACGTCTAATCAGATATTTTGTCTGACAGGGATCCAGGGACTGGGCTCGGTGTGCTTCAGCTTTCTGTGTTACAGAAAAGGCAGAAAAGAAACAAACAGTGAGGAGACCATGAGGAGACACCAGCACTGCATTAGTCCAACCTGAAAAGAGCTGTACGAGCAGAAGGTTGGTCCCTGGACACAGCAGTCGCAAAGAGCTGAGCAAGGCTCATGTCAGGGGACTTTTGCTGAACTGACTGCCACCCTGCTATTCACCTCAGCTTGCACTTTTAAATCCATCTCTGAGTTATGCTCTCGTGTTGTTGTAAGACGGATCAGGAGATCCATGTGCATTTTGTTACTAGACCATCCTTGTGAAACACCATCAGGCTGAGCCCTTTCCTGGGAGAGGAGGGTTCAGAATTGCTTTGACCTTTCAGGGCTGGGTTCTTGCAATTCTTTGTGGGAGTTAAGGGCCATGCTATCTCCCAAATGCAGCTGATAGTGGATGTGGCAGCTTACAATCTTTTGGGCACTCAGATGCTTCAACAGACTATTCCCATTTCTAAGTCTCTGTGCTGGCTTCTGGTGACATTTTGGAAGTTGGTGAGGGGCCTGAAGCACAAGTGTTATGTGGAGCGGCTGAGGGAACTGGGGCTGTTCAGTCTGGAGAAGAGGAGGCTCTGGGGAGACCTCATTGCTCTCTACAAAAGCCTCTGAAAGGAAGCTGTAAGTGAGGTGGGGGTCGACCTCTTCTCCCAGGTAACAGAGACAAGGACGAGAGGTAATGGCCTCAAGCTGTGCCAGGGGAGGTTCAGGTTGGATGTTAGGAAAAACTTCTCTGAGAGACTGGTCAGGCATTGGAACAGGCTGCCCAGGGAGCTGTCCAGAGAGTCTCCTTCCCTGGAGGTGTTCAAGAAGCGTGTAGATGTGGCACTTAGGGACATGATTTAGTGGGCCTAGAGGTGTTCGGTGGACGGTTGGACTAGATGATCTTAGAGGTCTTTTCCAGCCTTTATGATTCTATGATTCTATGATTTTCTCTTTCTCCCTGCATCCTCCCCTCTTCTAAATTCCTCTGGGTTATTTTTCAAAACATACCTTTTTCTAAGTGGCTTGGCCTGCTTGTAGATATCCTCTTTCTGTTCTCCGCTGTTGCTTTGCTGTCTCTTGCTTTCTTCTGGAGGATCCATGCAGGAATTGAACAGACTTTGAATTGCTTTCATTCAACTTTTACATACATATGTATGTTTTTGGTAGATACAACAGTTTAGCTCATAAGTTAGTGTTCCTCTTTATACTTAGTGGAATTGCACTGCATTCTGTGATCATATTCACCTTGGAGATGTTTTGCCAAATAAACATCTAAGGCATATTTACAAACATGCACTATCACCCAATCCAGCCATCCCTCTAATGAGAGGAGGAAGTATTTCTCACTTTATGGATGAATATTCCATAGCCTTGGAATATCAGGGCTGGAGACAATCCAGAGTTGTTGCATCCCTTGGCTAGGTAAAGAAGTCAGAACAAAGAGCAGAGAGCAGTGGGAAGAGAAGATGCCCTCTAAAAAATATTGTACTTATATTTTAGGTCTTGCCCAAAGTGGAAATTCAAAAGCTGTCATCTGCACTGACTTAGGTACTGCAATACCATCCTTTTCATGGTGAGACATTTTTTGATATCATCAGGGGAATAACGATTCCGGCAGAATAGACACCCATGCATTCACACACACATCTACAGTAGGTTTCTAGTGATAAAACTGAATCACTTCAAAACAAAATCACACTGGTCCATTCTAAGTCTTTCTGATGTAATTGCTTTGGGAACTGAAAGCAATGAAAGACAAACTAGACTTTAAATATTTTCTGACAGCAGAGGTTCCTAATCATTCAGGAGAAGCGATAGGCATCACCATCTCAGATTATGCAGTTTCCGAATAATCACAACAACACACCAGGGAAGAGAAGTCATTTCCCTCAGAAAGACACCTGAGTATCTTTTCATCATTTAGCACGTACCGCCACATCTCCAAATTTATCCGGTGAAGAATACTAATGAGCTTCCCAGAATACTTGTACCTAATAACTCTGACAACAGTGTTTTTTTTTTTAATATTAAGTAATGATGTAGCATAGTAATTCATAATTTCTGTAGGAACATCTCAAAAAGTATCACAGTTCAAGTGCAAGAGATGCTCTGATAAGATGCTAGAAGCAAAAATCCCCTCTTCCAACCTCCTTACAACCTGGAGTGACCAGGCAGGAGGAGCTGTGGGACTGTGCCTCGGCTCCTGCTGGGGCTGATGAACCACATTGCCTCCTTGATGTCACACTGAGAAAAAAATAAAAATATATGGTTTTATTCTGTTGGTTGTAGAATAAAGGCAACTTGCTTTAATGCTGGTGCCCACTATCCTTCAAGAATAAAGTATCTATAGAGAAGAAACCTGAGGCTGGAAACAGGGGAGCTTTCAAGCACAAAAGTTCTCCAGGTAAGGTGAAAAAAAGCACACCCTTTTACCCAACTTTCTGCTGGTGTCATAAGACATCACCTTCCTCTCAAAACCCCACCTTGCTTATATTCTTAAATGATCACAGCTACCACTGTTATTTAAATAATCCTTTTTTTTTTTTTTTTTGACCGTTTTACACCGAAGTATTGAACTCACATAAGGCTTTCTTAAGTTTCCAAAATGGAGTTCTCAAAAATAAGTTGATTCATTCAGTAGCAGGTCTTAGCCTTGAAGAAAGACTAAACAGCATTTTTTTTTTCTTTTCTCCATAAAGTGTCATGGTTGAAAACAGAGTTAAGGAAAAACGGAGTATTCCATAGCATATACATCACGGCACCCTGCTCTCCGGGAAAAGGGGAGGGGGGCGAGGGGGAAACGCCGCAGTTCGCGGAGCTGCGTCGGGCTGGCGCGGGGCCGCACGGCGCGGGCAGGCACGGTGGGGCGGGTTCTGGCGCTCGGCGGTCGAGCTGGCATGGTCGGGCTGGCGCATGGGTGAGAACTTGCCTTTTTCTGTAAGTTAATTGTTCTACTCCAGATCTTTTACATTCAAAGTTACTATTGTAGTAAAGTTAGTTATATTAACTCTCGAGTTCTACCTTTTATTTTCCTCTCACTTTCCCTCCTCCCCCCGCTGATACTGGCCGCCTGCAGCACGCCAGCAGCCCTGAGCTTGCTCTCCACAGGGGGAGGGGAAAGCGAGCTACTGTTGTGAGATACAGAGGGCTTAAACCACAACACAGAGAAATCAGCAACTGTTAATTCTGAATATCCCTGCCTAGGTTCCATGGAAACTTCCACATTTCATATCCTGGCCTCCTACCAAAGAGGGGAAGGGAAGGCAAAAAGCTGCAGAAGCTCCTACCTCAACACCAGAGATACAAGGACGTTTTTCCCCCCTCCTGGCCGATGACCATGCTGTGTGTCAACCAGAGTTCCACATGACAGGTGACTGTACAAAGGATCCTAGGATGAGCTGTGTTCAGGCCCTCACATACCTCTTGAACAATTTTGCCAGTCAACATGCCATCAGGGAATCATACTAGGTGCTTAGCATCGCTGTTATTGCGCTCTTCAGATTACAGGGAAACACAGACAGCTAACATCCTTGATCAGAGGAATTCAACCTTCTTTTGACCTAACACAAAATGCAATACTGAATATTTGTGTAACTGAAGCACACATGGAGTTTACATTAAAAATGTGGGATTACTGATGACTGAAGTGTTGTTCTGTTCTGTACTCCTCTGGAGCTGAAGAGAAAACAGTATGTGGGGCATCTGCATAAATATGCATACAAAAGTATGTTTTCTGATGCAGATAAACAAAACACATCTGCAGTCAGGATTGCAGTTACTTCCTTGGCAAAAAATCTCTGAAACACCTAATAATCAAAAATAAGACAATAGCTAAGTCCTTTGAAATGTTCACAATTTTTTCATCGATAAATAGTAAATGATGAAAATTCTCTTGTAGCTGCAATATGTGTTACAGCTTCAAATTATTAAATGTGCAGCAGCAGTGATGAAAAGCCTCCTCCATAATAAAATCTGGTGCTCTGTTCTTGGAGAGATTTAGGAACAAGTGGCAGCTGTGCATCTGGCCATGTAGGCAAGTGTGTCCTTGGTGGGTCTAGTGCACCGTGCACCCCAGACGTGTCAAAAACTCGGTGCACAGAGAAATGTGAGACTCAACTGCATGCTGCTATTTCACATCATACAGTTGCGCCATCCACCCTTCACCTGGATCACAGCCCTGTTGCTCATGACCAGTGCTGTCTGTGCTTCGCTGAGTCTAGCCTACAGCTGATAGTATAGCTGATAGCTGATTTGTGCAGCTACATGCTGCACAAAATGTCTGCAGCATGTATAACATGCCCTGAAACTCACTGGGCTTCCCTTCACATCTTCTTCTCAAAACCGTTTCCTAACATAAAGCTTTAGTGAACTCCCTTAATATAGGA
This sequence comes from Alectura lathami, assembly GCA_013399715.1. Classification (NCBI taxonomy): domain Eukaryota; kingdom Metazoa; phylum Chordata; class Aves; order Galliformes; family Megapodiidae; genus Alectura; species Alectura lathami. The sequence goes on along the minus strand of VXAV01008930.1, from coordinate 10,869 downwards.
CTCTACCACCTTTTTGGAGATTAGGGACTGATCCAGTGTTCCATCAGCTGCCAGTCCACCTAAAAACATTGCCTTCCTGACCTCGTGGTCAGGAACACATCAAGAAATGTTGCACTCAGGAGGTTATCACATATTCCAAAATCCTCGTAAAGAAGGAACACTGCCAGTGCTCATTGCAAGCACATAGAAAAGTTGGTTTGACTGCACTGGTCTGTGAGTACTTTTAGCTGGAGCTCCTGAGCTGTGGTGGTTTTGGCTGGAGCTGGCAGTGACACAGGGAAATCTGGAAATCCCTTCTATTCCAAACTTAAATCTGGAGAAGCTTTGTTAAGGTTTTTATGCTTAGCTTAAAGAGACTGAAGAAAAAACAAGATGCTATTTATTGTTAGAGGAACCAAAATGGCAGGAGTTAAGAGAAAATGGATGGCAGCCTCTATTAGAGTGTTAATTCCTTGTGCTTAGAGCAACTTCACTCACAGTTGGCACAGAAAGAAGAGAAAATACAAAAAGCTGTCAGGCAGTGAGCATTGTGGTACCATGCCTGCTACTCTTAGGGAACTTGAATTTCTAGAGGGTTGAGGGAAATTTTCTAAGGATTTCTTCAGACTTTTTAAGATCTAAGTGTGTCGGGGCCCCTCCAGCTGTGCTTGATAATATATAGAAGAGGAGACAAACAAAAACTAGTTTAATGGATTCTTTGTATATTCAAGTACAGAGGTTGGATTAAGGAGGATATCCTCATTATACTCACCTGTTCTGGTCTCTGTTCGCATTCTGTGTGCCTTTTGCTCTGTGATGCTAACAGTACATCCCAAAGAATGGGCTATCACTGCTTGGTGGCTGCTGCAGAGATTGGTGAATTATTGTGAGGACTTTTCTTGCTGTGAGTTGAGTGGAAAGCAGCCAAGATTTCTGTTACAGAGATGATCTGGATAATACAATCCCTGTAAAAAATTGCTGAAGATGTACACCTCATCCTTGTGGTGACAAGCAAGCATACGTCTGCTCTCAGGCTCTCATGCTTTTCTGGGCTCTCAGAGAGTTTCCCACGGCTGCAGAGACACGTGGGTGAAGACAGCGTCCTTCTGGCCAAGTTGCCACAAGAGCTCTGGGGCTGGAGGCCCAGATGGGGCCACCGGCTTGACTGGGGTTGGGGAGCCGAGCTCCAGCCTTGAGGCTGCCTGGTCAGCTCCTCCACTGCAGGAGGGGCACAGCAGCAAATGGGCTGGATGCCTGCAGTCAGATCCTGCATCTGCTGGAGGTTACCTGCTCGCTCGTGCCTTGCCTAAGACTCAAGAAAATAGAATGCTGTAATGAGGATCAGCCAGTCTGAGTACTTCTGGCTAGAAAGCTTATCTAGAACATACAGAATACCTCAATTATTCTATTTACATTTCCATCTGATAGCATGTTTTTTGCGAGGAAAACTTATGTGACTATTGACTTAGAATGCTTTGTGTTACAGAGATATCCTCCCTCCTTCAGCTGTTTCAGCATGTGTACCATTCAAGGGAATTTCCTTCACTTGTGTGTATGGAACCAGATTTGGGAAAACAACTTAGCAGCCGAGTCACGCTGTCACACACAGAAGCCCAGCTGGGATTCAAGCCTGTGAGCTGTACGAAGCAAGGAAGCTGCAGAAATCAGGAACCTGTTGCAGGCAAGCTATGGGGTCCCACAGCCTGGACCCACTCTCTTTTAAGGCCACGCAGTGCTTCGGAACAGCAGGCTCCCAGCAAAGAGAGCAAGGGGTCATTAAAGTACTGTGTATGGTGTCCAGGGGCTGTAAGGGATGCTGGTACCTGTTTATGTTAATAACTGCCCATTCTTAAGGAAAGCTCAGAAAATTTTGCTTCCAGGTGTGATCTCAGCTGTGCACACAGGAACTGTTTCCCTTTGCTGTGCCTGGTAAGAAGTGTGCCCATGTAATCGAGGAGACAGGCGTAGGAGCTGCTGAAACAGAGCACGTCATTAAATGAGGGCCGCTGGTCCTGCCCCTTACCTTTCGCACTTCAGTTCATTTTAATTGTGTTTGACACTCAGTGCTTTGTGTGCTTCTCCAGAGACTGAAGTGGATGTGCTGACACACAATGGACAACAAAACCTGGAGCTAAAGGAGTGTGACAGGGAAATCCCAAAGGAAGTGACAAAAATGGAATTATTTGCGCAGAAAACTAAAGCTTCGCTTTGTTAATTACTCTTCTCTCTCTGGTGCACCCAGGCCAAGTCTGTGCGGATGGATGGTTAAACCCAGACAATGGTGGGGGATTTTGGCATGTACTACACAGTACAAATGACACAGTTTTCAAAGATCCTTCTTATATTAACACAAAGTCATCCTCTTATGAAATGGTTCCCTCTTCTAAGCTATTGTAAACCGAGGCAAAACAAAGGAGCGTAGGAGCCCTGAGCAGCCTCCTGTCTAAACACATGGAGATGGAACACATGGAAATGGGCAATCCCAGGCACCCTGTTGGCTGGGTGGGAGGAGAGGGGATGGCACTGATGCTAACAAACGGTTTTAGTATCTTGTAGGGTACATGCTACAGCACGCTCCCTGGGAAAACAAACAAAAAACAACAACAAAACAACAAAACAAAGAAAAAGAAACCCAAACCACAAAGAGGATAGTTAATTCTTTTTAAAGACAGGTTTAACACCAGTAACTCAAGCTTTGGTGAATTCAGAAAGACAGCATTAAACATCCAGTCTCTCCCAGAATCCACTGCTCCCTCCATGTTGATTTCGATCATATTAAAACCTGTATTTGTAAGGAAGACAGGCCGGAACATAAATTTAAGGCTCTTATTTTTGCCATCAGTGAGGAGCTTTATGAGCTTTTGTCAGAGCCCTTACCTTTGCAGGAATGTCTGGTATTAGTTACAGCCTAAGTGGTGCAGTAGAGGCACAAACATTCGACTTTCTTACAGTGCAGATACTTCTTGCTGGCTTCCTTCACACAGGGTTTGGCAACTGATAAGGTACAGTAGAAAATTAGATGTTTTTCCCTGAGGCTATCACATGTGGTAATTAAATCAAACATGCATAAGTGTTACACAGCAGGTTTGCCAATGCATTTGAAACCATTGTGGTTCAAATATAGGGTGATGCTCATCAGTTCAGGCTGATCGATTTTTCCAGGCTTGTTCCAGCACAAGCTGTTCAATTCAGCAAAAATGTAGGCATCCTGGAGGCATTTAAGCATATGCTTTACGCTAAATATGTGAATAGATCTAACTCATTTCAGTGTAACACTCATTCCCTGAAAATGAGGCATATGCTGTCTTGGTTTCTTCTCTGTATCCAGCTTTCCTGGGATGAAGCCCTGGTCCAAGGAGAAAGGAACAAGAAGGAGCCTTGAACAGGCTGAGTAGAATCCAGAGCTGAGGCAGACTGTTACCCTCTGAAGGGCGGTGGGTGCTGTCATTTTGCAGAAAGGGGATAAGCAGCACACCAAACCCTGGAGCAGTCTGAGCTGAGTCAGTTTTCTTCCATTCCAGCTGGTGTGAGCTGAGCTAAGTTCTCCAGAGCTGCATGTGAGAAGGGTTCTGGGCATTGCTGAATGCTGTGGTGTGTTGCCTCCTGTCCTGTCCTGTCTGCGTTTTTTATTGTTAACTTTGATGTAAGCCTGGAAATACCGAACAGTTGCTAGGTGGGCTATCAAGAATCCCACTGCAATGCAAATGATACAAAAGCAAAACCAAAAGCAACAACAAAACCACAGAAGTTGGAAAGGTTCTTTCCTCTCCCTGCATAATGTAAATTTGGTGAAATACCAGCTTTCTATACTGACTTGCCAGTATCTTTCTGCTTCAGTGTAATCCTCTTCAGGTGAAACATGGCTCTGGGGTAACAATGAGAGTTCCCAAACTAATTTAATACCAAAGCAATTGTCATGGTTGAAAACAGAGTAAAGGGGGAAAAAAACAGAGTATGAGGTATTCCATACCATATACATCACGTCATGGCCCTCCCCCTGCTCTCTGGGGAAGTTGGGGGGTGGGGGGGGAAGCCGCGAAAGCTGCGGTTTGCGGGGCCGCTTCCGGCCTCTCAGGGGTCGGGCAGGCGGTTGGGCTGGTGCATGGGTGAGAACTTGCTTTTCTGTAAGTTAATTGTTTTACTCCAAATCTTTTACATTCCTTTTGCTACTTTTGTAAAATTAGTTATCTTAACTCTCAAGTTCTACCTTTTATTTTCCTCTCACTTCCCTCCTCCACCTCGCTGATACTGGCCGCTGGCAGTACGCCGGCAGCCCCAAGATTGCTCTCCGGAGGGGGAGGGGAAAGCGAGCTACTGTTGTGAGATACCGAGGGTTTAAACCACAACAGATTTTGGCGCCCAACATGGAGCAAGAAGGGTTAAGATATCTGACTGCAGGGAATTTTGTTACTGTAGGCACCCTGCCAGTCAGATGGACCATAGCCCAAAATTGTTTGCTTTTTTGCTCATCAAGCAGCTTGTTCAGGGAATTAAATCTTTAGTGCTCTGAATGGTAGTACTTAAAATGTATTGGAGCTTGTTTAAGTGGGTTACATTCTTTTTAGGATTATTTACTTATTTTACAACAATACAATCACTGCTGTGGATACCAATCAGGTGTTTGGGTACTGCATGGCATTTTCTGAGCCTTGGAAACCACACTCAAGGGAACATGTCTATGGGAGAAGCAAGAGAGAAAATCTTTAACTCTTTCTTCAAGCTTTCCTCTCCTGACAGTTTTCTTTCTCTCTCTCTTGAGAATTTGGTATACTTTTGGAGTGCTCAAAACAGCATGTTCATACTGATGCTCGTACTGATACTCATACTGTCATGTCTCCTAAATGTGCTTCTCATTATTAGTTGGAGATCTGCCCTGAAGCCGGGCAGTAATGAGTGGCAGGGAGTGTGGGAAAGTGTGGGAAAAAATCTAGAGAAGTGGGCACCCCCAGTACCATGGAGCTTTACTCCCGAACACCTGCAGAATCCTGAAAGTTTAGGCAGGTATTTGGGCAGAGTAACTCCAGCAGATCTGGGGATGCACAAATTATCTGGGGTAGGCTTATTATTATGCCTATCGAGCCCTATTCAACCTTACTCAGCACCCTCAAGGGAATGAGAATGCCTCGGAACCTGCAGTTGCTTCAACCTCCGCAGCTGACCCAGCTCCTTTGAGCCCTGCAATTCAACTACAGGAACAACCCGTGCAGGTATCACTTGCCCCTGCAGCAGGAACGAAAACAAGCGTGCGAATCTCACCTTGCCCAGAAGCAGAGAGGAAGATGACGGGAAAATTGTGCCATTATTGGCACAAAGAGGTGTGGTACAAAGGGGGGAGGAGGAGAGGCAGAATGAGGAGGAGGAAGAGGAAGACATCATAAAAGAGACACTAACTATCAGACCTCTATCCCTTACTGAACTGCGAGATACACAAAAAACTATAGCCTACATCCAGGAGAGCTCATTGTCACCTGGCTGCTCCGGTGCTGGGACAGTGGGGTCAGTGCCATGGAGCTGACAGGCAAGGAAGCCCGGCAGCTGGGATCCCTTGCTAGAGATGCAGTCATTGACAAAGCAATTGGAAAAGGGAATCAAGTTTTTACCCTCTGGAGGTGTCTCTTGTCAGCTGTGAAGGAGAAACATCCTTTCAAAGAAGATATAAGGTGTTCCCCAGGCAAGTGGACCAACATGGAGAAAGGAATCCAGTATCTAAGAGAATTAGCTGTGGTGGAGATGATGTACCAAATCAATCTTGGCGATCAGCAAGCACTTGTAGGTCCAGATGAAGCCCGTTGCTCGACATCTATATGGCGGAAATTAACACGAAGTGGCCCGTCAGTGTACGCTAGCACACTGGCAGCAATGAAATGGAGAGATGATGAAAGGCCAACAATGAATGAGGTGACTCACACCCTTCGAGAATATGAAGATAATTACTCCTCCTCCCTACGAGCCTGTGTCGCATCCGTGGATAAACTGTCCGCAACTGTCCACAAGATTGGCCAAGATGTCGAACAACCCAGAAGCACAGTGCTCTACTCCCCACCTGCACAATCCAGTGTTTCAGCTATTAGAAGCAGACGCCTGCCTGTTCAAAGGGGAAAATGCAGTAGGTACACACCACGTGCCAACCCGTGGTTTTGCCTACGTGACAGTGGAGAAGATATGAGGAAATGGGATGGAAGACCCACCTCGGTCCTACAGGCACGGGTAAATGAGTTGTAAGAGAGATTAGACGCGGGAGAGGGACCCTCCATGAGAATGGCCGCTCCACTCTTCGATAGACGCAATGACCAGGATTAGAGATGCCCTGCCTCTGGCCAGGGGGAGGAGAGGGATAATCGAGTATACTGGACTGTGTGGGTTCGATGGCCTGGCACATCAGAACCACAAAAGTATGACGCTCTGGTGGACACTGGTGCAGAGTGCACTCTAATGCCATCCAGTCATGTAGGGATAAAACTCATTGAAATTCATGGGGTGACAGGGGGTTCCCAAGTGCTAATTGGGTGGAAGCTGAAGTGAGCCTTACTGGGAAGAACTGGCAAAAGCACTCTATTGTGACTGGCCCAGAGGCTTGGCATAGATTACCTCAAAAGAGGGTATTTTAAGGACCAAAAAGGGTATCGGTGGGCTTTTGGGATAGCTGCCGTGGAGACAGAGAACAGTAAGCAGCTGT
>VXAV01008929.1:27014-38752 GCA_013399715.1 Alectura lathami | reverse complement strand
TAGTCACCATGTCACTGCTTACCTGGACTACCAGCAGTGGGTAGTAGAGGATTTCACCAGGTCAGGGATCCTCTTTGCAATGTCCCTGACCCTGGCCCCAGGAAGGCAGCAGACCTCCTTATGGGTAGGGTCTGGTTGGCAAACAGGACCCTCCATTCCCCTCAGGAGGGAGTCACCTACAACAATCGCCATCCTTTTTGTCTTGGTAGAGGCAGTCTTGAGGCATGGGGATTTGAGCGACCAGCTCCCCCCAGACAACCTATCAGAACTACCTTCATCCTCGGCCTCCCTCACTTGATCCTGCACCTCCAAGGCCACGTACCGGTTGCCCAGTGGCACCTGGGCAGGTGAGGTAGGCTTCGGGAGGGGTCCGCCTACCCTTCCTAGCAGGGGCCTGTTTCCACTCGCCCCCATCTCCTGGGCCCTCCCGTTCCGATTGACCTTGAGAGGGTGGGGGACCCACCGCTACTCGTGGAGCACCCTCCCGGTGCTTTTCTGACAGCTGCCGTACGGAGGAGATCCACCCGTCTATTTCTCTCTCACAGTCCCTGACAACTCTTAACCTTTCTATCTCCTCCTTCAGCTGGGCCACTAGGCTGTGCACATCATCCACCTGCTCACATCTCAAGCAGGAGCTACCTCCGCTACCCTCCGGCAGCAGCGCCAGACTCAGGGACTCCCCACAGCCTGAGACCTGGACCGCCGCATGCACACGCGCACGGTCTCCATCTGAGTCACCGCATTATTTTTGGCAAGGGCTCTCCGCCAGGTAGCGACCATGGCTAGATCTAGAACTATCGGATAGCAGCAACCGATGGTGCTCTGCCCTCTGAAATGTGGAGAGGTGCTCTGCGTCTCCTGCTCACCCTGCCTGGGGAATCAACTGCAGCACATAGAAATATCGCATTGATGGATGAAGTAGAAATACTCTAGCAACTGACAGGCCATTTAGATAAAATGCAAGAAATACAGCAAGTATTCCTCTGTTTAGGGAAATTGAATGTATAAATAGTAGATTGCCAGTGGAGTATTTGAAGGAAAGCAATGAAACTGAATATTTAACTTGTTTATTGACAAAACTTGTTTATCATATACCTGAGAGAGTGGAAGAGAAAATTTATCTAGTATCCAGATAAATTTGCACTGATGTGAAGTGAAAAGGCTGCTTGTGGGCCTGTTTCTAAATTCCACCAGAATTTCTCAGCCCTAAAGTTCTAGTGTGAGCATTAGTGGTATTTTTACTGTGACATATTTATGAAGCTATCATGTTAAGAACACTAGCGCAGTGAGTATTTATTACTATTGATTATCCTCAAACCCTAATGCAACATAAAATCTTGAGCCCAACTATTAAAATTCTGAAGAAATTCTCTTTAGCATCAATAATAGAATTTGATTCTCTAAAGTCATTGTTAATTTGTCAGCAAGGAATTTTTCTTAATTTCTACTAGGGACTGGGAATCTCTACCTTATCTCTTACATTATGTACTACACTGACACTAGCTTTCGACCACACTGTATTTTGTAGAGAATAAACATTTAAAAGTCAAATAATGCTTTTTCTGCTATATAATTGTTAGCAACAGCCCCTGAATCAATTGTAAATGTTTGTATAATCCTTCTAAAAAGGCAAATCAAAAGGATGGTAAGAGCTTTAATAAATCGTACGTCTGCAGGTCTTAAAAGGAAGCATGTAACTATTATCCTAAATGAGTAAGACAAGGTAAAAAAGAAAAATGAAATAAGTGAATTGAAGAAAAAGGTTTAAATATATAATGGACAATGCCAAGCAGTGAAGAAGTAGATCAAAGCAAGGTCAGCTCTGTGCATTGTTAGAAAGTTTCAGATTTGTGATGATCTGCAATGATAAATTGACTGAATACTGTGGTGGATAAAGTCTGCTATAGCTAGATTCACACAAATTGAAGGTCCTAGAATCTACACTATTAAAACTACAATCAGTTTTATGTTTTTGTTGTTTTACACTGTGAAGTTACTTTTTTGTAAATATCTTGGAGAGAGAATTCCATTGGTCCATTTTGATTTAAACTCACCAGTACAAGAAGTGTCAGGATAAGGCAGAGGTTTAAAATGAAGGCTTAATAAGATTTTGAAGGATTTAGTTTGAGTTACAAAGGTGTTAGTTAAAAATCCAAAAGCAAAATTAATAGTGTGTGCTACCTTCAGGAGCATTTTGATGCACATATACTACCTGTCAACAGTTGGCTGGTGAGAACCGCACTTAAAGGCCAACAACACTGTGTACAATAATTTTGATTGAGAAGGATTTTAATATATACAGTCTGCAATCAGTAACTACTACATATTTCTACTGTTCATTACAAATTAATCTGTATTCAGGTTTTTAATAGGTTGCTTTTGCATTTGGAAGAGTAAATATGTGGACAGGAGGAGGGAAATGAAGTCTTGCTCATCCCAGTGTTGCACAGTTTAAATCTGATTGAGAGATTAGTGTGTTCTGTGATCCTTTCTAGTGTGAATTGGCCTTGAAACACACTAAAGAGGGTAAGTGACAGATATGCATAAGTTGGTTGAGAAGAAAGGACTTTAGTGGAAAGAATAACCTGAGATCTCATGGTTTCCTCTTAAGTAAAGGAAAAATAACGTGACTGGATACTGGGAGAAACTTAAACCTTGACTGAAGACAGACACCTTTCACTTGAATTCTCCTAATTACACCAGCTTGGAAGAGCAGTTGTGTACGTTTTCACTGGAAGAACTTCCATGGATTTTCATGTATTAGCATGTACCTGTCCGAATCCCCCTCAGAAATCTGTTCTAACTCTCTCTTTTTAGTCACTGTGCTATATTTTGCAGCCTGCAGTTATCTCTGCCTACATGATAACTTTTTGTTAAAAAGATTACCACTTTTTAATGGTTTTAATTTATTTGTCTCATACATTCATTTATATGCATAAATATACACTTGCTTATGGTATGTTTAGATACCTGCATGTTAGGTCACTTTGTCTTAGTATACACAATATCGCAAGTCCATAAAGTCTGCTGCCTCATGCATGCTATATTGCCTTAGGAATTAAGCAAAAGATAACTGAAATCCATAAGGTTGAACGACCAAATACAGCATAAATGTAGGATGAAATGTAAGCTAAAGTTAACATAATTGAGCATAACTTTTTAAAAAGTCTCTATTTGCAAATAGGAAGAAATATGTTGATTGCACTTACGTCAAGATTCCACTTTCAATAGAGACTGAAGCTACATCACAGCAGGAAATCTTTACTCTACTAAAAACCAAAAATTAATTAAGATTTATTTTTTCCTTTTTCCTTCTTTTTTCTTTCTTTTATTTTTTTTTTTCCCCTGCAGTTTCAGTATTTGTTCTTGTGATCAAATATGAAAATCAGTTTAGATTTGGGGAGCTGTCATCTGGTGAATAAGGGCTGTTAAACTGCTGATACTTGAAGAAACATCTTTGCATTTTAGTTCTTGTTTTTCATACTTATCATTAGGTTCTAATGTAGTAATGGAAAACAATTTAAATAATTAAAAAAATAAAAATGAAAGGACATCTTATTTATTAGAAATTTAAAAATCCAAAGTTGTATGCTGGATCAGAATTAAAACAATTTAACTCATCATCAGTGCAAAGTTTGTCAGGGTACAAAATGAGAGTTGTTTTGTATTTTCCCACAACAGTATTTAATATTGTTGGTTTAGAAAAAATGAATACCTTCTGATCAGTAATGTTTATTTATTTGACAATGATCTTATGTACAAAATTGTTGTTCTTATTGTTGTAATTATTTTTTTTTTTGTTTTAAAGTAGTATTCTTTATTAGAGAAAAAATGTATACTTTTAAAAATACTTCCTAATTACATTTCATGATACAACTAAAATTCCTCACTGGTATTCAAACTCATCCTATAACTGGAATATTTGCTGGAGACAACAATATTTCACTTAACAAGTGCCTTTTATTAAGTTTCTTTTTTTGTTTGTTTGTTTGCTTGTTTTAATAAAAAAAAAAAAAAACAAATCTCTGAGGAATGTTTCTTAAATAGGGTTTCTTCCATGAGTAAAAGTCACGAATATGAATGATGCACAATCTAACAGTTAATATTGAATAATTTAAAGACAAGAAAATCTCCAAAAGTGCCTAGTTAAAAAATAATTCTGTGCCTTACCCTGTTTTTACATGCTCAGATTACCTGGTGATTAAATCACATTTACATTGTTATGGACACATTGTTTTACTATACAGACATATGGACTCTCATTACTAAACACCACTGCAGTATCAATAATTTGAGCATGTCAAGGTGACTAAAGTTCAACTAACGAGGAACAAAGTTTCCCCAGACTCTTCAAGTGACTGGTAATTGCTATATAGTCTTGTAAAAAGGAAGGAGAGAGGTGAGGTGGATGAAGAGAAAAATGTGTTAGTATTCTACAAAGAAACCATTTAGCATTTACATTCAACTCTGGACATCTTAAATTTCCTGTTGTTGAAGGTTCATTAATTCACATCAGTGTGAAATACCAAGGCGGTTTGTGTCTCTGGACACTTCTTTAATTCCATCTCCCAAAAATGACCTTGGGAAAAAAGCCATCGTCAGCAAATAATGACAACTTCTATTTCATGTAGAGGGCAGGTAATTAAACAAATTTCTTGAAAGGTTGTACTCAGAACTGTGTAGGAGTGCTGCCATTGAGATGTGCTGGAAAATAAGAGAGACTCAGAGTTAAATGCCTCTATATTATATATATCTCTAACAATTTTCTTGGTTTGATTTCAGTTGAATAAGTAGTTATTAATTAAAAAAGAAGGCCACAATTATGGGATCTTCCTCAAAATGTAGGTCAGCAGTCAGACTTTTAGCATGCTACATTCCATTTGTGTAAATATGTCATTTTCCGCAGGCTTTCCACAGGTATTCCATATCATGACATCATGTAATAAGCTGACGCAGGTGGGAGGGCTGCTAAGAGAGAACCACAGTCCTCAGAATGCTCCTGTCCCTTCCCTTGTGGCTTCTGGATTCCAGGAGCTCCTCCTTTTGCCTCTGATGACCATTTTTGTCACACATGGTTGGGAGACACTCAATTTTTCCATATAGGATTTTTTCCAATTTATCACATTTATTGCTCTCAATTCCTTTCATATTTTATTATCTTGCATTCCTTTGCCATTTCAGGCAAACTAGTTGTCACAGAATCACAGAATCATAGAATCATCCTAGTTGGAAGGGACCTTTAAAGGTCATCTAGTCCTACTGCCCTGCAGTGAACAGGAACATCTACAGCTGGGTCAGGTTGCTCAGAGCCCTGACCTTGAAGGTCTCCAGGGATGGGGCAGCCACCACCTCTCTGGGCAACCTGTGCCAGTGCTTCACCACCCTTAGTGTCAAAACTTTTTCCTTATATCTAGTCTAAAGCTCCTCTCTCTCAGTTTGAAACCATTTACCCCAGTCCTATCACAGCAGGCCCTGCTAAAGAGTCTGTCCCCTTCTTTCTTGTAGCCCCCCTTTAGATACTGAAAGGCCGGTCTCATGTCTTCCGGGAGCCTTCTTTTCTCCAGGCTGAACAGTCCCATCTCTCTCAGCCTGTCATCACAGGGGAGGTGTTCCACCCCTGGGATCATTTTTGTGGCCCTTCTCTGGATGCATTCCAACAGGTCCATGTCCCTCCTGTACTGAGGACTCCACATCTGGAGGCAGTACTCCAGGTGGGGTCTCACCAGCACAGACCGAGGGGCAGGATCACTTCCCTTGCCCTGCTGGCCACGCTGCTTTTGATGCAACCCAGGATGCAGTTGGCTTTCTGGACTGCAATGGCACACTGCTGGCTCATGTCCAGCTTGTCACCCAACAGTACTCCCAAGTCCCTTTGGACAGGGCTGTGCTCAATCCTTGCATCGCCCAGCTAGTACTGACAGCAAGGGTTGCCGCAACCCAGGGGCAAGACCTTGCACTTGGCAATGTTGAAGCTCATGAGGTTAGCCTGGGCCCACTTCTCAGCCTGTCTAGGTCCCTCTGGATGCCATCCCATCCCTCAGGTGTATTGACTGCACCACTCAGCTTGGTGTTACCCGCAGACTTGCTGAGAGTGCACTTGATCCTACTGTTGATGTTATTGATGAAGTAGTTGAAGAGTATCAGTCCCAGAATTGATCCCTGAGGGACACCACTCATCACTGGTCTCCATCCAGACACTGAGCCATTGACCACCACTCTCTGGATGCACTCTAGCAACCAGTTCCTCATCCATCGAGGAGTCTAACTGTCAAGTCCATATCTTTCCAGGTTAGAGAGATGGACGTTGTGGGGGACTGTGTCAAAGCATAGCTTCCAGGAGGATCTGTTCCATGATCTTCCCTGTCAGCCAGAGGCGAGGCTGACAGGTCAGTAGTTCCCTGGCTCATCATTTCCACCCCTGTTAAAAATGTTATCTTCTACCTCAGTCACACCTCACCCTTTCTCACTCCTGGCCTCTGTGAGAGGGGGATGGGGGAGAGGGGTAGGGCCTGTCGCGGGACAATCTTTAATCATCCCCCAACAATATAAAATGGAAAGAAGCAATGTATAGAAGGTATAAACACTTATCATATAAGTTTTTCTTTCATTACGTTAATTGCTGTAGAAAGCTTCTGATTTTTCCACAGTTTTTAAAACCTGTAAAAAAAAAAAAAAAAAAAAAAAGCATAAAAAATACACACTGTCATTTGTACTAGTACAGAAAACTAAAACTATTGTGGAAACCTGTATTGTGATGTTCTTCTATGGCGTTAATACTTCAGAAAGATATATCTTTCAATTTTGAATTGCCACTCTAATTAAACTGTAAGCCAAGTTTCTCAATGAGTGTAAAGACATGACAAGGAGCATTTGTCTAAAGAGAAGGATGAAAGTTTTTCAGACAAAAGATGCAGACATACCACACTGCCCATCCGCAAAATTTCAGGCTTCTGAAGTGTTGTCAAATGTAGTATCTAGTATCTCAACTAAAAAGTGTACATTTGCATACAGGATTATTCAAACACCTTTCCAGCCAGATCTAATCTCACCCAGGTTTTTTGTTTTTGTTTTGTTTTGTATTGTTGTTTTGTTTTTTCTTTTTTTCAATATATGTTTAGCTGACTGTCTTAATGCATTTTTCTGTCTTTCTTTGATATTTTGGGATTAAGCTACATAGTTTTGTTCTGTTATTATTTACTAATTCTGTGTGGTTTTAGAAGCTGAAAAGCCAATGTGTTATGAGCCTAAAAAGCATATTAGAAGCAACTCCATGCATTCAGAAGGATACTGTGGAAGAAACGAACTTCTGTATTAATTTGAATTCTTTTTGGCAGAAGGAAGAAATATAGGAACAATAAAGAAAGAATTATCCTAGCCAAAGCTATATTGAAAAAATTCTCTATTGATTTCAGGTTTTCTTAAATACTTATCAGATTTTCACTGCAATAATTTTCTATTTTAATTAAATATTTGAACATGGGAAAGAAATAGGAAAAGCTAACCATAATTTTGTGTGGGATACCTTTGTTCTTATGCTTTGATCATTTATCCTGTACTTCTCCTTCTTCTCCTGTTGTCACCTGTTCCCTCTTAGTTGTTGTTGGACTATGTACACGAGATGATGGAGGAGCTGTTGATGCTCCTTTCCAAAGGACAGTTATTAATCATGTCTCTCTGTCTTCTCTCTCTTATTTTCTGAGCGATGGCATGGAGAATCATAAAGAGGATTGACCTGATTTCAGCTGGGATTTTCTTCATAATGTTTGGTATGGTGCTGTGTTTTGGCTTTAGGAGAAAAACAATGTTGATAACACACCAATGTTTTAATTGTAGCTGAGCAGTGATACACAGAGCCAAGGACATTTCAGTTTCTCTGCTTCTCATACTGTACTGCCAGTAAGGGAGGCTGAGGGAGCATAAGTTGCAGGGAGGGGGCAGAACGAGGGCAGGTGACCTAAAATAGCCAAAAGCATATTCTATACCATATGACATCATGCCAAAAGAAACCTATGAAATGGAGAGGAGTTGGCTGGGGGTGAGTTGCTGCTGCCTGGGGACTGGCTGAGCTTTCGTTGGTGTGCAGTGAGCAATTACACTGCCCATCACTTAATTTTACACATATATATTTATATATATGTATTATATATTTATATATATATTACATATACATATATNCTTTCCTTTTTTTTTCCTAGTAAATAGTTTTCCATCTCAATCCACTATTGTGTTAAAAGGGCTGATACCCACCATAGCACTACAGGCCCAGTCGCAGTCGAATAGGCTCTCACAGCCAACCTTAGGGAGTTTGGATGCACTCAGTGAGAACTCTCACAACCAACACAGAATGTTGCTCTTTACTGGAGCAACCGATCATAGATTCTTTTCAACTGCTGGCAATAAAACACTATCAGCAGAGCTTGTATGAATATCAGTAATATCAGTAATACAACCGACCACAAAACGTGTTATAATATGAAATAATTCCCTAGAGATCTCTGAGTTTCCCAGGAAAACTCACAGTATAACTGAGTGTGTGAATCTCACCAAATAGGCACCCCTATGGGAGAGGGGAAGAGAAGCTCAGCCAAAAGTCAGTGTTGTCCTCCCAACTTGTCTGTGATGTTATCTTCCCCCAAATGTCCTCTCTCTCAACCCATTTCTCTACGATTTTCAGGTGGAGCTTGACTGGCTCTAGTCATACCTATCTTTGTTGTGATTGTTGCTACAGAAAATTGAAAAGCTGCTAATTCAGTGTGATTGCTCAGTTCCATGGGGGCAGGGAGGAACACACCATCATAGCCAAGAGTTCTACTTTTTTTTCCCCATTCTCTCCCCCATCCTACTGGGAGACGGAACTGTAGAGCTTAGCTTCCTGCCGGGTTAAACCATAACAAGGATCACCACATGGAGGTTTTTATACCTTTGTCTTTTTTTTTAAAAAGCTGGTAAATTTCTTGCATAGCTCATGTAACTATCCTTGATCTAGGAAATGCCAGGGATCAAAATCCTTGCACTACCGTATGGACTTCAGCATAACATCTTAGTTTTTTATTCCCCTTGTCTTTGTTAATTTGTTATATAATGTTAATTTTAATTTACAATAAGTTTTGCCTGCAGTTTCTATTACCTACAGTCAAGAGAATAATAACCACCACAAAAAATATCTGTATGGGAATGTAAAAGCTGGATGGGTTACATAACATTGAAGGAAATACAGCATTTCCTTTGCATTATTGATAGAATTCTGCTCAAAGAGGATACACATTTGACAACTCTGAATAATAAATTATAGCTTTCATATTTATACATATCTCTTTTTCTCCTTCCGTGTGATTTAATGAACCATTTAGCCTGTTCCTAATTCCTTAGATAATATCTGAACTCTGTTCCATTAGCATGCTGTTGTTAGTAATTATTATTTCAACTCTGGGATGCAAGACAGCTTTTCTTATCCGAGGTTATTGTGTGTAGATCACCTATATGTAAACCACGTTATTTTTTTTTTTTTTTCAGAGGAATAGCACTAAATTGTTGGATTAAAACCGGTTGACTAATAAGCCTTGAGACCACAGGTTATTTAAGGGAAATTACTTGACAGACTCCTGGTGATATAGCTGATAGCTATGGCTCCTCAGCAGTGATCCTTTTTTTTGTGTGTGTTTTTTCAAACATGACCTTATGATTTGTGAGTGTCACTGTGTTTATTCCCCAGAGACACTTAAAGGAGTTGTGTCTGTCTGTGGCAACCACTAAGACTGTTCGAGACAATCTGTCATTGTAAACATTGGAAGTAATTGGAGAATATGCTGTGTCTTTTCTAATGTGGAGCTTGAGCACAACACCAAAAACCTGAACATACAATAGATGTTGAACAGAGATGGAATCAGGCGTAATCAGAGGATAAATTATTTTGGAAGAGACTTCTGGACATCTGTTGTACAAACCTATGCACAAAGTTTTGTCAGCATATTTTTCTTAATATATTATCAGAATCTCTTGCTGCATCTTTTATTTGTTGTATCTCATCATACTGCTGTGTAAATCTAAGGAGGTATAAAAATGTCTGGTGATATATACAACTGGAAGGACCACATGTGGATATTTTGGGTAGCAGTGAAGTACTCATGCCAAGATGTGCATATTAAATTTTTTTTTACCTTAATGCCAAAGACTGGAGTAGCAGTATGTGAAGCTGTGCCTGAAAGATATTACTTGCATCCATTTTTTTTTTTTTTTTTCTTGTTGGAAATTTAGCTGCCATTTGCTTTAGGTAAAACCTCATTTATGGGATTCCCTCTCATGTCATACTGAAAAGTAATCTGATACACAGAGCACTCCAGAACAATCTCTGTGATTGTCTGTTTCGGCTGAGTGCACTTCATTTTGTTGTTGTTTTAATGTTAAGAAGCTAGTTGCAGGGTTGGTGGTTTTCATTTTGTTTTGTTTTATTTTCTTTTTGTCTTATAACAAGAGTAGATGGACTTAGAAAAGAGCAAATGATGCATTGTAACTCTGAGAAAACTATCATATTTGCAGGATTTAAACTCTTGAAGTGTGGGCTGGATGAGAATGGAATGATGTGGTCTGGAAATTGGATGAATGGCAGCACCCAGAACGTGGTAGTTAGTGGCATGACGTCTAGTTGCAAGCCAGTATCTAGCAGTGTACTCCAGGCTTCTATACTGGGTCCGACCCTGTTTCACGTGTACATGAATGACCTGGATGGTGAGGCAGAGTGTACCCTCAGCAGGTCTGCAGGTGACAAAAAACTGAGAAGAGCAGCTGATACTCCAGAGTGTTGTGCTGTCATTCACAGGGACCTTGGTAGGCTGGAGAAGTGGACTAACTGAAGTCTCATGAAGTTCAGCAAAGAGAAGTGCCACTTCCTGCACCTGAGAAGGAAGAACCCCAGGGATCAGTACAACCTGTAGATCACCCAGCTGGAAAGCGTCTCTACAGAAAAGAACGTGTAGGTCCTGGTGGACACCAACTTGATCAATGCACCCTTATTGCGAAGAAGACTAAAGTTGTCCTGGCCACGTCTGACAAAGTATTGCAGCAGGTGGAAGGAGGTGATCATTTCCCTCTACTCTGCACTAGTAGGGCCAAGCCTGGCTCCAGTCCTGGAGAGATATTGCTGTAGAGAAGACTAAAGATATTCTTGCCTGCAGCAGGTGGAGGGATGTGATTCTCCTCAGTGCTGGTGAGGCCGTACCTGGACAGCCGGGTCCAGTTTTCAACTCCTCAGTACAAGACAATGAGCATGTTGGAAAAAGCCCAACAAAGAACCACAGAAATTATGGAGGTGTGGGAGAACCTCTCCTGTAAGGAAAAACTAAGAGAGCTGGGACTGTCTGGCCTGGAGAAAAGGAACTTGTGGGGTAATCTTTATATCTTATATAAATACCTGACGAGACGATGCAAAGGGGACAGAACCAGATTATTTTCAGTGGTCTTCAGTCACTGAACAAGAAGCAATGAGCACAAAGTAGATCATAGAATAGTCCTTCTGAACATCAAGAAATGCTTTCTTGTGAGCATGACTGAGCGCTGGAACAGGTTGTCCAGGGAGGTTGTGGAGTCTCCTTCCTTGAAAGAATTTAAAAGTTATCTGTGAAACCTGCTCCAGGTATTCCTGTTTGACAGGCGTTTGGACAAGATGACTTCCAGAAGTCCTTTTATTTTTTTTCCTTTTTTCTTTTTTTCCTACTTTTTACTTTATTTTAAAATTTTATTTT
>VXAV01008929.1:7602-25624 GCA_013399715.1 Alectura lathami | reverse complement strand
TTTATTTTAAAATTACCAGTTTCTAAACCTGCTCCTCTGGCACTCGCACATGGTGACCTTGATCCTGGTCTGTCTCATCATCTGCTAATGCATAAGTGTTTAACAATATTAGCTTCCCTTTCAGTTTCTGTAGAGCCTAGAACAGAAGCCCACATTGATCAGAACAGATATATGGTGTCACTAAATGTGTAGAGTCATGACATTATTTAGCTGCAGATAGTTGCAGAAGCTGATACCAAACGTGAATGAACAGAGCTGCAAATTTTGTATGAGCAAGTTTGAGCAGGGCAGCATGATATTTTGGCTTCACTGGCTGAGTCAGAAAGCAATTGTAAAATATATCATTTTCAAGTGATATTTACTGAAAATTGAACTATTCGATGAAAAAATGGTCTTTCTTAAGAAAGGTTATTCCACCCCACCAGACCTCATGACCACCAGAAACCCTCAGACGACAACCAAGGACCACCACCAGGAACCTCATAATTGTACTGTGCATGCTTAATAAAGGATTTGAGTGTATATGAACCACTCAGAGCAATTCCTGGAAAAGGTGAATCAAGTATATGAAAGTTAATGAAAACAACGTATTGAAGAACCGTGGTGAGCTGGGTGGAGCCAATCCGCCATGCACCCAGCGCCAAATAAATAATGCCTGCTTTCTGGCACTACTTTGGTGTTAGAGAATTATATCCCAATTTAGGTGATAAAGTCACCTCTCATTTTGGGTTAGCAGTGTAGGATAGGTGTTGCAGCTTTTCCTAAGTAGTATAGTTATTAAACTACAGGCCACTGTTTTTAAACATATTTTCTTTAACTTGATCCTTCTGAAATTAATATGAAAAGCTGAAGAAATTGAACTCTGTTATGCGCTTACTGAGAACATATTGTTATGTTTGTTCCAAATTTTCCTCCTTAAACTTAACAGATATTCTTTAACAAAAATTTAAAGTGACTAAAAAAAGTTGTCACTGAAGTTGTTTTGTTGTTAATGGTTTTGGAATTAAGATATCTAAAGGAAGAGAGCTCTTTGGAGTATATTTGTTTCTTCCAATGTGGTTATTTAAAGAAAAAATATCCTTATGCTTCCAGTAAGAATTCAACAGACTAGCTGTGCTGAAGTACCAAAACTTGGCAGAGAATTGGAGACAAGGCAATAATGTAATTTAATCAACATTACTATCTTTGCACTGAGCATGAACAAAGGCAGGAGCTGAGTAACTTGCTTATCTAGCCAATGCACCAGACAAATTAAGATGTGCAGCTTAGCACTTCGCCTAGGACCTGGCAACTACAATGACTAAGTGATGCCTTGGGTGGGACAGGGGCCTTATGGCTGGATGTTTCAATAAAGTAAGAAGAGCAATAGCACCTCTGTACCAAACATTCAACTAAATTAACAAGTCGGTCCTCTTAAGTAACAACAAAGCAATCCTCGCTAAGATGCGAAGATGTCTGCCTACATGACTCAGTCCCACATCATCAAGAGTGTAAATCTGGTCCTTTGCCAACACTTGGGCACTCCTTTGGCTTGGGTGGATAGATAGGTCTGGCTCGTTTCCCTTTCCCCATGTCCTGGTTTCAGCTGTGGGACAGTTGCTTTTTTTTCTTCATACTGCCTGGTATGATTACATTTTTTTGGCTTGGAGAGAAAAAACAATATTGCTAACAAGCTGATGTTTTAGTCACTGCCAAGTGGTGTGTCCCGATCCGGAACTGGGGGAGGTTTCTTTTTTGATCCCAAGAGACGAAATTAAGACACAAACAAGGTCAAATGCCATGCAACCAAACTTAGATTTATTATCAAGGAATTGAGGGAGAATAGCGTTAGGACAGAGTGAAATGGAAAGGCAGAAATTAAGCAACAATCTGAGATAGGGTTGCAAGAATAGTCACCACCCAGGAGGTCCGATAGGTGTTCCAGGGATTCATTGATGATCCAGGAGTTCAAGAGGTTGCTGGTGACAACGATGGCAGGTCGACGGTGGCAGGTCTCTTTTTGATGGCAGGTTGAGCACACACCTGTTATGTGACTCCAGTGCTAGGGTCCCATGACAGCGACACGTCACCCTCTGTTGTCTCCTGTGGCTCTTGTGGGGAAACCTCACGCATGCTCGGTCCCACTCCAGGGGTCTCCAGGTAGTAGTCCTGCGACCACGAACTGCCGCGTGGTCCCATAAGAAGACGTGGCTGTTGTCTGACCCAGCTTGTGGAGCCTGTCACTCTTTGTCTGCTTGACCAACGGCTTCCTTTTTTTCTTCAGCAATAACAGGATGTGGGTCAAGATCTTTCTGAGCAATCTCTTAAGACATAAAGTTTCATATCTTTCTGAGAAGTCTCTTGAGACATAACGTTTACAATTTCTTTCAGAGTCTTACATGGTGCTATACAGAGCCAAGGACATTCCAGGCTTTCAGCTTCTCATGTTGTCTCCCCAGTGAGTGGGCACCTATCCACACCTAGAGTCCTCTTTGAGAAGGAGTTTAGAAAAAAAGGGGGGATACTTTCTGAACCTCAAATGATCCAGTAGGAGGGCTTCCCCAACTACCCACGTGTCAGACTCGTGCCCTTACATACATATATATATATTTTAATTGGAGGAGCAAACAAATAGCAGTGAAACCTGGAAGTAGGTATTTATTTTACTAACAAAAATATCAATGAAAATTGAACAAAAAATAATTGTTTAATATTTTTCACATGAAATTGTTTCTATTTTCGAAAGACTACATAAGAACTGTCATTGCTACCTGTGACAGTAGAGCAATTAAAAACTTTACTTAAATTAGAGGTGGTTTAACTATCCTGCCAGTAACATTCCCTTAAAAAGAAAGTTATTTCTAGGGGATAATGCAAAAATGTGCCTTATAAACTTCAGACAAATTATTTTGAATTGAAATAAAACTAAAAACCACAACAGAAGCTTAAAAGAGGAAGATGTTTCTGCTTTCTGTAGGTGTTCTTGGAGAATCTTATCATACCTAATGATTATGGCAGGTAACTACACAGTAGGAATTAGAACAACACTTAAAACTTTAAATCATGTGTGAGAACGAAAATCCCACATCTGAAAGTGATATGTCTGACTGACTGCAAACCTGGTCAGGTACATCACGGCTCTGACTTGGCACACCCTGATATATGTGTGATGGGGCCAAACAAGGTCTTCTGAGCTGCTCCCCAACAAGGTACCAGCCATTGAGACATGAGTGTAGTGCTTGGCAGGTCTGGGAGGCCAAGGCAGCACAGTGCTGCTTATCAGGCTCCTGTATGACCAGTTCCCACCAGACCAAGTCCACAGTGAGGCAGGGTCAAAATTCAAACTGACAGTATTTGTAGTACAGTGTCATTGTTAGTACAGAATGCAGCAGGATAAGATGATTCCCAATTAAGAAAACAGGAGGCAAACATTAGGATTATATGAGGTGGAGTAGATGCAGAAATGCCAATAACTTGTCAAACTTCACAACCCTGTACAATATAAGGATTTCAGGGGACGATAGGGAAGACTAATTTCATTTCACAGGATACTACTTATTTCTACACTCACTGAAAAGTGTATATAGGAAAATGTGGAATTGGGTTTGAATATCTTCTTTGTTCATATTGGCTGTTAGCCAGAATGTATTGATTGTGAGAGTTGCTTAAAATATTTACTCTTAACATTTAAAATGAAAATAAACTATGTCATTTGAGTATCTGTTTCATTAAAAGAAAAAAGTCTCACTCTGAAGCGTTATTAGTATTGCTTTCCTCTTTCCTAATTTCACCTGCTAATTAAAATCACTTGTTACTGATACACATACAATTTCAGGCTGCTGTACCTGGATACCTGTTTTCCTGAGGTCTATAAAATGACTTGTTCTCGGAGACCGAAGTACATTCTGGGCTAATTCCCCTGGGATTCATTTTTTGACCAAGCATTATTAGCTCAAAAAACTTTAAGGTCAATTACAGTGTAGGTCAGTTGTTTTGTTTATTTATTTGGCATTTTATGCTTAAAGTATGTAGAACTATCTGATTACTATGATGTGTTCCTGTGCCTTAAGTGCCGACGAGCAGAGGTGGAGACAGAAGTAAACAAAACAGAGTTGAGGGAATAGACTTAAAAGGACAAGAAACATTGTTAGACCTAATTAATTGCTTAACAGCTGCAGTTTTCTGTCACTTCCTCCCTTAACAATATAAGAGGGAAGTGCAGGGAATTCAGAAACTTTCTACATTCAGAAAGTGAAAGAGTAAATGTGAATTTAAGATCTATGAAGGAAAATTATAAGTTTAAATTTTTATGATCTCATTCCAAAGCAAATGACTGGAAATTCAGTACCCATTCAATTATGCAGTAATTTGTAAAATAGAAGCTATCATGTAAGAAGAGCACAGGGCATGCAGTGAGGGTGCTCAGGAATTAAAAGACTGACTCTAGCATTGATTTTTACATGACTTTGGCTTAATTAATTGTCCACTTTTTCCTGTGTAAATGTATTACAATAGCATCGAAGGAGGGATGAAAGGGCTGATTAATACTTGTAATGTTCTTTGAATAATTAGTTATGAAATATCTTTTACAATTATCGCTAAAATGAATATATTTCTTTTAGTATACCTAGCCAATCTTTTATTAATCTATCAACTGTGATGAGAATTTATGCTGATGGGGAAAACTTGAACAAGAGCATCATGTGATGATTTTGAAAACTAAAATTTTGTCAATTTTAAAATTTTCAGCACTTTCATGCTGAATTAAACTATAATAAATCGAACAGTTACAGAAAATAATTAGAAGAGAATTGACATTGGAAGAGTCTGTTTGGCTGCATAGTAATTTGCTTTTGATATCCTTCTGAGTATCTTTATGGGAAAAAAAATAAAAAAGTTATTAGTAAGAACAACGAGGTTTATTGCAAATATTTAATTTTTTTCTTATTTCCCCTTTCTCTCCCTAATAGCTATAAGATCAAATCTTTCAATTTTAAGAAATCTGAGGGATGTTATGACTCTTACTGAAGACTATATGGAGTTTTGCTGAGTATCCGCTACTGTAAAGTGCTGAAAAAATATTTTGGTTTTCAAGGGTAATAAATATCGTGAAAGAAGGAGTATATCTGTGAACTACATGTTTTGAACTTCCTCAGCAAGGCTGGGAGTTTATATTGCCTACATTTGCATGGTGTGAAATAAGATTGTACGACTATAATTGAAATGACCTAGAGCAGCTGCATTAAAATTTATTTAAGTCTCATTTTATTTTCTTATTTAAAAGTACAAGGCCTGATTTTGCTAAAATATTTCTTGAAGAGAATTTTTCTGCAAGGAAGTACTGCAATTTCAGTATGAGAAGAGAACCTTCCTCTGGAAAGGACAAGTATTTTGAACCTTATGTGTATCTTCGCACATCCACTTAAACATGTTCAGCTCTCATATTCCTAGGTGTTTCTGTGAGACTGGGCATTTAGATATTTCACAGAACATACCAAGCTTAACTATTATTTTCTTACAATAATTACAATACTGTTCTTCCTCCCTAAATGCTCTATTTTCCATAATCCTGTCACAGATATTGTTTGAAAAGCAATTCAAAGAAACATGCAAACACCATTTTCATTGTGTGAGTATGGAAATTAGCGAACAGAAAAGGAAGATCATGACTGAGGGAAAAATAACAGAAGAGAGAGTTAGGTATTAATACTTAACAACAGAGTAAAAGTGAATTTTCTTAATTTCATTATTCCTATTCAGCTCTGTTGTAACTGATTCAGAAGCAGGAGTTTACTGAAAGCAAGGGAGTGAGTATCAACGGTCTAAAGGATAATTAAGTCATAATTAACCATTCAGAAGTAAAAGGTTTAAAATAACAGAATGCTTCCTGTAGATGAGTGGGAATTTGCTTATGTCCACCAGGATTCTTTATGTTACAATTGGCAATCTACCCTAAAGTGTATCCTGTGTTACTGGAAATCCACAGATGGTTCTGTGAAATGAAAAAACATCCTTCCCACCCTTCAAAGCCCTTTTAATTCAGAAGTTTCATCTAAAAAGTAATTTACTCTACAAATGAGCTGTAATATATAAAGAAGAAGGATATAAATATGAGGCCTTTCATATATTAATATAATTTCAGTAGCTATGTGCTACATCTCTTAACATCTGACACTACTGCTGTTTACAGACAGATGAGATGTTACAAGAGATGTTTACAGGAATGTTATCAAGCAGCATAAAACAAACAAATAAACACATGCAAAAAAAAAAAAAAAAAAAAAAAAAGANAAAAAAAAAAACAAAGGAAAAAAAAAAAAAAAAAAAAAAACAGAAAACAGAAAACAATACCTATCAGAGCTACTTCTTTCTCAAAACACTGAATCACTGAAAATTTATTGCTTAGCAAGTCGTTTGATTAATGGTTTCATTGATCTTTGCTCAAGAAATTAGGTCTGGCAAATCTAATTTCATATTTGATCTAGTTTTACCAGTGGTACATTCTTACTGATAATAGAAAAATAATATTTTATTTTGCTGTTGGATGAAATGAGAGCCTTGCCTTTTAACAACATAAAAACGTAATCATTTTCTGAATGGAACTCTAGATCTGGGTTTTAGCAGCTTTTGACAGGGAAGTTTAACAGTATTGTACAAAACAATGATTAGCAAACAGCAAGCTGCCAAGTCTTCTTAACCTGGAAACTTCCTCAGTTTTGAGTTGTGAAGCTGTATTTTCAATCTTTAAGGATTTGTGACAGAGAAAACAGGCAATTTTCATTAAGAATTGTTTGAATACTTAGCATTGGAAAAATATTTCGTGTGGAAAAATAAGAGGCATTTGAAAGGTCATTTCTGTTGTACTCCAGTGGCAGAACACTTAAGTACGTTATGTTGCTAAGAAAGTGTACATAAGATCTGTATAAGGAAAAGAGAATATTAACTACTTGAAGCTTCAGACTGTCCAATACAAAAATAAGATTGTAGTTGTTAGATTCTCTACAGTAAGTTAAAATTGATGCTACAGTTGGGTGCAAGAACATTGACTAATGTGATGAATTCAGGTTTTTGTCTTCATGGAATGTGACTTTCAGATCCTTAACTGGTCTTTTAAATTGCTTTTTATTTTTGTCTTCAAATTGAAGTATATCTCAAGCCTATGAATTACATCAAACTTAGTAATTTACTTACATATTAAGGCTAAAAATCAAGGTTACTTTTTACATGTGTGTTATTACTAATGATCCAGTATATCTACTTTTTTTGCAGTGTTTTTTTAACTATGCCCACCTTGATGTGATACTCCAGATTTTTCATTAGGTGGAACAAGGAGATAATGGCCCATATATAGTCAACAGTTCAACTTGAAGTTCCAGTGCTGCTGCCTGGAGTACCTCTAATTTGTGTCACCATTCCTATCATAGAATGGCTTGGTTTGAAAGGACCTTACAGTTCACTTAATTCCAACAACTTGCCATGGGCAGTGTAACTACCCACTAGATCAGGCTACCCATGGCCTCATCCACCTTGACCTTGAGCACCTCCAGAGATGGGGCATCCACAGCTTCTGTGGGCAGCCTGGACCAGTGCCTCACCACCCCCTGAGTAAAAAATCTCCTCCTAATATCTAATATAAATCTCCCTTCTTTTAGTTTAAAACCTTGCATTATTACTATCAGACCTTGTAAAAAGTAATTTTCCCTCCTGTTTATAAGTTCCCTTTAGGTACTGGAAGGAGTCAGTGAGGTCTCCCTGGAGCATTCTCTTCTCCAGGCTGAACAAGACCAGAACTCTCAGCCTTTCTTCACAAGATGAGTGTTCCAGCCCTCTGAGAACCTTTGTGGCCTCCTCTGGACCCGCTCCAAGAGCTCCAAATCTTTCTTGTGCTGGGGACACCAGCTGGCTTTCAGGCTTCAAGATCACACAGCTGGCTCATGTTAAGCCTCTTGTCCACTCATGAGAGCAGACAAGAGGAAAACAGCAATCTCACTTACATTGCTGGCCACTCGTTTCTTGATACAGTCCAGGATACAGTTGGCCTTTGGGCTGCAGACACACTCTTGGGTCATGTCCAGCTTTTCATCTACTTGCACTCCCAAATCCTTCTCTGCAGGGCTGCTTTCAAGGAGTTCTTCTCCCAGTCTGTACACATATCTGGGATTACCCTGACCCAAGTTCAGCACCTTGCACTTGGCCTTGTTGAACCTCATCAGGTTCACATGGGCCCACTTTTTAAGTTTTTCCAGATCCCTTTGGATGACTTCCCTTCCTTCTTCTGTATTAACTGCACCACTCAACTTGGTGTCTGTAGGAAAATGGCTGAAAAGTGGGTATAGTCTCTCCAAAGTTATTTTCACGTTTTAACAAAAGTTAAAATCTTTGGGGTAAAATGCACTTGCTACATCTAAAATGGCATATAGCTGGTCTTGTTCTGTGGTTGTTCCCAAGGAAATACATCCTGCTATCATGTATCATTGTGCTATCATGGCACAAACTATGGGGCAGAATGACAGAAAGGATGGAGTGGAATGCAGAACTCCACAGCTACTCTTTGTGCATGTCCCGTGCAGGAGATGGGAACGTACTGGACAACCTGGTTCTGTTAACACAGTGGAATAAAATGGTGGATGGAGTAAAATGAAGGCCAAGCCCCATTGTTCTCTATGCAGGCGCTAAGAACACAATAAAATTGTATAGGTGAGCCAAGGGTTCACATTACAGCAACTGCTAAGCAGAGGGGTAAATTGCATAGTAACACCAATTGCTAATGGAAGTATGTATGACTAGAGTCACTCAAGCTCCACCCAAATGTAAGGGAATAAAACGATCTGGTACCAGGAGGAAAGTGGAAAAAGATGTAATCAAAGACTCCATTGTAGCTCTAGGGATCAGTCAACGTACTGAACCTATCTTCCCCCCACACAAGGACCCCTACTGGGTTAAAGTTCTATTCTATGTGGGCTAAGAAATCAATAAGAATAATTGAGGTTTATCATCCTTGTAGTTAGCCAGCTGTCACAGGCAATCTTTGAATTATCCTATCCTGTCATGATCAATATTCTGTATAATAAAATTTGGTTAAAAATAGTTTTTCAGAAACTTAACTAAAGGTAGGAGATTTGACTTGGTGACGTTGTCCTGTGAGAGGTTCTGAATAGGTTAGTCAAATCACCCTCCGAAACAAAGGGCTGTCAGGGAGGCAGGCTGGTTGGGCAAAAGGCAGACATCTTTCTTGAGCAACTGGACAGGCTGGTCAGATCTAAACTAATTTGTTGATATCCTGCCCTTACTCTGTCGCGAGAGGCTTGTAAGTGAAACCTTCCTTTTTTCTTAATGTGAGAGTGTCAGCTCCAAACTTCTCAGTACCGACAAATTTCCTCAGCCTGCCTTTTACATCAAGACATTGAATTTGTCTTAATGAATGATTCAGCACAAAGAAGTAAAAACTATATTAAGATATAAAAGTATACAATATTCTACAGTGCTGAGCACTGTTTTCTAAAAGGTAGAGCAATATTCACTGTACATGAAGAAAAAGAATCGATGTTGTTGCAGTTCTTCTCTTTGGCCCCAGACACTATAACTACTGACAAACTGAGCCTTAATTCTTGATTGTTTTCTTTTTGGAGAATATAATATTTTTAATCAAATGCTGTTAGCTCTTCTTTCAAAAAGTTAAGGTTTTTTGTTTGGTTTTAATTTTATATATATATATATACATATATATATATTTTCCTATAAATATTTTTCTGTAAATAAAAAAGGATTTTTTTTTCTCAGAATTTTTTATCTATGTCCATTATTTATATATATAGGTCAAAAAATTGGAAAAATATAAATTTATAAATTTGAAGGACGAACCTCTCTGGATAAGGAAGTGATTGGAGCACTTCCACTATGGTGCAGGCTAAGAAAGTTGGGATTGTTCAGCCTGGGGAAGAGGAGACTCCAGGGGATACTGTTAGCAGCCTTCCAATACCTGAAGGAAGCCTACAGGAAAGCTGGAGGGGGACTCTTTACCAGGGCATGTAGAGAGTGGACGAGGGATAATGGCTATAAACTGGAAGAAGGGAGAATTAAGCTAGATATTAGGAAGAAATTGTTTGCTGGAAGGGTGTTGAGACACTGGCACAGGTTGCCCAGAGAGTCTGTGGATGCCTCCTCCCTGGCAGTGCTCAAGGCCAGGCTGGATGGGGCTGTGAGCAACCTGGTCTAGTGGGAGGTGTCCCTGCCCACGGCAGGGAGGGTTGGAACTAGGTGATCTTTAAGGTCCCTTCCAACCCAAACCATTCTATGATTTTGATTCTATGATTCTATATAAGTAACTAATTCTACAATGCCAGGTACTTGTAAATGAAGACTTTTAATATCAGTGAAGACTATAAACAACATCAAACTGTTGCCTTGATATCAAAGTGCAAGATAATTTAGTACTTTCATCAGCATTTGAAACAGAAAGTCAAATGCATTTGGTGGTGAAGAGAGACTATCACATCTCTCGTGAACATATGAGAAAAATATCCATCTAGATCATTGTTTTAGAGGAGAAAACTTTAGGTCATTATTGTGTAATTTTGTAATATATTTTGGGAGACCAGACTCAACATTTTATTCCCTTAATTTTGTCCCACTCTAACTCCATTAACATTAATAGAATTAAACTAGTGTCCACTTGCAATAATGCAAAAGAAAATCAAATGTTCTATTTTAATATTGCTTCTTTAGTTTTACAGCTACATAAATTTCTTCTAAGTTGATGTCAAAATCTGCTGGGAGCTGAAGCATATTAAAGACTTGACTTCCTTCACTTAAGCTGTCAGTTTCAGCATAAAGATAATCTGTAGGGAGGAAGAAATGCTTAAGAGCTATTAGTCAGTCTTTTACTCCTCTCCTGTAATGTTTTCTTTCTTTTGTTTCTCTCTATATATTTTTATTCTATAACACATCCATTTGAATTTAAGTCGAAAAAATATTAAAAGAATGATAATAAAATGTCAGCTTTGAAGAACAGCATTGCATATGTCATCTAACATTATAGGTAGGCATTCCATTTCTTGAAAACACTTTGTACTCTGTATCCAATATGTTCTCTGTACATTCCCACAACTATTTGTTATCTGTTTTTCTTCAGCAGTTTATTCTTTATGGGGTATTATACTCTAGTTTCAGTAAAAGGTTTGGAGTTTTTCAGAGGAAATTGCAATATGTGATGGCCAATTCTCAAGCACATTTCTTTAACATAAGAGGTTGGAAGGCTCGGCTATAAGTGTGAAGAAAAGGCTGTTGGAATTCTCTGTCATGAGGCTAAAAGAAATAAAAGCAAAATAAAACAGGAAAATAAAATTAATTATTTTGAAACTCTATAAAGAAAAATGGCTCCTTTTTCTTTGCATTTAAAAGCCACACCCTGCAGAACCGGAATTGAAATCATTGGGCTGTTAGAATTGCAGCTCTTTAAAGATATAAGCATAAATTCAGTGTAATCTTTCACGTTGGAAGTTACTTAACTCAGAGATTTAGGACACAGTTTCAATAGTCTAGGCAAACACATGATAAATTCACTGGGTCTGTCTGTAAAAATGAAATTGAAATAATAAATAATGTCCTGAGAAGTCAAAACTGGCATTAAGATCTAGTTCAGAGAATAAAAGGACAGAAAAGTTCTGAGTAGAGGGACTTAACCTGGGAAAGATAAAGAATATTGCCAAAAAGGGACTGAGGAGAGGCAATGGGTCAAAACTGGTAACAGTAAGATCAAGATATGGCCTTTTCCATTAAGAAGGTTTGGCCCTTTGTAAAGATAAAATGCAGATGCAACAATTGAATTAGACTTCACAACTTGATGAAGATCAAGAAAGCTGAAGTACCAGCTGTGTATTTTTTATTCCCTTGGGTGGGCATTACTACTAAGAAAGACAAAGTACTTGTTGGATCTTTTTTTCTCTTTTATGCAAACATTTGCAGGAAGTGTAGCCTCTCCTTGAAAAAAAGAAGCCAGATGAGGATCTCATAAAAAATATCATGATTATTAGGTGTTCCATTCGTTCAACACACCAGTGACCAAGAACTGTTAGATAAGATTGAAAAATGAAGGTTAATATTATTAGCTAGCATTTGCAAAACAGAAAATGATTCCCATCTGTCCTGGTTTCAGCTGAGTCAGAGTTGATCTTCTTCATAGTGCCTGGTATGAAGCCGTGTTTTGGCTTTGGGAGAAAAATGATGTTGATAACACACAAACATTTCTGTCATTACTGAGCAGTGCTGCACAGAGCCAAGGAAATTTCAGTTTCTCAGCTTCTTGTACTGTCCTGCCAGTGATGGGGGCCAAGGGGGCACAAGTTGCAGGGAGGAGATAGAACCAGGACAGCTGACCTAAACTGGCCAAAAGGATGTCCTGTAACACAAGGCATAATGTGAAAACCATAAAGCGGAGGGGAGCTGGCTTTGGGGCAGCTGCTGCTTGGGGGCTGGTTGGACATTAGTTCATGGATGGTGAGCAATTGTGTTGTGCACCACTTGTTTTTTTAAATATACATATATATATATTGTTATCATTTCTGTTATTTCTTCCTTTTCTGCCTTAGTAAATAGTTTTTATCTCAACCTATATGTTCTACTTTTTTTCTGGATTTTCTCCCTTGTCTTACTGGGAGGGGAGAGAGTGACTGAATGGATCTGTGTTGCTTAACTTCTTGCCTGGTTACATCACAACACCCATAATCTCCTCCTGTCTTTCATTAAACATGTACTGTTGTGGTGGCTTAACACTTTGTCTCAATACGATGTTGGGGGAGGATTCTTTATGATCCAAAGAGACAAAATTAACAAACAAACAAGGTCAAATGCTGTAAACTCACCCATTTAATGTTAATGTAATGGAAGGCTAGCGATATGAAACATAGGAAAGATAGCAAGGTAGAAGAATAAGCAAGAGTTTGGGACAGGTGATCTCAAAAAGCCACCAACATGGGTCCACTGATCTTCAGTCTTCAGTGCTGGTCCTGCCACCGATGCCCCGCTTCCCCTGTTGGTTCATTCTCTGGTCCCTGTTTCTGCTGGTCGCCTTCTGGTCTGCCACTGGTGCTGCTGCATTAATCCTTTATGTGCAACTCACCATCTGAAACTCCGCTGGTGTGTCAGACTGTGGTTGACTTGGCCTCAGGAGAAGCCTGTTGTCAGATTCCTGCTGGCTAAACTGCTTCAGGCGTGTAGGAGTACCAATGGCTACTTGCCAAGGATGCCATGGACCCAGCGGCCCTTCTGTTTGCTCTTTCCACAACCCCAGGCAGAGGATTGCTGTCAGGGGTAACTGCCTGAGGCACTGCAGTTCTCAGCAGCCATTCGATTTCACAACTCTATGCAGGCAAACATTGAGACAAGTGTCCCATGGATCAGTCTCTCACACACTTTTAGGTTAGCTCAGCTTAAGGACAGTGGGAGGAGATACAGTAATAAAAGCAAATGATTCAAGATAAGGACAGGGACAACATTCACCAATTACCATCACAGGCCAAAAAAAAACAGCATAAAGGAGATTAATATGATTTGTTGCTAACTAGAGCTGTAAGAAACTGAAAACAGACTAGAAACATTTTCTTCCAATCCACCCTCTTTTATTTCCTTCCCCCAAGCAACACAGGGGAAAGAGAATGATGTTGACAATCCACATCAATGCTCCATGTGGGGCCCTCCCATAGGTTCTGTCCTTCCCAAACTGATCCTACGTGGGCTTCCCTTACTCTGCAGTTCTCCAAGCATGGCTCTATACCACAGGTCCAGGAGCTGCTCCAGCATGAAGCCCTATGGCTCCCCATGGCAGGTCCCCCAGACCTCTTTCTCCACCATGGCCTCCCGTTCTTCTCCATGGGCCTACTCCTGCGAGGACTGTCCATGGGCTGTGGCTTCCTTCAGGCCATATGCCCCTGCTGCACCATGGGCTCCTCCATGGCTGCACGTGGAGATCTGCTCCGCAGGGTGCCTGTGGGCTGTAGGAGGACAGCCTGCTCCACCATGGGCCCCTCCTGGGCCGCAGGGAGCTTCTGCTTCGTGCCTGTAGCGCCTCCTGCTCTCTTTCTGCACCGACCTTGGTGACTGCAGGGCTGCTTCTCTCCCATTTGCACTTCTCACTCCCAGTTGCTGTTGTGCAGTAATTTTTCCCTTTCTTAAATCTGCTTTCACCAGATGTGCAACCATCATTATTCATTGGATCAGCTCTGACAAACAGTGGGTCCCTTTTCAAGCTCAATGATACGGGTTCTCGCCTAACACAGGTAAGCTTCTGTCCTCTTCTCACAGACGCTATCTCTGCAGCCCTCTCCCTGTCAAAATATCACGTAAGTCAAATATGACTCTACCTTGTGAGTGAGTTTCATATAAATGAAGAGTGGCCTGAAGAAGTCTCTGGTCACTGTAGAACATGACATGCTTAACCCACATGAGAAGGAGTGGCAAGAAATAATAGTTAGAACTGAGGAGAAATATTAATGACAATATTTTTTACCAACTGAACTGCCATTGTACCTAAATATTACTTGATGCTATGCTTGGGTGAGAAGATAAAATCCTAGAGTAAAAATGAAGAAAGCAAGATGGTCTCTGAAGTGACTTGTAAGTCTGTCATCAGTCGGTTGATGACACATCTGTCAGAGCTTGTATTAGCCCAGAATACAGAGACACGGTCACTGTGACCAGGATCGGAGAGTTGAAAAGCTAGTAATTTCTGATGGAGCCAATGAAAGCCATCTCTCTGCTGTGAAAGAAGGGATGCGGCTCTTTGATGAACTGCAAATCAGGTTTTTAGCTGCAAGTTGGACACAAGGATGTCACCAGCCCGTTCTGAACAACTGCCCACACTGAACATGCATCCCAGCAGATTTTGAGAGGATCTTGGTGAAACCAGCCTGGGAGTATGGGAAGGAGGCAGAGGACTGACACAGGATGAGGTAAAAGCCAAAACCCTTCAAGACATTGTCAGACCCCTTNTATTAAAAAGGATCATAATTCTAGCAGTGTCTCTCCCTGTGCCTTTGAGATGAACAGTTTGTTTTCAGTGCAACTGTGAAAGATCCGTGTGCACATTAGTATATTTTCTGACTACAGCAGCACAGGTGAGAGAAAAGTATCAATGAAGTAGAAAAATCAGAATTGAATGATGGAGTTCATTAAGTGAGAAATGGAGGAAAAATGAAGGGCATTTTAGTGATAAAGTAGAATAAAAGGCCAAATAAGACTAAAAATAATGATAAAATTGTGTTCATAATGTAAGGCATGGGATTAAAAGAAAAAGGCTTAGCAATGAATTCAGAGTAAAAAATAAAAATGTATATAGTAATGTCTTTCTTCATTTAAAGTTGCAGTCTTTGTTGCATATTTACAGGTGTATTGCCCTATTCATCTGATGTCTGATTCTGCTTCTTTTGGTTGCACCAACTAATAAATGGATTCAGATAGAAAAGTACTTGAAATTATACTGGTTTTTGCTGCAGATTCATTTGTAGGGAAGATGAACCTCATTCTTTTCTCCATATTTCTGTTTACAGATTTTCCTTTCTGTGTTTGCTCTACCTCCTTTTCCTGGGTCTCACACAGTAGGGCGGCCATCTGTTTTCCAATGAGACATTGATGTTTCTAGCTTTGTTGTTTACAGAAGTAATGAAAACAACTTGATGGAATTGCTTGTCTGGATAGGATACCAGCATTATTAGAAACAGTGAGAGAAACTGTCACTGGGAAAAACTTTGGTCCTTCCTAGGGTAGAAAGTTGACAGTATTCAGTTGTAATTTTATTCCCAATCTAGGAAGTAGCAACAGGAACAATTTCTCAGGAACTTTTATTTTGTCATCAGACTAATTTGCTCTGACTAATTCATTGAACAGCTAGAGACAAAATTTCTTGCATTTTTCTTTTCATTCTGTCCAACTTAAGATAGGCATTTGGCTGGCATGTAGTATGCTAGCAAGTTCTGACACACCTGGGCTGCATATACCAAACTGTATAGTGTGAAGGTTTAAGGAAACAGCATCTTACAAGCACTCCTTAGCACTTATGTAACATTTGCATTATGACAGTTTCCCTACTATATCCATAGTTATATATTACATCAGCATAAGTAAAAATGATTTAAACCTCAATTTTTGGAGCAGATCTATGGTCATAATAATTACAGTATAAAAGTACTTCCAGATATTCTTTTCAAACGGACTATTCATTAGTTTTTGTTGCATGGAGTGAGGCAAGAAGACTGAATAATACTGACTTTCAGGCAGCAATCCTGGGACATCCAGCAAAGGCTTGGCGCCAGTTATGGTGAAAAGATGCATTTGTTTTCAGGTAGATTTTCTGTTCAGTATTAAATGTTGTGGAAAGATACCACACTGACTGAAGAGTAAGGACAGTCTCATGACTTTATGACAGGGACAGAGGTTTTACAGGTGTTCATATCTCAATATCTTAAGAAATGCAGTCTGACAAAAGTTCAGAAGATACTCTAAATGCATGCTCAAGACAAAAAAAAAAAAAAAAAAGGCTCTGAAAATCATTTGGTGGAAATTATCTTGTTGGCAGAATATCAGATTTGATTGTAGCCATGAATGTAAACTATGATGAGGTTCAAAATCAGATCTATTTGTACTCTAGGAAATCCCCACAGGAGCTTCGGCTGGCTTATGTTACACAAGAAGGACTTCAGGTCTAACCACTGGCCTTGTATCATGAAGGAAGAAACAGTAGCTTTGCAAGGCCCTTGAAAGGAAAGGTAATATTACTGGATCTAAGCTAAGCTGCAGTTTTCCAAGCACATCATTTGTTTGTTAACAGCAACATTGTTTTTGCTCTACAAGTAAAAACATTCTGGTGCCGTTTTCCCATTTTATAACCTTTTTTTCAGATTGAGGAATACATCTTTCTGTAATACATCTTTTCTGTTTCATGTTACTCATTTTCTATAGAAATTTAATTCTACTTCTTTTTCAAGTGAATTCTGCGCACTGTAATAACAGCTGCAGCTGCAGCTACTCCATTCTTAGGGACAGACTGTCAATACTGCAAAAGTCAAAGAAACTTCCAAGCATTGAACTGACATTTTTAAGGCTGAAAAGTGCATGGATTAAATTATCAAAGTGTAATCATGGACCTCAAAACTATGTTGTTTGATTCCTCTTTATATAAAATCTCTGACAGTAATCATACATTATTGACAGCACTGCTACCATTGAATCTTATTCAACTAGGGATTCATAACTTTTAGTTAAAAGGTTATAAGTCGTCCATAGATAAAAGCCTCCCACTTCAGATATCAAAAAGAAAACCTTTAATTTGAATTTGCTAATTTATTTTCCACCACAGGACTGACAATCAGGTATATAATTAATAAAAAATATGTGTATAAGTACTCATATTTTGAATTCAAAATCATCGATGTATTTTTGATCAAACTTATTATTATGCCAATACTGATAATAAGTATCTTATTGCTCTTAAAGAGGAGACGTGAGTCTCAGTGTACAAAGCAAAAATACTAAAAATAGGCAAGGTGTAGACTAAGTAGAAAACCTGCTATTTGTTCATGCTTTTGTTTATTGCCTGCAAGCATCTTCAATCAAGTCACTATTTGCTCTCTTTCCTGTTCATGTTTTTCAAATTTGAAACGCCTACTGTTACGATTCAGATGTTGGATGAAGTAGTTCATCTACATTTTATAAAGTTCTGGATTGTGATCTTGAATATTGATCCAGTATTTCCAAAAAACCAAAAAAATATATCTGAAGTACTAATTTTGAGAAAGTTTTGCTAGCTTTACATAGAGGTACAAGAAATTTGCTGTATTTTGAGCAGTTTAAGAGTGGACAAACCTTTCTGTGTAGATATAGCAGCTGCTGCAATGTACAACAGTAAAAGAAGAAAGCATAGAGTATTTAAGTCATTCTAGAAAAAATATATATGAATAATCTTCTGTTTACAAGGAGTAATATTCGACCTTTAAAGGTTAACATTTTCAATCATATGAAGTTCCAGATTTTTTGTCTGGGAAATACCCAGATG
>VXAV01008926.1:240707-256694 GCA_013399715.1 Alectura lathami | reverse complement strand
AAAGAAGCCATGTTTTATTCAGTGACAAAACTCTGCAAATCAAATGTGGTTGATCAAATATGGTTGCTAAAAGTAATTATTCATAGTCTAATTTTTGGCAGCCTTCTTTCAAGTGGTACCCATGAACTAAAGTGTAATACAGTTCAGTAAGTGTTAACTACCTATAATGTTATAGTAGGTCCATGAATCCCTTTGGTGTGTCCTTATAGTAATACAAGTGTTTTAGATTTCCTCTTGCTAATGTAGAAGCATGTTAATTCCTAACAAAGGACTTGCTGCAAAAGGAAAATAAATTACTTAGCAATTGTTTTTTTCCAAAAGCAAACAAGCTTTGTATCCTAATACCTAATCCACTATTTACTTGATCTGATCTAATCAGAAAGACAGTGGACCTGACTAGATCTTGATTCATCTCTTTAATAAACTCAAACTCGGAGAATATTTGGGGGAATAGAAAATGAAGGTATAAACCACAGGTAACAAGAATGAAGAAAGATATCTGCTTGTACTACTAAGCTCCATTAAGCTCCAGAGCTATGGTTGTGTAATGAAGTTGCGAAGTACCCAAAGGCAGATTTTTTCTTCATGGCAACTTTCCTTGCATTTATATTTCAGACTGAAATGAGTCTGTTACATAGGATATAATATAGCTGTATCTTGCCTTTCCTTTTCATTTCATCGTCTCTTGTGGCAGGGAACTATCCACTGGAAAGAAATCCATAACAAAACCGCAGACAAGTTCAGCTGAGAAAGACGGTGTATACAAAGACAAGCAACAACTCACGTTTAAGCCTCCAAACACTTCTACAGCTACAAATAAATAGTTGCAGATATGGCTGTGAGGAAGGTTGCGTGCATTTATGACAACTCATCATGAAGGCTGAGCGCAAAGGTAAGAATTCACCATATATTAATAAAAGTGACAAGTATCATGGAAGTTGTAAACAGAAGCAAGGATGAACACAGGGGAAATGTGCTACTACCCTATTCTTACTCTTCCGTAGGTATTTACATGCAAACATTGCTGGTTATAGGATGCTGTGTCCTACAGAGCTTTGCCCTACCCACAGTCTCTATTCTTACAGTCTTAATCAGATTTGGTCCATGATGGTTCTAGACAAAGAAATCAAACGAGTTAATGTTGCATCAAAATAAACAGATATTGAAGTTCTGACTGAGCAGTGTTTTAAACATATATATTGAAAATTTGAAAAAAAAAAAATAATAATAATATTTGCATAAGCCTTAGCATGAGTTACAAATGCAGACTTAGATCTACAGTTAGGATTTCCAGGCATCAACAAGCCTAGGCAGTTTTACTGGAGACTTGCTGTTTGTCATCAGGTCTACCTGGAACACACAATGGATGTGTTTAAACATAGCCACTGCTTAGACCACATGACTAGCTTATTACTATTATTATTACTTAATTAGTTATTTTTAAAACTTGCAATTTCAGATCAGACTGTAACCAGAGCATGCTCTGGAGCCAGCATGTACATAAAGCACATAAATATCCCTCCTTAAATTAGTAACTACTTGAATTCTATTGCAATTTATGGGTTGCAAAATGGGTTGGGAAAGTCCTTTTATAAGCCCCAGCTTCTAGAGAAACTCATTATATCTGGTCTCGACTTGGTATTACCCAAAACATACAACAGCAATCTTCCTCACACAAAAGCATGCATCTTAGCCCATAAGCTTTAGTTACAGTCTAACCCTTCTAAAATGACTGAATTACATATACATTTGTGTGTGTAATATGTGTATATGTAATAGCTCCTAATGCTGGCCCAGCTCAGGGCCTGCAGCTGCTCCTCTGGCAGACAAAGAGCACTGGGAATCAGAACCCGATCTCCAGACTGCTAGTTTTCAGCTGCAGCTAGAAGCCATGCTCATAGAGCTGCTATCTAAATACCACCTACCCTGTAACTGCAAGCAGCAGACACAGCATATTTTGGTCTGTTGTTTACAACGCTCATTGCTGTTTACCACTGAACTTACTGTCATTGTTTATGTGCTCAGAACAGATGCAAAACAGGCTTTTCTTGGTACTTTTTTTTTAACAGCTAGGAAAAAAAAAAAAAGGCATACAATTGGTGAGATTTGTCCCTATTAATGTCACATCACATGCATCACTGGCTATGTAGGAAAGCATGAGTTCTTTCCCTTATGCTCACCATTAATGATTACATACAATGCATGTGCTGTGATGGGCAGCAGGTACAGCATATTGTTCATATGGCAACCAGCGAAAATAATTGTGTTACTCTCTAAGCTTCCTTTCAGCGTAATGAAAATGGATTAAAAAAGAAATCATATGGAGAGCAGAACTAACAAAACCTGGTTTCTCCACAGATTTACTTCCCACACACTGTTTACACTTAACGCCATTTTCTCTAGCCTCTCTCGAATTTCTTCTTCCAGCTCTCCTCACTGGCAGCCGGGCCAGGGGTACCACTGTAGTCTGCTCAGCATATAGTTACACTGAACCTCTGGTCAATCTGTGTATGTTCATCAGTCATTTCATTTATTGAAAGATCCCACCTTTACCAGCAACATTTGTAAGAACTTAGTATCTTTGATACCTCCATTTCTATTTCAGATCAGGCTGAGTTTGGCCAACTACTTGCAAAGATGCTAGAAGAAACAAAGAACAGTCTCACAAACCTCATATTATTACATAACCAAGCTGAAAAAGGTGCTATGTAAATTTTTTACTACTGGGTTCTGAACTTGAGTCTGAATTCACACACCCACAGCTTTCTCGAAGTGAATGAGAAGCTTTTTATGAGGAACACCACACATGAAATCATGAGTGGAGACTTTCAGGAAAAAAAAAAAAACAAACATGCACAGGCAATTCATTAAGACAACTCAAGGAAACCATAAGAATGATTGGATAGCTCGGTTTTCTAACAATATTCCAATGCAATTCGCAAGTGAGTAACCACAGCACTAAGATAAAAAGATTTTTTAATACTATACAAAACATAACTTATCTTGACAATACAAAAGTTAGGCATCTTGAAGGAGCAAGGCAGCCTAATCCTGAGTACTCCATTGAATCGAGTCACTACCAACTAACCCTTATTTTAACCTGTCCAACCAATGACACTTTCACTGATATGTAACAGCATTGTAAAAACTGCAGCCAAACCCAGCTGCTGGGCCAGCAACTTCATATTGGTCAAAGGTGACAAGGCCAAGACCAGGAGCCACCGACACAGCTGGATTCTCATGTATTGAGTTCACTGATGAGATTCATTTGACCTGTCAGAGTATTTTGCAGACAAAAGACTGGGGGAAGGGAGCTGACAGATGGACAAAGTTGGACTCCAAACACAAAGAAAAGGCATGATGCTAAAGTAAAGTACTGAAGAAAAATGCTGTTCAAAGTTTGAATGATTTATCCGTTTATCAAAAAAAGCACCAGCCCCATATACTCTACTTTTGAATGGTTTTCAGAGAATAATGATTTAAAAAAAAAAAAAAAAACACAAAGGTCAAGCAAGGAGAATACCCAGATATTTATTATTATATAGAGAAGGGTGGAAAACAAAGCATGACATAGAACAGATGCCCAGGGAACACCGGACTTACTTGTGATTTTTTTTCTATTTACAGCATGTTCCATACTATTGCCTAAGATGAGAAGTGTACAGCAGATACGCAAAGGAGTTACTGAGCAGGTCTTTCCTTCTTTACATGGGACAGAGTAAGCCAAGTCACAACATTTAGACTTCATTACATCCAATTCTCATCCTCCAAGGAAAAGGTAGGCAGCTTGCTTTCATGCCTGACATTCTCCAGACTCATTACTCCTTTCCTACGTTTTGGCTATAGCAGATTATCAGTGGCTGGACAAGACAAAAGAGGAGGCTGTGATGTCACTGACAACTAAACAAGGAGGTATGACTGGCAGATGGGCCAACTGCCGTACTTCCAACCACAAGCAACATTCGCCAAGTATTATAAGGCTAGGGAACAGCAAACAAAGAAGTGAGAGATGCACTTAAAGAAAGCAAGAAGATATGAAAGAAGGGAAACAGACCCCTAGAAAAAGACTTATTGTAGAATCATAGAATAGCTTGGGTTGGAAGGGACCTCAAAGATCATCTAGTTCCAACCCCCCTGCTGTGGACAGGGCTGCCAGCCACTAGCTCACTACATCAAACTGCCCAGGAACCCATCCAGCCTGGCCTTCAACACAGCCAGGGATGGGGCAGCCACAGCTTCTCTGGGCAGCCTGTGCCAGCGCCTCACCACTCTCTCAGGGAAGAATTTCTTCCTCATGTCCAACCTAAACCTCCTCTCTTTCAGTTTTAGCCCATTCCCCCTTGTCCTACCATTATCCACCTGTGTAAAAAGTCGGTCCCCTCCTGCCTGTAAGCTCCTTTCAAGTATTGGAAGGCCGCAATGAGGTCTCCCCAGAGTCTTCTCTTTTCCAAGCTAAACAATCCCAACTCCCTCAACCTTTCCTCATACGAGAGGTGCTCCAGCCCTCTGAGCATTTTGGTGGCCCTCCTCTGGACCCGCTCCAACAGCTCCACATCCCCTCTGTACTGGGGGCCCCAGGCCTGGACACAGCACTCCAGGTGAGGCCTTCCAAGGGCAGAGTAGAGGGGGACGATCACCTCCCTCTCCCTGCTGGCCACCCCTCTCTTGATGCAGCCCAGGATGCCATTGGCCTTCCTGGCTGCAAGAGCGCACTGCCGGCTCATGGCCAGCTTTTCGTCAATCACAATGCCCCAGTCCTTCTCCGTAAGGCTGCTCTCAAGGAGTTCATCTCCCAGTCTGTACACACACCTGGGATTGCCCCGACCCAAGTGCAACACCTTGCACTTGGCCTTGTTGAACCTCATCAGGTTCTCGTGGGCCCACTTTTCCAGCCTGTCCAGGTCCCTCTGGATGGCATCCCTTCCTTCAGGGGCATCAACTGCACCACTCAGCTTGGTGTCAGCAGCAAACTTGCTGAGGCTGCACTCCATCCCACAGTCTAAGTCGTCAATAAAGATGTTGAAGAGCACCGGTCCCAAGACAGACCCCTGGGGGACACCGCTTGTGACCGGCCTCCACCTGGACGTAGAGCCATTGACTACAACACTTTGGCTGCGACCATCCAGACAGTTCTTTATCCAGAGAACAGTCCACTCATCAAATCCGTATCTCTCCAGTTTAGAGATAAGGAGATGGTGTGGGACCATGTCAAAGGCCTTGCACAGGTCCAGGTAGATGACATCCATCGCCCTTCCTTGGTCCACTGATGCCGTCACTCCATCACAGAAGGCCACCAGATTGGTCAGGCACGACCTGCCCTTGGTGAAGCCATGCTGGCTGACTCGGATCACCTCCTCATCTCGCATGTGCCTTAGCATCTCCTCCTTGCAGTCATAACAGCAACTTCAGGAAAAGAGAAATGTAACATTTTCTTAAGTGTACTTCTTTGCTGACAAATAGTTACCCTCTTGTGATTATCAAAATCCACTTGCATTTGAAAGGGAACAATTTCATCGGCCACAAGTATACTATAGAGGAGTAGAAAGACATGGTCATTTTTCTGGGCTAAAGAAGCAAATCATGCTCAACAGGAGTTTTGCAGGACTCTAGTAGCTCACTTTAGTAATAGATTAACAAGTATGTTGTTCATAACTAACAAATCTCACAAACTGGAAGATGTAGAAGCAGACAATAATCCCTACTACAAGCAGTGATATGTTTTTATCTATTACTTTAGAACGAAAGTTTATTAGACTGATTTCAAGTAATAATTTCTTTATTCCCTAAACTTCTCTAAGGAAAATGCTAACTTTGCATAATCTGACAACCTGATGCATGCTTTCCATGTCTGCAGGAACAAAAAGTCAAGAACACTGGCATTAGACTACTCTCACAGAGCACATTACTAATGCAGTGCTGTTGTGGTACCTGCACAGAACAGTTCAACCTGGGACAAACCATATGATACACTGTGGTTCAGCATGGAAAAAGTATCTCACACTAAGTAGAAAAGTTTCTTGGGGTGTGAAAGAAGAAAGCAATCATGCTGAATTTCTCAAAATTGAAGAAAGTCTGGAGGAGACAATGCCATTGCTGAGTGGAACAGATTAAGAAGAAAGGTGGCACTCTGTAAGTGCTAGAGCTTGTTCTTAAGTCTCACATAATGGTGCTATCCTGCAAAAAGAAGAATAGTTACACTTGAACAGAACTCAATATCGTTCTGCTTTTCAGTGAAAACCTTGCCACAATCATCAGGGAAGAAACAAATCTGCACAAAGAGGTCCCACTTGGTGCATCTCCCACCAGCTGCGATATAAAGAAAAGCTGTCACATAGCAACCAAGCAAGAGTTCACAAATGGCGGTCCTGTCTGTGGCTGGGCACAGAAGGAAGAACTGAGGTGGGGAAAATCTTTTTAAAATCTTGAGCACAGGCAGCAGACTTGACACAGTTTTCTACAACCAGCAGGTCTGGTTTGCCTACTTGTCATTGCCAAGAAACAGCCATGTGATGCAGTAGCTTAATTTGGGGGAGGCGGGAGGAGGAATAAATAAGAAAACATTACTTTATGGCTTTGTACAGTGATACTGTTGCCTGGCCAGCAAACAACAGCACTTTTGGCAAATGCTGATGTCCACCAGGACAGAAGCAACCTGCTGATCTATTCAGTGGCACACAAGGCCCAAGAGCTTACCAGGTACCCGTGTACAGATTTCTCCTAATTCCATGATAATGGAAAATTTCCATTGCTCTTCCATTTCCATGATAATATTTAAATAGCCTTTGAAGATTAAAACATTACCAGAAGTTCAACAGCAACTGTCCATTGGAAGCTCTACACTGTAAGCAAGCGTCGAGGACAATGCTCTGTCAATTAAAAATTCCAGAAACAATGACTGAGTTACTGGCGAGTAAAAGAAGGCTGTGCTCCTAATGAAGATATATTAACAGAGAAAAACAATTTACTTTCCACCTCTATAGTACTCAGTGCTTGAACTCAGGATGCATTCATTCCATTTCTGAGCTTTGCCCCCTCCCAGTCCCGCTGACAGATCAGGCTCACACCAATCTGAACAGCTACACAAGGGAGCTCAGGACTAGCGCACAACTGAGAATTAAGGTATTAACATTTGGAAAACTTCACTGTAATCTTTAGCTGAAAGGCACCACAGAAACAAAGTATTATTAGAAGCATGTCCTATATGGCCGGCCAAGACAAGTTCAAATATTATTTCTACAGGGAGACAAGAACTAAAACATTTCCTCCCTTTACTTCCTATTGGAAACTTTCCCATACCTAAGAGATTTCATGGCTGCTCTACTCCCAAGTACCACAGTTTCATCCATGTTGGTGGTCCAGTAGTGACCTTCTCTTCAGGGTTTCCTCCTCTATCTAACCCAAAATAAACAGCA
This sequence comes from Alectura lathami, assembly GCA_013399715.1. Taxonomy (NCBI): domain Eukaryota; kingdom Metazoa; phylum Chordata; class Aves; order Galliformes; family Megapodiidae; genus Alectura; species Alectura lathami. Next base: position 249,282 of record VXAV01008926.1, on the reverse strand, counting down.
AAGTCTGCATCGACATTGGAAAAGTGGAGTTGTTTCATGCATCACTCCACAAGACCCAAAAGTGCAAAACACTTAACTAGACAACTTAGTCAGAGAGAGACAGAGCTTATAGCATGATGTTCTTCAACCTATTGAGAAGGTCATGACCTACTTAGGATAAAAGGGAAACAACAGTATCATAAACTGTTAGAAAAAAAAAATGGATTTTGAAACTACTATTTACTTCCTCCAAATCTCCGCTAGCTTGCCCTCTTCATCCACTTGCCTGATTCTGCCCAAATCCCTTCATAAGACCAGCTATTTTTTTTCCGAATATATTTCCGAAAATACAGATATTTGCATCAGAAAAAAAGAGCAATGTCATGAAAGAATGCAGAAGATGGTCATTGTATTTCACATCTCTTACTCATTCCCCTTGCAGGCCAATTTGTACACATATATATACAGGAAAATGTATTATTTCAAAACAGTGTTCTAAGAAATGATGAAAATCCTAGAGCATGATGACTTTGTAGCTAAAAAGCACCATACTGACAGCAATCAGGCAGAAAGTCATTTCCCATATTTTGAAAGTGTGGCTTCTCTTTTTCAATTCCCCAGCTCCATTCACATGTTTCATGCAAGAGAAAATTTGATTCTGAAAAACGTCACAAATAAAAGGAAGAAGTAAGACTGATATCATCATTATATGAGTGACGCTCATACCAGCAATGCCAATGGAAGCAGGAATATATTTCAAAGGAAAAACAATAGGCAAATAGAAAACAGAAGTCTGTTTTCTGTGGTGGGCTAAGGATTTGAGCTTTACTGAGACCCATTTGCCAAAGCAAGAGCTCAGAGCCCAGTCCCAAACCATGCAAACCACAGGTCAGGACACACAGCAGTGTCATTGCTTTGTCATCATATTCTTCTTCGCATCTCAGCGCCGGAGATCCTTAACAACCTGTCCTGTTTCATATAACTCCCATCAAGTAGTTTCAGAATTCCTATAGCAAACGAGATTACAATTTCTCCTCATGGTACAGCTTTCTAGTATCTCAAATAATTTGTAATAGTGCTGCTGTATTTACCTGTTCTCAGTTCTCTCTCCCTCATAAGAATAAACAGAAAATGTATGTTCTATGGAGAAACACAATACCTCCCAGGAAGGAGTTAAAAAAATAAATAAAAAAGCAGAAATAGATATGGTGCTGAAGAACAAAATACTAGGGATCTCCAGGATAGATACAATTTACCCATTAGCTCAGGAAGCAGCAGACCACCACAAACAGGCTCAGAAACCTCAGGTTTTCATCCTGAAAAACAGACTGTATTTATCAAAACCAGCAAGAAAAATTAATTAACAGATTTTTTCATGTGACATGGGTTCTTTTGAAGACCTTTCAGGGGAAAGGCAAGCTAAACCACCTTATTCGGCTTGCAGCACTCACAGGTATTAAGAGACTCAGACTCAACTCCTGCTGCAACCTCTTCAGAACAGTGACTTTCAGACTTCGTAAATCATCCCATCAAAGCCATTGTGTTTTTCCCCAAAGGCCCTTTCCAATATGAATTAATTCATGATTCTGTATCTCCAAAGTTTCAGCTTCGGGGGAAAAAAAAAAAAGGAATAAAAATGAGATTACATTTCTCTGATACAGATATTTTGTCAAAAAGAAATAATCCCCAGGCTTGTCTTCTAGCCAACTGCTTTGAAAATCCCCAAATCAAAGTAAACCTCAAAAATGAAAGAGTCATATTGAGATATATTAACAGTCTGACTTCATAATGTAATTTGAGAAATTATTTTTTGAAATCCTTACTGTGGACTAAATACTTCAGAAGGTATAATGAAGCTCTACCACTTCATTTTTAAATTATCATCCTAATGCAAGTAACCAAGATGCTTCAGCAAAGCACATGACAAATCAACCAAAGAAAGTACGCGTATCATCATAACACCTTTACCTTACAGACTCTCTGAGCACAAGGAGTTTCAGGGAAGTTTTCATAAATTGGTCCCCAGCGGAAGAACTTCCAAGAAGATTCCTGATCCTCTTATCTGTGAGACTGAAGCTTCTAATCTCAAGTAATGGTCTACTCCCACAGGCAATATGTTACAATTGTTGGCAGTGTTTGTATGATATTCCAAATTTTCCCGGTTCACCTACATCAGATATATCTTCAAGTCACTTTTAATACATTGCCAGGATACTTCTGAATCCCATGGAGCTGCCAAAACGGCTGAAAGCTTCATGCTTCTCAACAGCAAGGAATTCACTTGGATACAGACAGATTGGCAGGAAATGGATGTACTTTACAGATACCTACCTTGGTTAGGGGTTCAGGCTTAGGAGTGAACCCTCATTCCCTAGCCTGTTGCAGATTGACATGAATTGGTCAAGAGGCATCAGCGTGCTGCTCTACACATCTTAAACTACTGTAATTTGTCACACAAGTATCAAGGTACTACAGCACACACACTGCACATACTTCGTCACCTCTACGAGTCACCATACTCCATGAGTCCTATGCATTTTGCTTCTCACAGACTGAGTGCCATTGTGCACAGCTCCTCAAAACATCACCTTCTTCACATCTAAGGACTTCACCTCTTCTTCCCCTCCATGACAAAATAGGTCCAGACTTACGCTTGTGAACTAGAAACATGAGCTACAATAGTGATAAAAAACAAAGCCCAACAAAGACAAGGCCACCTCCTTGTCTCAGTTTGAACCACAGGCAACTGAGGAATTGAAGACTGAGTTCCAGCCTTGGAAGTACTCCTTTGAATGAAGGATTCATACAGGTGGTTCAGTTTTGACTTCAAAGCTCTGGGTAAGGTTCCATCTACCCTAGCATTTATTTTTGAAGTTGCAGTGCAGTTCTGAAGCAAAAGTCTTCCACCTGTCCCCACCTACCACCTGCTGGTTTGGTTTGTAAAGAAGTTTCAATGCACCTGAGCTACATTCCTTTTAGAAGAAACTAAAGCAAAAGCTCACATCGGGATGCACAGCAAAGGCACTCCGTCTACTTAAAGGATCAAAACAATGAGTAGATATTTGAATGTCTTCAAAACATAAAATTCAGAAGTAAAAATGACTAGTCAAAAGTAAACCTCCAGGGTCTTCAGCATAAACTTTTGGCCTACTGTTTCTCTTTTCCAGAAATCCAAATTGCACCGATCATACTGATTTTATTCTTTTAGAAAACTGTGTTAGTGAGGTCTCAGATCGGCTCATCCAGTTTCTTACCACACACATTCATATACAAATGCTTCACTCAGTTCCAATGACATCAAGACTAGCCCAGAACCCCAGCAAAGGTCATGCCACTTACCAAGCCATTGCACGTGCTGATTGCTGCTGTCCCACTCCCAGAACCTGGCTGCAATACTGTGCCAATAAAGTGGCAAATAACTCCCGAGTGAGTTGCAATCTTCGCACTAGTATAGTTGCCACGTCTCCTCTCTACTACATAGTTGTGGGAAAGAAATCCCATGTGGACAGTCAAGTTGAAAAACAAATCCTTCTCTTTGTGGTTAATTTTATAATATACCACATTTTCTTTTCTGCCGAGATCTCTCTTCTTCCTCGTGTTTAGGATGTGATGGTGTAAATTAAAAGAAACAAAATGCCCATCTGCATCTACTCTTGTTGGATCAACCACGTGGTATTCTCGCAATGTCTTGACAAATTGCCCTGAGAGGAATGGGAAAAAAAAAAAGAAAAAAGAAAAAAGAAAAACAAGAGTAAGCGCTAGCCTGTTCAGGGGTCATGTGGTTTAAAAGAAAGCTCAAGAGTCACAGCAATTCACAATGCCATCATACTGGCACAATGGCAGAGAGTAAACAGACTATTATGCAATCCAGTCCTCATCTGTGCTTTCTACTCTCCCATCAAAACACTCAACTTTCAAAGCTGAACATTCTCCTTTTTAAGTATTTCGTCAACACTCAGATGAATCACTGACTCTTCCTGTCCCCATTCCCAATCCCACAAAAGCTGGGAACACTCTCTATTTTGCATCCCCACACATTCAAAAAGCTGACGCCCTAAAGTAGAGCCTTTAAGGAATTTTACAGAAGGGTTTGAAGGAGAATGAAGTTAACTGTACCATTCTGCATAAGGATTTCCAACCAGGATCAGACTGGACACCTTACAAGGATCTAGAGGAAGAAATGAGGATCTAGCAGGGAATGAAAGCATCACTGGAGCTCTTGTCTCCTGTTATGATAAAGAACACCTGTTCCTGACTTTTTTTTTTTTTTTTAATTAGTGTAAAACTTAAAAGCCCCAAGCAAATAACAATCCTGTGTAAGAACTCATACCCCATAGGCTGCCATAATTGACTTCAGCTGAAGAAATCAGAGACTGAATATCTCTCAGTGAAAAGAAATTGTGAGGATGCATGTCATTCAAATTTCACTTTCCCAGGGCTGTTCTTTATTCCCAAAGACCCAGTCACTTACACATGAAGTGATTACACTTCATTAATTAAGCTGATGATTAACAAAGCAATTAACCCGCTCCATAAACTTTTAGGGCAATTTATTCCTCGCTAGGACTGCTAAGACAATTCTTTTAGATGCACTTGTATCTCTATTGACTGCACCTTCAGAGCTTCACAGGCTAAATCATGCCCAGACAGATTATCTGTCTGGTTTCATTGCCTTTGGGAAGGAACATATCTCCTTCATCCCCACTAGCTGCAGCATGGGACATGACTGCCTCAGGCCATGAGCACCTGAGATGCATATGCTGAAGCATTCCTAAACTAAAACCAAAACACACGTGCACACACACAAAGAAAAGAGAAACACATTGCACTTCCCAGCACATACTCAAAATTAAGGACAATTTGGCTTTGTCTCGGTAGCATCCTTTTTATTTCAGAAGCAATCTTATCACTTTCCTACACAACTGATTCCTTTGTACGCAAGTCTTAACAGCAGCCTACAACGACTTCATGCCTTCACAGGAAAAGCCACAGCAGTGCGATCTTAGATCTCTACAGCTGCAGGTCTCGCCAACAGGGAGACTCACACTCACCACAAATTCTGAGGGACAGCTCCTGCTCTTGTCCACATCAGCACAGTAGGGACTGAGAGGTTGAAAACTCAACCCACACACTCCTGTCTGGAGTTTACTAGGCAGCCTGTTGGCAGCACAGCAGGTGCCTGCTGCCTGACAATCTAGCGGCTGAAAGTACACTGCCCCCACTTCCTCACGCTCTGGTGTGAAGGAAGAATAGGCAGGGGAAGAGAGGATAAACCCAAAACCACATCTTACGTGCAGAAGCTGAGTTACAGAACTTTTGGGTATTTTCCTCCATACCTCACATTGTGCTAGTAAAGGCAGGGTTACAGAGAGTGCTGGAAGACCAAGCCCCATTTCCATGTTTTTCAGCTCAATCCATTGAACAACCAAATTAAAACTCCAAAGGAAATCTCTGCGGTTTGCCATCACTGGACAATGTGACTCTGCTTGATGTCTTGACTTTAATTAGTTGTGGCTGAACAGCTAAGCTCCACTCAAGACCAAAGGCTTGTGGTCTTGGACTTCAAACTATTTACGGAAGTTTTTTATTTCAGCACTACAATAACTAGTATGGGGAGGTTAAGGCAACATAGACATCAATGATAAAACTGAAAACAATGCTTAAGCATCCACTGACAACAGGTTGTTTCGAGGTCCCTTCCAATCTCTAACGTTCTGTGATTCTGTGATTCTGTTATCAAAGTAGAGAAGTCTAACTTCTTGCACCCTCTCTTTTAATCTCATGTCTGAATGCTAGTCACGGGAGAGTGAGGTTATGCTGAAATAATACTATACTCTAACATAACTGCAGAAAAGAATTATTAAAAATTCTGCAAAAGACCAGAGGGAATAAGATTACAGCACAATGAAGTTTAACAAGATGAGGCTAAAGATATTTCTGCAAGTAGTCATCAATGTTAGCAAAGGCAATCTTACCAATAGTAGAACAATTTACTGAGCTCCATACTAAGCCTAACACACCACTTGACCTTTGTAGCTAGAGAAGAGAGAGTCTAAAACAAAGAGAGGAGTCACAATTTTGATAATGCCTTTCTGCTCTTCCTGGAAAGAATAACACTCAACAAGAAGGAAGTGGCAGCTGAGAGAATAACTTAACACAATGCAGTCCACACCGTAGAAGAGTAAGGGCTGTATTCTTCAAAACCAGCTTCCTCAATCTTCCTAAAATAGTAATTACTTTATAATAAAACACTACAGGCCCCCATAAAACTTAGTGCCAGCAAACACTGAATGGAGGGAACCTATCCCAGCACCACAGATTAGCTTGAGGGCTGCCCTGCCCAGGTATTCTCCTTGCCCTCCAGGGAAGCCCTGGCCACCAATTGGCCCTGCTTCAGACTTGCAGGCCTGGAAAGGAAGACCTCCTAGGAGGCTTGTGGAGCTTCAGTGTGCAGCACGATTTGTCTTCCCACATCTGTAGTCTGGGTGCATTGGCTTGCATCATTGCCCTAAGCAGGACAACAGCATCATACTAAGCAGGACACAATCAGCACTTTGCCTTGGAACTGTGATGCTTGTGGGGTTCTGGACAGACTAGCAAGACTCGAGAGAAAGTCCCAGGCCCACAGGGCTTGCTTAAGGAATCTAGTTGCTGAAGTCATTTCAGAAACCCTCCCTACACACCTTGCCAACTCTGTGGCTTGACAAACATCTGATAATATTTAAAACCACTGCTGTCTGTTGCACTCCCATGTGGACTCAAACTCACAACATGTGGCAGAGCACTGCCTATATTAAGAACTGGTGTAGACAGAGCAGATAAACTAGGATAAAGGGAAAAACAGACATAGTCTGTCACACGTAACAGGAAATGCACAATTTTAGATGGAAAAGCTATTCTTCTGACAAAATTCCTTTGAAATGTGACACATCATCACTTGCACTGTTTCATCTTCTTCACTGTAGTTCATCTGCACGTGCACCTCAGACCACCTGGCTTCTTTTCAAATAATCCCTTGGGACAGGAAATGGCTCATGTCTGGTAGAAGTCTTCCCCAGCCAAATAAGGGCTCTGCACCCAGAAAACACCCTTCAGCTGAAAAGATAGGATCTAGGAAACTGCCATTGAGAGAGGCCCTGGGCATTTAGCAACATTAACTGTCAGATCAGCCACATCCACTGTGGATACCAAGTGAACACACACAAATAATTTTGCTATACACTAGTTTTAGTCCTAGCTGTTGCACACTTCACTCTTACCTCTGCACTTAATCTTCCCCAGCAAAAGAATAAAATTTTGAACTGTCCCACTACACAAAGCTTAGAAAATCGTAGTCTTTGATACCTGTAAAAGGAAATTAATTCTACATCCACTTCCAAAAGATAGGTAAATAAACTCCTAATCATCTGCTAACAGGACTATCCCTGTCATCTCCCTCTTAAGGACAAAAATGCAACCACTGTATTCATTCACCCTAAGTGTATCCAGTAGAAATTAAGTTCAGGGTAACTGTTGCTCAATTCCCAATCAGGTTATTTAACCACTTTTCCATTCCACTGTCTCTGTGGGGCACAGAAGACTTCCTCCTCTGTGCTCAAGCTCTCCCACTGACAGCATCACAAGTGTTGATTAGATCAGGAAGGTTTTCAGAAAGCAAAATTTCCTCCTACACTTTGAAGCCTTTGACCACTTAGCTAATCTTGATATTCCTCTCTTGGGAACTGTTTCTCAGCCCTTCTTAAAAATTCAACAGCATAAAATTCCTAAATTACGCTACCCCAGCTAGACCTTTAGCGGCTGCAAATGGTTCAATCAAGTTAAGCCACCTGAGGAAGCTGCCCTGTGTGTAGGGAGTGCTTGGCAAGAGGCTTCTCCAGCACACGAACCTCCTGTCCTCAATGCGTATGAGTAACTTGGAGTTGATTTTATATGCTGTTAACATCAATCCTTCTGCAGTCCTTGCTGTTGCAGTACAGAAGTGATTATTTGGCTAAAAATAATCTGACAGTCAGCTTTTTCAGTTTAGTAGTAAGAAATGGCACCGGTAATTGGAGCTGATGCTTCTTGACAAGTAATATGAACAAAATCCAGGACTTAACAATGCCTTTATCCATGCAGCACAACTTAACGACTTCCAAAAGCAACAGGAAGGCGCAGCCAGTGCTGTGCTTTATCGCTGTTAACCTTTAATTTATAGTCTCAGCCAGCCAGCTCCAGCAGCGTTGCACGGGTAGCACCGGGAGTTCATGCTCCAGTGTAGTAACGGCAGAACCGCTGCGGGGGCTAAAACACCGCGGATTTCACCGTCTTCCTGGTGTGAATAACACCAGGAAACAGCAACTCGATCCGCGGAAAGCAAACCCGGAGCTGCCGGCGGGGAACCGGCGGGAGCCCTCCCCGGCCGCCCTCCCTCCCGCCGCCCGCGTACCACCGACCTTGCCTCCCGTCGGGGAAGAGCGACCCGCCCGCCCCGCAGAGCGCCGGGACGTGAAGGACCAGGAGCCAGAAGGAGCCGCACGCCGCCCAGCTCCGCGGGACACATGGCATGGTGCGGGCGGGGAGCTCCGGGGACGCTTAGCCGGGCCGCGGCATGGCC
>VXAV01008926.1:223512-233922 GCA_013399715.1 Alectura lathami | reverse complement strand
AGCGGCAGAGCCGCTGCCCGCCGCGCCCCGCCGGTCCGGGCTCCGGGGCTGGGGAAGCAGAGCTGCTGTCACCCTGCCGAGCATGGGATGGGGGAGCCCTGCGAGCGCGAGTCCTGTTCGGCGGCCGCCGGCATGAAGGAAGGAGCGGGTCAGGAGCCCTGGGACGTGCCGCTGGGTCTGCTGGAGGGGGCCCAGGTGGGCAACAGGAGCAATGTGTCCTTCCTGCACCTCTTCAAGAACTTCAATCTGGAGCGAGCCGACGGGATGCAGGGGGACAGCTCCGACGTGGTGCGGATTGTCATCTCCCTTGTGTACTCGGTGGTGTGTGCCCTGGGGCTGGTGGGCAACCTGCTTGTGCTCTACCTGATGAAAAGCAAGCAAGGCTGGAGAAAGTCCTCCATCAACCTCTTTGTGACCAGCCTGGCAGTGACTGACTTCCAGTTTGTGCTGACCTTACCCTTCTGGGCTGTGGAGAATGCGCTCGACTTCAACTGGCTCTTTGGCAAGGCAATGTGTAAGATCGTCTCCTATGTGACAGCCATGAACATGTATGCCAGTGTTTTCTTCCTCACTGCCATGAGTGTGGCTCGTTATCGCTCTGTGGCTTCAGCATTGAAGAACCAGCGGCGAGGTGACCCGCTGGGTGGCTGCTGCTCTGCCATGTGGCTTTGTGCGCTCATCTGGCTGTTGGCAATCCTAGCTTCTCTGCCCCAAGCCATTTTTTCCACCACTGCCACCGTGTTTGATGATGTGCTCTGCCTTGTCAAGTTCCCTGAGGGCCGAGGCAGTAATGCCCAGTTCTGGCTGGGTCTGTACCAAATCCAAAAGGTGCTGCTGGGCTTTGTGCTGCCACTTGCCATCATCAGCCTCTGCTACTTGCTCCTGGTGCGTTTCATCAGCGACAAGCACATTGGCAGCACCTGCAGTGGCCCCAGCATTAAGCGTCGCTCCAAAGTGACTAAGTCGGTGTCCATTGTGGTGCTGTCATTCTTCTTGTGCTGGTTGCCCAACCAAGCGCTCACAACATGGAGCATCCTCATCAAACTCAATGTGGTGCACTTCAGTGCTGAGTACTTCCTCTCCCAGGTGTACCTCTTCCCCATCAGCGTGTGCCTGGCACACTCCAACAGCTGCCTCAACCCCATCCTCTACTGCTTGATGCGCAGGGAGTTCCGCAAGGCGCTCAAGAGCCTCCTCTGGAGGATCACCTCACCTTCCCTCACCACCATGCGTCCTTTCACTGACACCACCAAGCCGGAGCAAGAGGAACAAGCCCTGCATGCCTTGGTACCTGTCCACCCTGTTGCACCTTCCTCTGCTACTGCGGCCGTCCAGCCGGATCTGGCTTACTACCCGCCCGGGGTGGTGGTGTACAGCAGCCGCTGTGACATGCTGCCTGCTGCCTCCACAGAGCAACGCTGCTGAGTCGGCTCTGGGGATGGGACTGGGGGGTCTGTGCAGGATGTGGCCCTGGGACATTGAATGCCTGGTAGGAATGAAGGGAGGAGGGATGGGTGAAGGAGGGTGGGGAGAAGCTCTTCTGGGTTTGTTTGCTCTTGGAAGCTTGTTGGTGAAAATTGTCTTGAAAGCGTGCCTCAGACTGGAGAACAGGAGGAGGAGGAGGTTGTGGTGCACTGGGGATCAGGGTGTCTCTAAGAGATGCTTTTTAGTGCTTGCACCTGTCCTGGCTCCTCCTGGAGCACCAGCTGTGGGCTTAGCCTGGAAGGATGTGGGGCTGGGTGGGGTGGCTTGAGAAGCAAGGGGCCAGGACAAACAGGTACAGGGTTTCTGCTTTTTTGGGCTCAGCTCCTTTCTTCCTTCTAAAGGACTCAGAAGGACACAGGAAAGGGGAGACAAAGAGCACTGCACTCCGCTCCAGATCCTTGTGGGATCTGCTTTTCCATTTCCCTCATCCCCTCTGCTGCTGCCAGGATACAGAACAGGGTACAGAACCTGGACAGCTGAGGAGACACCCCAGAACAGGACTTGCAGCTTCATGAAAAGGTGTTGCTTTGCCTGGTTTTGGAGGGGAGGGAGGGAGAACCTCCTGTCTCCCATCATCATGTTGCCCCAGCCTTTTTGTGGGGGGAAACCCACATCCCCAGACTCTGTAGAGGCAGGCATCTCCCAGGCACATGGAAGCTGCAGGCTCTGTCCTTGTGCTTCAAACTGTTGGGTAATTCACTCCAGGAGATCAGCATAACTGTAAATAAAGGAGAAAATGGAGAGGGGGGGAATCAGACTATAGCCACTTCAAACTGGTTGCTCCAGGATAACTCTTAGTTCAGCTAAAACCAAGCACAAAGGTTTGTGTTCTGCTACAGTGATTGTAAAGGGTCTGCACTGATACTTGCCAGTGTTTGAACTAATTCAAGTTCAAATCCTAAGGTGTGAGGATCCTTAGAGGCTGCAGCTCAGCTCAGACACGCCAGAGATGGGCAGGAATAATTTCTGTCCCATCCAGTGTTCCAGAGAAACAGCTGGGGAAGTAATTTGTCGTTGATCTGAAATTAATTTGTAGGGGCATGGAAAAAAGCATAGTTTTGAGCTGTGAAACTTCTTATGGTAAAGTTATGTTTCCTTTTTGAAGTGGTTTTTTATTATTTTTTATTTTTTTAAATATGATGAAAGATTTTAAAATGGAAAGGTCCAAGTATTTATTTTTGAAGAAAGAAAAATGCAACAGCCCTTTTTTTTGGTCAGAACAAGTTTATTAATACCCAAAATCACATATGGGATGAATATGTCAATATAGTATACAAAAACTCCCTCTATTTTCATCTCCCTTTCCTGCAGCCTAACTCCAATATATACCTGACTCTGGTAAGAAATGTGTTTCTGCAGAGGGCTGTTTGCCACATCTAAGCACGGATAGAGAGCAAACATGCTATTGCTGTTCAGATGAAATTGCAATGCCATTAGTGGCAATTATGCTTTGCAGACTTGTTTGGATTTACTGTACATGTTAAGTCCTGTTGTAAAATTCCAGTTTGGCCTGGAGGCATCTAGTTATGCTACTTGCAATGAGAAGTTGTTTTTGTTTGTTTTTTTTTGAGTCAACAGAGACTTCTACTACAGCCTTGATTGCTGCCTAATGGGAAAGATGCTGAGATTTGCAAGGTGCCTGGAGAAGAACAGCAGAAGTGAGCTGGCTGCTGATGGACATATTTATTATGATGCAAAGACTCTGGAAAAAAAAAATCATACCTGCAGAAAATCTAAAGCATTTAAGGATTGTATGACTGTCACTTGAAGTTCTTAAATGCTAATTTGGCTGCCAGTTGAAGTCTGTAGGTACTTAAAGTTTTCCAGTAAAATTTTTTGTGCCTAAAGTCTGCTCCTGAGCATGCCTAAATCTGCTTAAGTCTGTAGCACTGTTTGTGTTTCATGGGGATCCCACACTCAGGACTGGCTGCTGCATCCTAAGCAATGGAGGCAGCTCTGCACCCTGACACAGAACTCTCTGTACCAGGCCCCTGTACCAGGCCACGCTAAGTTAGGTGGGGATGTAAACTTAACTGATTCTCCCCGTCCCTTTGCATCTGTGTCTAGATATGCTGCTTCTCCTGTCCTGCCTTTGATGCATGTGTGGATCATATGCTTTCCTCTTCCCATCTGAAACATTGCATCAGCAGGCAGAGCTCTGGCTCACAACCTGGGAGACGTTCTCTTTCCGCCTTCCATATCCCTGGGGAATGACTGAAACTCCAGCCTTCTCTCTGGATGTGCTCAAATACTTTAGCTTGAGACAGTTTCTTGTTGCATGAGATGCTCACCATTATGGGGTCAGAAAGGCAATGCAAGCCATTGAATGGTATTTTGCAGCATAATGGTGGCTGCCTGAGCCCTAGAGAGGAAATACCAAAATTTTTTTGTGTGTGAATAAACACAAGAGAAATTGGGTCTGGGTCTGGATTCTAGGTTTCACCTTCCCAGGGACAATGATCAACTAATTACCTGTGTAATCACAGGCTTGTCCTTACTCCCAGGTCCTAGTTCAATAGATGTTTCAGTGCCATGCATTGTGAGATGGCTTTTACAGCCAGAGAGCTTTCTGGACCTATAAATCTAGCAGCCTAATGTGTCAAAACATTTGTAAGAACTGTGTTTAGGTCTTGTACATCCTGGGAGAAAGCCCTAATGCCTGTGCTAGCAGATAAAGAAAGCTACGCTGTCACTTGAGAAAAGGATGCCATGCACACCTAAATCCAGCATTCAGACAGTTCCAAATATATCTCTGAAAGTAGCTAGATTAAGAGGAGTAGATGGATCTTGAAGACACATTTATTTTCTTGGTGTTTGCTGTTGAACAGCATAGCTTCTTGTGTGACTTGCTGCAACTGTAATTCCTATTCTCAGATGCTTTAATGCTCTTGTGGATTGTGTGAAAAGCTATCAAGGTATCTATAGCATAGCTTTGAATTTCAATAGATAGTGAATTGCCTAAAAGACATCCTGTGTGGTGGTCAGCATGACAAAACTTATGTATTTCTCTGGATGTCAATGTACACATAATTTTATGGCAACAAAAGAACCTATAGTTCAGAACAACCCACAGTTAGTACAGAATCCTAGCAAGATATCATCATCAGAGAAAGCCTCAGATATTTGACCACTGAAGATATAAAATTATCTATGACAAATCACCCAAATAAGAAAATATTCTGGGTGTGTAGGAGGGACTGGACTATCAACTTAGAGGGCAACTCTCTCTAAAGCCACTGATCCAATGCGTCTAGGTCACAGACACAGTGTTTGAAAGAGGCACAGCTTGCCCACAGCTGGTCAAATGTTGGTTTATGCTTGACCTGTGGTTCTGGTTGTGTAGCTGTTCAGCGTGCATGAGCAGAGAGGAATTTTCTTCTACGTGTACTCTAAGTCCTGACTATTTGTGAATGAAATTTGGGCTCTGTGTTGCACAGGCAGTGGCCCCAGCCTGGGCACTACAAGCACTTGATGTGCACACAGCATCAAGCATGTGTCCAGAGCAGAGGGTCTTTGTGGCTCCTGCTATGAAACTATGTGGTATGGTGGGTTGTTCTAAGTAAGCAGTAAGTGCAACACACTTCAAAAACACTCCTGTTTCCTCCAAATGTTCGTGTCTTCATTTGTAACAGTCACCTTTTCATGGACGGAAATAAACACAGCTAAAGGATATGAAACAATACCTACAGTTCTTTAAGAGGTTTTCGTGATGGGTCCTGTCCTGTTAGACATTTCTCTCGCGGCGCTGGTAGGAGCACATTGCTGAGGGCCGGTAGGAACCCAAAGGTGCAGACTGACACCTAGTGACAGGCTGTAAGAACCTGCACAGCCAAGGTACTCTGATCAGGCACGGGCTCTGCGTAAACACCCACTTCCCCACCTCTGCCCAAATAACTGACCAAGCTCTTCATTTGTTAACAGCCTCATACTGAATTTCCAGGCTTCCCTTTGAAACTACTCTTCAGAAGAAATATTACTTCACTTTTTCGTTGAATTATTTTTGCCTTCACTTTAGCAGTAAAAAAAATGCAGTCTCATTCATTCTCTTTCACTATCTCCTGCTTTAGAACTTGGTTTTTCAATTGAATGCCTGCACAGAAAACTCTGATCTAATAGGTAACGGTGAGGCTGAACAGGCATCAATGCCGGTACAGTGCAGCTCAAGGATGTTAGATTGGGAACTTGGATCTGTAATTTTAGTGAGGGTTATTTCTCTCCTTCAGAAGAGAATTATGATTCAACTATTCAGAGGAGGCTGTAGAAAATACCCTTCTGTTATGACTATTTAGTTGTAAGAGCTTCTTCCAGGTGCAGTCTCAGCGCCAGTCAGTGCAGCAGGGGATAAGACAGTCTGCAGCAAAAGGGTGGACAGTCAGTTAACTCATTCCTTTTCTAAAGTGTAGCTGCTAACATGACTTAGACATTTACCCCTAGTGGCAGAATGGCAGACAGCTCTTTTTTTTTTNNNTTTTTTTTTTTTTTTTTTTTTTTTTTTTTTTTTTTCCCCGTAGAGTAGGCACTTTCAAATCCGTATGAACTTACACATATTTGCAGGTTTCTCAAGCATATATTTGTGCATAGCTTTACCTTAACTGTAAAACATAGACTCATGGGATGCCAGAGTATACTGAGGGAAAAAACAAACAAACAAACAAAAAAAAACCCTCCCTGAAAACAAACAAACAAAAACCAACTGGAGACAGAAAACATTTCTTTCATTGTTCAAGTTTTTTGAAATCTTGGCCTGTATGCTTAGGGATAGTTAAAAGAAAGTTAAGGTGACTCACTGCAGACTATCCAGTTTTGGAAAAAGCAAAGTAAAGGTAGCTCAGTCAGATATTAACTCTTCTCCTCACTAATTAATTTCTTGGGAGAGTGAGGCAGTATTTCTCCATGAGATCTATGTTCTCCCTTGCTCAGGTCAACACTCATTGCATAGTGACCAAATTAACAGTTCAACATTGACTTCTTGTTGTCAATGTTCAATGAAGCTCTGTATTTTTGTTCAGAAGCCGTGCCTAACCTCATGCTAGATAAAATTCAAATCCTGTGGAAAAAAAAAAAAAAAAAGACTTCTCACTATATTTGTGAAAAAGTCTCCGATCAGCTTAGACAAGAAATATGAAAATCATATTCCTTCAATTTTCTTTTCAAACCATTTTGTAAAGCTGAGATAACAACGTTGCTAGAAATTTATAGCTACCAACAATTAGTTCTGAGTTAAAATCATAGAATAATTTGAGTTGGAAGGACCTTGAAAGGCCATCAAGTCCAACTCCCCTACAGTGAACAGGGACATCTACAGCTGGATCAGGTTTCTCAGAGCCCTGTCCAGCCTGACCTTGAATGAATCCGGGGATGGGGCATCCACCATCTCTCTGGGCAACCTGTGCCAGTGCTTCACTACCCATATTGTAAAAAACTTTTTCCTTGTATCATAGAATCATAGAATGGTTTGGGTTGGAAGGGACCTCAGAGATCATCTAGTTCCAACCCCCCTGCTGTGGACAGGGCTGCCAGCCACTAGCTCAATAGATCAAACTGCCCAGGAACCCATCCAGCCTGGCCTTGAACACAGCCAGGGATGGGGCAGCCACAGCTTCTCTGGGCAGCCTGTGCCAGCGCTTCACCACTCTCTCAGGGAAGAATTTCTTCCTGATGTCCAACCTAAACCTCCCCTCTTTCAGTTTTAGCCCATTCCCCCTTGTCCTATCATTATCTACCTGTGTCAAATTTGTCAGCATTAATAAGATCCCCTCTCAGTCTTCTCTTCTCCAGGCTGAACAGCCCCAGGCCTCTCAGCCTTTCCCAATAAGGAAGATGCTTCAGGCCCCTAATCGTGTTTGTAGCCCTCCACTGGACTTTCTCCAGATGATCCCTGTCTTTCTTGTACTTAGGAGCCCAGCGCTGGACACGCACTCCAGATCCAGCCTCACCAGGGCAGAGTAGAGGGGGAGGATCACCTCCCTCTCCCTGCTGGCCACGCTCTTTTTAATGCATCCCAGGATCCCATTGGCCTTCTTGGCCACAAGGGCACACTGCCGGCTCATGGCCAACCTGTTGCCCACCAGGACACCCAGGTCCTTCTGCTCAGAGCTCCTTGCCAGTGAGTCAGCCCCCAGCCTGTACTGGTGCATGTGGCTGTTCATCCCCAGGTGCAGGACTCTACACTTGCCCTTGTTGAACCTCGTCAGGTTTCCCTCTGCCCAGCTCTCCAGCCTGTCCAGGTCTCACTGAATGGCAGCTCAGCCTTCCGGGGTATCAGCCACTCCTCCCAGTTTTGTATCATCAGCAAGCTTGCTAAAAGTGCACTCTGTCCCTGCATCCAAATCACTGACGAAGATGTTACGCAAGACCAGACCCAGCACTGACTCCAGGGGAATACTGCTAGTAACAGGCCTCCAGCTAGATTCCATTCAGAGACCACAACCCTCTGGGCTCTGCCAGTCAACCAGTTCTCAGTACACCTCACTGTCTCTCATCTGTCCCACGATTCCAAAGCTTACCTATGAGGATGTTACGGGAGACAGTGTATTCCATGCTGAAGTCAGGGTAGACAACATCCACTGCTCTCCCCCACCTACCCAGCCAGCCATGACAACATACAAGGCCATCAGATTTGTCAAGCGTGACATCCTCTTGGTGAATCCTTGCTCACTATTCCTGATAACCTTCTTCTCTTCCAGTTGCTTGGAGATGACATCCAGAAAAAGTTGTTCCATCACCTTCCCAGGGACAGAGGTGAGGCTGACTGGCCTCTAGTTTCCCAGGTCCTTCTTGTCCTTTTTAAAGAGCGGGGTGACATTGGCTTTCCTCTAGCCTTTAGGCACCTCTCCTGTTCTCCATGGCCTTTCATAGACAAGCTGATGAAGTATGGACTAGATAAGTGGAAAGTGAGCTGGATTGAAATTGGCTGTATTGCTGGGCTTAAAGTGTTGCAATCAGCAGCATGAAATCCACCTGAAGATCAGTGACCAGCAGGGTACCTGAGGTCAATACCATCACCGATCCTGTTCAATACCTTCACTAATGATCTGAACCATAGAACAGAATATATCTCAGGAGGTTTGCAAATGGTTCAAAATTAGGGGTGGTTGGGGGTGGCAGATTTACCAGAATGTTGTGCCACCACCATTCAGGGGAACCTCAACAGGCTGGAGAAATGGGCTGACAGGAATCTGAAACAAGGCAAGTGCCAAGTCCTGCGTCTTGGGATGGATAATTGCCACACAGCAGTCAGGCTGGGGCTGACTGATTGGGAAGCAGGTTGGCAGAAAACAACCTGTGGATCCTTTTGGACAAGTTGAATATTGACCAGCAAGATGCTATTGCAGTGAAGAAAACCAACAGCCTTCTAGGCAGAGCTTCATCCCAACCTTCCTGTGACTCTGTGTGATTCTGTCGTGGCAAGTAAACTGTTGTGAAGACACCTTTGTTCCAACACAATAGAATCAATATATGTCTGTATTGTTTCACATTTATTCTGAAAACCTCTAAAAATTTTAGTTTATGTCCTCAAATCCCCTCCTATTATATATTTCAAATAATCTCCTATTATATCTTAATGGTCATAGACACTTAGACTTCAAGGCTATTTTTATTTATTTATTTATTTTTTACTGAAACAGCTCAGAGCGTTCAGAGGAAACATAGGCTACTTTTTGTTTCATAAAAAGGCATTCCCTACTGAGCTCTAGTCCCTTATTTATAGGCAGTGATGCGGATACATGGGTAGAGATCTGCCTATGAGCTTCTGAATTGAATGTAGAAGGTATCCTACAGCATTCAGGATATACTTGGGGTGTTAAAAAATTGCTGAACCTGTGCAGCCAATCATAAATAATGGAAAGAAGAATCTATCCTGAATTTATTTGGGATAACATTTTCAGATATGTAAGCTGAAATCTTGGATTTTGAGCACACTTGATGCGACATAATTCCAAGTCAAATATTACAAAAGGAATTTATAGACACACTGTTCAGAAAAGAACAACATTCTTTGATAATGTGCCATCTCTTTCTCAGAGATAACCATAGTTTTAACAACTGTTTTACTGCCAACATTTGCAATGTTATGGCAGCCTAACAATATTTGGGATATATTTCTTAAGGGCCTAGCTATTGGGATTGGATATCATGTTAGAATTCCAGCACTTACATAAGAAACAATTTCTTAAGCCCTTAAAATCCCTGGAGTCTGGTAACATGCAAATTGTATTGCAAGACGATATTTCTCACACCAAAGGGGAAAAAAAATCAAGTCAGTTTTGAAGACCAAAATAAATTATCGGGAATGCATCTGACCTTCCAGCCTGGTGATTCCAGCCTTTAATAAAATGCATCACTGCTGGCACATTTTCCTTTCCTTCATGCCACTAAGACTCCACACTTTTCTCTTTATCCCTTTGTCCAAGCACATAATGAGCAGTGAAGCCCTGAGAGCAGAGGTATCAGAGGGTGATGATGCCTCTTGTCCTCTCTGTGTGCTGTGACGACTGCTCCTACTACCCAATGCACCTTACCTGTTGGGAACTAATGCAGCAAAAAATTGATCTGCCAACCCAACAGTACAGCTGCACCACAGGTCTGACTCTTGGCATTACTGCCGTATGTTTCCAAGGCTAGGTTCTAGGATGAGACAGTAAACGTGTCCCAGGTGGGCTACTACTGCCACGGGTCCAGATGACAGCATTTTTACTAATATATGCAGCTGGTTTACAGCTAGCAGCAGGAAAACTTTCATTTGTTGTCTACACACAATGGAGAACCAAACTGGAGCAGTGCATGTCCATAAGGAAACTTCAGAGTAAGATGGACAGGATTTGGGTTAGACAGAAGTGCAGTGAAAGGCAGCTCCTGCACTGTAGAGAAGTGCTATAACGCCATTGAACACTGGGGGGCAAACAAGCACGCAGCCTCTGATAC
>VXAV01008926.1:185709-223500 GCA_013399715.1 Alectura lathami | reverse complement strand
TTTTTTTTTTTTTCCAGAAAAGGCCGTGATACTCTGTGGCTTGATGTACCTGCACGACGAGAAATCATTACTTTTAATACACAAGTGAAATAGTAATAAAAGGGGAAATACTACGTTCATTTTCAAGAAAAAACTTCATGAAATACAACTAATGAATATACTTGAGTAACTGAACATACATGAAACTGAATAAAATTTAGAAGGCAAGAGAATTATGGAACATTTTTCAGAGTTTAGTTTTGCACAAGTGGTTCCAAACACTTGCTGCTTAAATGAAGGAAGGAGTGGCTAGGGAATGAGAAAAGAATGATGGAAACTTAGAGAGAAAAGGCCTATAAATAGTTTTTGTACAGCTTTTTCGTGACAAAAATCATTTGCCTCTTTATAATCTAGAAATATCAAAAGTCATCATTACCACGTCTAGTTACATCACTTCATCTTTTAACACGCTGCAGGAACTGGTAATGATTTGCAGGCACCAATGCTAAACTGTGAGTTCTACCAGGGCAAAGACATTTATGATTCCTGACTGGAAAAACAACAACAACAACAACAACAACAACAAGGCCTAGTGCAAGGTGTTGCACTTGGCTCGGGGCAATCCCAGGTGTGTGTACACACTGGGAGAAGGACTCCTTGAGAGCAGCCCTGCGGAGAAGGACTTGGGCATTGTGAGTGACGAAAAGCTGGACATGAGTCGGCAGTGTGCTCTNCACTGTGAAAGAATGAAAATCAGGGGAAAAAAGCGATGGTGACGTTACTAATGCTAGTACTCTAAAACAGAGAATCAAAGCTTTCTCTAACATTTTTCATAAATGACAGGCCAGTTTATTAAATGGGAGTAAATGGCAGGCATTCATAAGAGAAAGGAAAAGGAAAGAGTTGGGAGGATAAGACAGCATACTTGTTTTCTGCCTCTAGTTGTGTTAAAAGTGGGAGGGACAGGCTGGTTATCACAAAACACCTACGTCTTCATCTAGAGGTATCATTTGCCTAATCGTAACAGATCTTTATTTGATTTTATGTATATGGAAACAAAACTAGATGAAAAAGATCATACGCAGGGTCCTTCTAACATTGATACTCACATTATTGCAATAAAAGCTGATATTAAGTACAATAACTGATCATATTGATAACTCAGTTCAAGTCCTGAAATAATACAGAAAGACAGAAAAGCTGGAACTCCTTAAATTTGTTAGACCACAGCGTGGTTCTTCTGTGCCTGTAACATATTTCAAGTGCTGAGAGAAATACACCTCCCTTCTCATGAATTAGTAACATTTTAGGTTATTTTCAGTGATATCTGAAATGATTTTTGACTTCAGAATGAGCAGTCTCATACGTCTTCAGTTTTAAACACTGTTCTTCAAATTGTACTTATTTTTTGTTTGCTTGCTTTTTGACGAAGACACATTAAGATGGACATTACTTTTAAGTCTAAAAAAAAAAAAAAAAGGATGGTTTTATGGGAAGATTTTCCAAGAAAAGCTGACTCTATCTGAATCTATTCTGTTGTATGATCTATAGCATGTAATTCACTTCAAAAGGAAAGATGATAAGGCAGATGGGCAGATGACCTGAGTGCATGAAACAATTCTCTCTGAGCAGATTAAAAAAAAAAAAAAAGTTGATATATAAGATAATCACATCTCCCTTCTCTTTCCAGGTTTGCAGTTTTCATGTTGTTACAGATCTCCAGACAGTCTGTGGGTCTGAATCAATGCCAGCTTTCTCTTTGTATAAGAAAGCAAAGATAGCACTGGCCATTCAGATGTTAATGTTCTGATGTCATTAAGCCTCAGAGAAAATATTGACGAAGACATAAGTAAATGTTGCAAAGTTCTTTTCCCAGCCCTACACTGGAATCGGAGCTTTACACAGCTGCCCATCCTCATCTTTTGGAACACAGGTCTATATGCTGCTTTTGAGTCCTGTACTCCTGATCGCCTCCTCCTTTCCCTGTTTTTATAGGCTCCACAGAAGCCTTGCTCTTCCCTAAAAAATTCCTCCTTCTGGGAGGTACTGCATTAATGGAAGCTAATGGTGGCAGTAAGTGTACTGAAATGAAAACCACCCTTTATTTTCTGGCCTTCTCTTTATCCTGGTTGAGGCCCTGGTGCTTCCCTCATCCCAGAACCTACAAAATGTTTCAAGCACAGCCTCACTCTTGCAAGCTCTTCTATTCCATGAGTATAACATGAGAGGGATTAATGAGGAACCACAAAACAGAAAAAGCCACAAAACACAGAATTTTCACAAGGCAGTGTGAAGGAGCTATAGAGAAAAGTAAGGTCTGCTATGAACCGAGCCCCATTTTGGGCCTACGTTGGAGAAAAGAGAAAAGGCAGATGAGGCTTCCACAGGCTTGTTATAATTAATTAAGTTTATGCAAGGAAAATTGTTTTTTACTTTTATTTTTTTTCCTGAGAATACATGACTCACCCCACTCTTGAAAACAAAAACAAGGCTGAAGCTGGTGCACCTGTGCAAAGGCTGTTCTCACACACATCCAATCATTTGTTGTGGTGTCTGTTTACAGCACATGGAGCTATTCTATGAGCTGAGCTTTTCTCAATGGTGTCGATTATACACGGCAACATGTATGTAAAAAACAAACAAACAAACAAAACAGAGCTGGCAACAGTTTTTCTCCATATCGCTGTTCATTAACAATATTGCATTAGTGGATGGCTTTATGAGGCTTAGCATGTACCATAGCAAAGGGGTACACCAAACTCCAGAATGCAAGAAGCACAGCAGAAATGCAGCATATCACTTTCACAAACACAGGTCTTTGAAACTCTGGCAATGTTATAAAAATAGGAATGTATCACCATACTCAATTAAATATGAATAACTAGACTTCAGGATTTACTGTAGAGGTGAGAAGTACCACTGTAGAATAATTCATGATAGTCTTTGCAGAATTGAATTAATTTAGGGTTTTCTGTAAAAAGCAAAAACCATTTCACTAAAAGATAAATGTATGCAGGAAAACAGAGGAAAAAGATACTGTATTAAGCACTGTAATATCCAACATCAAGATTTGAGTGGCATACCACCATGAATATAATTCTTTTGTTTGCCAAGTTTATTTTTTCAAGTATAGTATTGAAGTCACAAGGTGAGATTTTTAAGAGTGAAGAAACAGCAGATGTTTCCTGTAGGTTGATTGTTTAGGTGCCTAAACACAGATCCACAATGCAGCCTTAGGCAGACTTTAATGACAAGCTCACTCAGTGCTGTCTTTTGAATTATTCACAACCAGCAGGATACAGCATAAAATGATTACTTTACAGATATGCTTTAAACAATAAGCTTCAACATTTTTTACACTCCCGCCACCTTCCATACCCAAGTAGGCTTTTGTGGCAGCTGGGAGGTAACTTATCCCCTTTAACAATACAACAAACCACAACATAATGGCACCATGACCTCTGACACCTGCTTGAGGGTCCTTCAGCATTTGACTGCCAAAGGAAATATCCCCCAAAAATTAAGACACCTGAAAAATAAGATTAAAAAAATACCAAGCTCCTAGCTCTGTTCTATTTTATTACTTCTTCAGTTTATCACATACTTTATTTATTCACTTCCACGAATTGATAATGAGTTTCATAAGGACTACTCCTTATGTAGGGCATCAAGATATCACAGGCAGACATATCTTCAAGTGTAACAGTGTGTTCATACACTGAGGTCAGTAGGAAGGAAGTAATAAAGCAGCCAAAATGGAGAAGCTTTCATTGTGAGGCGTTAGGGAAACAGTTTTATCAAGTTTTCACATTGTGGATAAGTGATGCCCTGGAACTGCAACTGCTCCAAGCAGGTAAGAGATGAGTATGTGCCAGCAGTATCAGCATGGCAACAGCACCAGTGCTGCTGACCCTCTGGGATATTTCTTCCAATTGCTTCACACAGTCCTACTCCACATATCGAACGCAAAAAGCAACAAAGCAGCAGCCAATCAGTGCTACCATTGATGCTGAAATCACAGTAACCGCACTGCCAGCAACACTGACCAGGAGCCCCAGGCCCACGCCGAGAATGATCTGGGCGAGCTGGACCATGCAGGTGAGAGCAGCACAGTCAATACCCTTCCCTCTCATGGGCTCTGTGCCTTCTTCTTCCTGCTGCAGATTCAGGTCCTGCAAATAAGCACAAAAGACCTGGGGAACTTAGACACTGCCAGTAAGCTGAACCTCTCAGTCAATGCACTGTCATGACATCCAGGTGCAGTAAAACAGGCCAATAGCTCTCCTCTCCTTTTCTGGTTTTAGTGTCTGTCCCACAGAGGTTACAAAATTCAAATAGGTATTATACAAGTGATAATAAGTTTTCCAAATTGTCCTGTTTGTCCTACCTGCAACTTTTCTCTCTATCTCTTCTCTCAAGGAAAGAACTGAAACTTGACGGGACAAATAAACCATTTCCTAGAAGTTCAGGTCTATTTGAGTTCTGGTAAACTAACATAAGGAGAAAATTTCACAATAGAGGACACCTCATCAAGGATAGTTTAGCTCCATCTCTCACGTGGCTGAATCATAGAATCACCTAGGAGTGATGGAGTGGAAAACAAATGGCAAAGACCTTCAAGATCAAGTCCAGCCATAAGGAGAGCCTCAGGGGCATACTGAATCATGCTATGTCCCACACATACAGATCATAATTTGTTGTAATGGAGCTCTGTACTGTGAAGTTATGCTTTATGCTTTGAAGTTACGTCTCAAAGCACATAAAGGAGTTCAGTATTAAAATCTAAATTTGCTGCTTTTGTTGCTGACAAAAAAAATCTGAAAATGAGTATACAGAATAGAATTCATTAACATTACCAAATACCATTATAAAATGTTGAAATTCAAATTATATACATAGCAGAGTAAAAGGCTTTGTTTGTTATATATGAGCATCTCACACACAGCCTCGTGCCCTGTGAGGTTGGCTGAACATGGGATCAGGTTGTCCAGAGAGTTCTCTGTCCTTGGAGATCTTTAAAACTTGACTGGATAAGACCATGGACAACCTCATGGCGGCCTACAGCTCCCTCCCAGGGGAGCGGAGGCACAGGTGCTGAGCTCTGCTCTCTGGGGACAGCGACAGGACCCGAGGGAACGGCATGGAGCTGTGTCAGGGGAGGGTCAGGCTGGAGGTGAGGAAAAGGTTCTGCTCCAGGGGGTGGTGGGCATGGAACAGGCTCCCCAGGGCGGTGGACACAGCCCCAAGATGCTGGAGCTCAGGGAGTGTTTGGACATCGCTCTCAGACACAGAGTTTGGGTCTGGGTGGTGCTGTGTGGGGCAGAAGGGCAGGGGATGCTTTTGGGGACCTGAAATACTGGTCTGACTCTTTTTTTAGGGAGGGGCAGAGGAGCTGAGCATCGCCTTGGCTTGGGCTGCTACCAAGCACAGACTGTGCACACAGCTCAGTCAGCTCAGTCACTATAAATAGTTTGAAATTTAAATTTGAAACCCATTCACCAGTTTGATCCAACGTTCAACTGAAACAGACTAAATAGATTCAGCCAGGTATAAAATTACCCTTCCTTAAATATTGAACTTACCTCTTCTTCTCTGTGATACTCTGCAATGAGTTGGAATGGCACTGTGTACAGGGTACTGGACATGACACCAAAGAGGGAACATAGAACCAGAGTGGAATAGACATTGGGAAACAGGCCAATCAACCCAGTACCTAATCCAAAAAGTAGGTATCCAATGAAATAAAGTCCCTTTAATCCTATGTATGGCAGAAGGACTTTCTGCAGGTCTGTGGAAAGAAAGAGAATGCTGCTGAGACTAAAACAAGAATAAGTGACATTTCATCAGGGAATTCCTTTAAGGAGTTTTATTTTGTAAGATTCAATGAAAGGAAAAATTTTACTGATTTTTGAAATTGCCTCAAATTACTGTGGTTAAAAACTTGCTGCAGAATACCTCTTTCTGATACTTCACTCTGGGGATAATTTTACTCTGGCATAACCACACTCAGAGAAGATGTAGTTAACAGCTATTCTGGAAGGACTGTCCCCATTGGCAGCCTCACACATTTCCGCTCTTTGATTACAATAAGAACATTTGGCATCAGCTTCTGTCTGAGCTGAGAGAGGTGCTGTATAAATGCCTGTAGTTTAGCTCCAAAGGGGATTTCCATCAAGCTTCTTTTAGATGCTCGATTCAACTCCCAAAATGCTACTAATCTGAATTTTTTGATATCAAGGATTTTTTTTTTTTTAATCCTGGGTAAGAGCTATGGTGAAGTTTATCTGGGGATCGTGCTAGCATATTTACACATAATTTTGGAGATCAAGGTTCATGTACTTGGCAAGAACTTCTATGCATTGTAAAAAAGTTATTTTGTGAGGAATGCAGATGGGGAGAGGCCATCAGAGGGGCCTTTGAGAACCTACAGCTCCAGGACTACTAGGTGAAAGAGCATTTCAGCATGATGCCCACAGCATCCACCACAGCATCCAGTTTACTCTGGCATTTAGCTTCAGGATGGCTTCCAGTGTTCAGGGTCAGTTCACATGCAGAACAATGCCTTTCTCCCAGAGTGAGCCCTCATAATGTGTTCCAGGCAACAACTGCTAATGTTAAGATACAGGTTTCTAACACCGCTGAGAATGTAATATTTGTTAAAGTTTTCATGTGAAAAACAGTTAATTTGGCATCACTTTTTTTTTTTTTTTTTTTTTTTTTTTTTTTTAAAGGAACAGCAAACTGCGCACCATTTAAACGCTGCTTCACAACAGTGTCGGAATACATTCCTGCATACTTACAAGAATAGGCTGAGGATGAAATTGCATTGATGCACAGCCCCCAGCATCCCATCTCCACTCCTCTTCTGTAGGTGTGGTAAAGTGTGGAATTATGAGAAGCATAAGGACTGCCTTGGTACACAACCTGAAAAAGACCACAAAGATCACAGAGGTAAGAAATTGTTGCATGTATGTAATACGTCCTGCATGGAAACACAGGACCCAACACAGGGCCGCATCCCTGTTATGGGTGATGGTTAGCACCCAAGAAATCTTTCAGGTACTGCCCTCATCACCTCTTTGTAGTTCCCCACATTTCACACTAATTTCTTCCAGACTCACATACCAGGCTTGTCCTCATTTCTTACCCTCTACTTTTTTCTGTGCTGTTCACCTTACAGGGATTCATCTGTTCTTTTTCCTTTGGGTGCCTCATTTCTCACTCTCCTTCTCCCTCCACTCCTGCCTTCTTGCCTTACCTGCTTTTCCCTAATTTGTCTACAATGACTTTTTTTTTTTCTTTCAGGCCTACCCCCCCACACACTCATTTTTTCCACGCATTCATTTCCTTAACCAGTCCCTTACTCAAGCAAGCAATTTTTTCTTGCTTTCAGTTGTTCATATACACTATAGGGAACAAAAACTCCCTGTCACCTACACAGAGGAAGAAAAACAAAAAAAAAAATGTCAAGGAAATGTGGAATACTGAGAGGGAGCTATTATCGTTTCTTCAGCTTTGTAACAATATCTTCATTTGTTTTTGGTGGAGGAGGAGGTGCTACGAAGAAAGAAAAGCAAGAGGATTTTACACTTTTACCTGTCCCATGAAATCCGTGAAGAAGAGCATGTTGGACAGGAAAGCCATCCATCCAAAGAGGTGGCTCACACACAGATAGCGGTAGTGGGATGGCATGCTTAGAAGTGTCTTCAAAAGGGATTTAAGTGTCATCTGGCTTTGAGCCTGAAAGCAAGTGTTTAACAGTAACACTGTATTATTGCCCTGAAGGCTAATAATGTACTGACAGCAAACGGAGAAGGCCTCAGCATCTTTTAATTGCTAAACTTCCCAAGTTTTTAATTTGTTTTTGCTAGGATGGGTTGGCCGGGTACAGAATGTAGTTCACCATATACTTGATTTGTAGAGCCAATGCCTGATAGAATCATCTGAAAGAACACAGAGACTCTCCGAGAGCTGAGACACATCAGTAAGCTTGTAATGACATTTCTTGTTACAGCCAGTAGAATTATTATTTACTAGTAAAACCAAGGGAAACTTTTCTGCCAAAACAGACTCAGCAGGGTTTCAAAACCCAAACCAAACTAAACCAAAAAGTGTAAAACTGATTTCTTCCTGGAGACAATCAGCTTTCCACTGCAAATTTAAGGCTGACATAGGAAAAAAACAGAAACAAAAACCAAACCAAACCAAACCAAAACCCTAAAAGTATCTCCTTGGAATTAAAATGTGTCGGTTGCAGAACACTGCAGTTCTGAGACTTTGTTCCCATTCCCTAATACATGTTAGGTTCCCTAGAAAACTGCGCCTCTTCTGGTATGTAATTACTCTGAAATTCTCGCTGTGTACTGGATTCTCCCTCAAGAAGCAGGATAGTCTGCGACACATAGCAAGAGACACAGGAGATACAGCAAAGCCCTACTTTACAGAGAACATAAGATCCTGCACCTGAACATCCTTTACCTCATGGGAGAAACAACTTATTTCAAAATCAAAACATGACAGGAAAGGGTTAAAAAATCTCACTGACCAGGAAAAACAAAACTTCCCACCACCTTCAATGCTCCACTTTATCTCCCTCCTCCTTGTCTGAGCTATGCCCAACAGACTCAGTTTATTTTTCAGTCACATTCATCGGGTCACTGCTATCATTTAATTTTTTTCAGTACTTTAGGTGTGCTTGACGTCAGGCACTCGCAACATAGGGTTCTTCCTGCTTTAAAACTCCTGCATGGTTCTTTGCTATTAAAGAAAAAAACATTATTTTATCTGTGCACACTTCCAGTTTTCTCTAGCAATGTTTGGTGGCAACAATGAAGAGATGGTAAGGGAAGCCGTATAGCCACTAAGTGTGTAAGAATAGTAAATTTATGTTCATTGCTGGAAGGCAGAATTTTGTCTTCAATTTGTTGTTAACTGATAACATTATTTCATTCCTTCGATGTTCCTGCTGCTTTTCACAATTCTGCTTTTCTATGAACTAGGCTGTGCTGCAGGTTGCTCGTGAATAATCACCACGTATGAAGTTGGAAAATACTTAGCTCCAGTGAGAGGTTTTTAATCTGCATAGGAATGCCAAAATTCAAGTTGCTGACTTTTACCTTGAATGCACATTGTCTAAACCCCTTGGAATTTCTCTTCCCAATGCTGTCTCTTTTAACTGCAGTTTAAACAGGGTAAGTATTCTATTCTATTACTGTTATACAAAACAAAAAAAAAATTCCCCCATTGACTCATCGGCATTATTTCAAGGATAATTGCTATTTTTTGATTCAGCTTATATAATTAATTCTACTCCTCCACAAAGTTCTGTAAAATAGCCTTTGTAATCAAAGTATTAAGGTAAAGTTGGGAAACTACAACGGACTCAGCTGTAACTACAAATGATAATTTTACAGCTAGATAGGAATGATTGCTTTCTATTTAGATATTTTAGAGTGGAGATGGAAACAGATATGTTTGATGTGTGCATTAAGCACCTACCAACACATAAACCTCACACTATTATTTCTAAATGAAGTTCTGAAGTTTGGCTCTGTTATGTGGCTAACCCTCCAAAAGCTCACAATGTCCAATCCATTTCCCTATAAAATCACTACAACTCAAGGCCTAAGATGATTCACAAGGATACAGAGGAATCCACGATAGGTTTTATGGTAGTAGATTCTGAGTAACTTGATATCTAACTGAAGAAAAAAAAAGTAGAATAACTTTGGATTTCTGCTCATACTGTAACAGATCAAATCTCATTAATAACCATGGAAGCTATTAGTATGTAAGAGCATATTCCTTAATTTAAAAGAAATATGGCCATGATGCCTACAGCAAAAAAATAGAGACACAGAAAAACAGGAAACCAAACCATTTCTTCAAGGAAGCAATTACAGTAATGAATGAACTCTGAAAACATGTGCCACAGGAGACAGACCATCATGGTAGTGAGTGTCTAGAATATATACAAGCCTGGGCACATCAAAGGAACATGAGACAGATCAAAGCTCAGTGAGCCTCTGACAGGCTGTCCAGCTAGAAAACTAGAAAGGAGAGCAATGGAACAAGCTGGCCCACAGTGCACACCAGAGCTGCCCCGCGGGTGTCAGATGTTACTGATTCACCAGGATTCCTGCCAGGAAAGAGCCTACTGCGATTCATAGCCTGCTTCCCTTGCCTCCTGCAAGGAGAGCATCCTGCAGGGGAAGATGATCTTTACTCTTCATTCACCTTCTCTTCTTTCAGAGCCCACATTGGCTGGTCAGTGACATCTCTGACAATTTGGAGGACACTCCCAGCAAACAGCGCTGGCGAAGGATGCTGTGGGCCAAGATGGCGTTCAGTGGGGAATCAGGGAGCAGACTGCAGCATGCTAGCCATACTCAGCTAACGAACAGTTGCTTTGCTGTCCCTCACTGTGTGTCTTTCATTCTCATCAGGCAGTGTCCAGATTTTATTCTAGCTTTGTGTAGTGTCTGGTATAATAATACTATTGTTAGGTTTAACAAGAGCTATGAGAGTGGAAAAGATAAATAGTAAAACAATAAATACATTACATTAGTGGCTTAAACCTGAGGTTGGGTTTCTAACGTATGTAACTTCATCATCTGCACATTCCTGGTAATTTTTAGCTGATTACACAAGACTTCTACCAGGGACATATACACATAATGTTAAGGAGATAAGAAGTGAAATTAAAACAACTGGCAACACTACAATTATTTATTCCCACACTGGGAGCCAAACATTTGCTTGCAAACGATACCGTGACAGTGTAGTGAGTTTTCCTGTTGATAATTTTTAGTCATCAACAAAATAGTGAAAACCACTCTCTGCTCCTAAGACTGTTCTATAAATATTCTCTCCAGATATTTTTCTTACCTGCCTTGGATTGCAGCAATCTCTAACTAAAAGGCTGTTGATGGTCTCCAAGGATGGAATGATATGGGTTACAAAAATCATCTCTGCACTTACCTCTGTATGTGATGTGACAGCACATTTCTTTGGTTTGGTTGTAGCATTTAATTCATTACATGATAAGCATCCATTCTTGATTTCCTCTATGGAGCTATACTTATAGGGCTCACTCACTTCCAATAAGAACTTTGCCTCCTCGTTCTTGTATCTGAGCGGGACTTCAGGAATACTGCGCAGATGTACGGTAAGGCAGATTAGGAAAACCAAGGCTGACAAGAGGAAAATCACCTGGTACTCCGATGGCAAGGAATATCCTAATATAGTTTTACCCCAATCCACAGCACCTGTCAGGTAACCCAGAGCTCCTCCTAAGCCTACATGTGGGAAAAAAAAGGGAAAAAAAATCTACTGGCATTTATAAAATAAATGAACAGTACACAATACTCTCATCATGTGATTCTAGAAGTGGCCAAATGATGACTCTTCAGATATCAATACATATGGGAAGAATCACAGGAAATTGGAACACAGGGTTAACCACACATATGAGCAGTTATCGAAATATTTATTGAAAAATATCCTCAGGTCTGGTGGATGGAGCTCTCAAAAAGGACCTGAATATGGTCCTTTTGAAGCAACATGGGCTTCCATCTCTTTTTCAGCAAACATTCTGTATGACTCAGAAACTCTTCCTTGAGGCTGTCTTCCCTCTGAAACAGCGAGTAATACAAAATAAAACCTTACTGGAATATGCTTTTTAAAAATTGATAGAACAAACTATTTTTCTATTAGATCAAGCAGACTTTCTAAATTCACCTTATATGGCTGAATCTAAACAGAAATACTCCTTCCATGTGATTTTTCTTTTAAAATGAAATAAATAAACAAATAAACAATGCTGTTATGTAATCACCAACATCAAAGTACCTCTACACTAGGACAGGAAAACGAAAAGGAATGAATATAGATTTGAAATTCCTTTTTCTGATTTTCCCCATCTAAGAAAAGTTTGCATTCTCATTTTGCCTTTTTTTTTTTTTTTTCTATCTCATGTCTCAGAGTTAATACAAGAAGAATCCATTCAGATATTTTTACAATTTCTTCCCTTGTTGACAGTGCAGGCTGCTTCAGAAGCACAAGGAAGCATACACTGCTGCAGCCAGGGAAAGCGTTTGTCTAGTCCTGCCCCCTCGATATCCTGGTGGTTCTGCAGGATGGGGACGTGGCACAGAAGTGTGTGAAGGACCTGGAAGTATTTCCACCCTTCTGCTTAGGTGAAGAAGACAATGCATGGTAGAACCACTCTGTCCAACCAAAAGTAATAGAAGTAACAAGTCCTACATTTCCTTCACCTAAAACTCACGTCATTGTAATTCCATTCTGAGCTCTCTGTACTTATTTCCCCCATGTGTCTGATTACAGCCATCCTTCATTGTGTCCCACTGAACCTTACAAGGGCTGTATCATCGCTTGTTCTAATGAAAAACAATTAAGCTGTTAATATCTGTTGGAAGAAAACCTACACTCAATGTTTGCACAGCAGTTCATGTTTGATGCCTGAGGTCTTTTTTGCATACTGTTTTGACAAAAAAGTAATCAAGATATTGGAATGCACAGTCTGCGAGTTCCGTGCTGGATATGTACAGTCTTTCTTCTATTTGTCTCAGTGGTGCTAAATGTTAGAACTGCAAGTCATTCCGTTTCATGTTTAAACTTTAAAAACAGAGAAGACAAACTGGAGAGCAAAATCTTGGGGATATTTAGTATAAAAAGAAGGAACTAAATAGGGAAAATATAGTAATGTCATACACACACAACGCTAGAAAAATGGGGAAGGAAGAATGCGTTTTCTGGCTAATAGGGATAGAAAAAGGAGTAATACATTTCAGCGGTAGAGAATGGGTATTACGAGCTTACAGGCAGGAGGGGGACCGACTTTTTGCCCGGGTGGATAATGGTAGGACAAGGGGGAATGGGCTGAAACTGAAAGAGGGGAGGTTTAGGTTGGACATTAGGAAGAAATTCTTCCCTGAGAGAGTGGTGAGGCGCTGGCACAGGCTGCCCAGAGAAGCTGTGGCTGCCCCATCCCTGGCTGTGTTCAAGGCCAGGCTGGATGGGTTCCTGGGCAGTTTGATCTAGTGAGCTAGTGGCTGGCAGCCCTGTCCACGGCAGGGGGGTTGGAACTAGATGATCTCTGAGGTCACTTCCAACCCAAGCCACTCTATGATTCTATGATTAAATTTTAAATTAAACTCACTCCTCATTCTGTCCAAACAAGTGATTGATAAAAATTTTGTCTGCAAATTTCTAATGGCTAACATTGATTGCATGCCTGCGTGGCTTGAAGGTTCCTCTAGAATCTGCGCCCAGGTTCCAGGTATTTTCAATGTCCAAAACCTGCCTGCTGTCAATACTACTAGGTATCACTGTCAATACTGCCATGTTACATCTTCTCAGCTACAGTACCTGCCACTGAGACTGTGTGCTTCTGTTCTTGGTACAGCTCAATTGCCGCAGAAGACTACACCAGTAAAGACCACATGACTTCTCATCTAGTCTGGGTTTTGTCTAGTCCTGTCACAGTGACTGCTCCCAGGCACAGCTGGAAGCTCTTCCTGAGTCATGTTGCATGTAAGGAGCCTTATGTTCTCTGTGTGTTTTCGCAACACAGGACAAGGTCTTCTGTACTATGTGAGACCTCTGCTTCTGTAAGTCAGCAACATTTCAAATGTCTAAAGGCAATCAAATGAAGCACGAGCATGGACTAAACCACTTGGTCTTATTCTGTGGAAGTTATGAAGCTGTGAATTTTATGTAGAACTTCTATTCCTATACCAGACGGCAGCATATGTTGGAGCACTGCCAAAGAACAGAAACCAGCTACATTGCTGTTTACCTGCTCTGTCACATGCTGAGTAAAAAATGTTATTTATATGTGAGTGCGATGGCAAGGAAACAAATTACTCCCCTTAATTTTTGCTTCATCAAAAACTTGAAAATCAGATCAAACCAAATAAATGCTACTTCATTGTTTTTAAATAGTAAATTGCTCTTAGGTGAACCATTGTTATATTCCTGCAAACATTTATGCTTGCAGCCTTCTTCAGCAGAGTTTCTGTAGCAGCAATCACAAGTTTCTGTTCTCTGGAGTAGTGAAAGCCCAGCAACAAAAGACCCGTGACTCAAGCACAGAATCAGATGATCAGTTCATTCAAGATTAGTACACAGTGATTTCAAAATCCATGCAATTGCCTTCCCCTCCCTCCAAGTATGAAGGAAAAGAAAGGATCTGTGTACCTGTAAAGAGGGCATGGTAATGCAGACCATTCTCTTTATCCTCATGAGAGCAGACATCAAATAAATATGCTTTGATGGGGCCATCAATAAAGTCAGCTGCAAAATCAAAAAGTACTACTCCCAGCATGGTGATGACTATTGCCCATGTCTGATGCTTGTCTCTCTCATTGATGAAGGCTACAAAAAGAAAAAAACTCTCATTCTGACAGCAATAGTGCCAAGTTTTGCAAAACCCAATTTTATCTTTCCAGATTCCTCCAAATCTAAACAATGCTCAGTTATGCATGAAAGATCAGTGACGCTGGAATGACATCTGAGAAGCAGGATAACTGCTTTTTGAGTCTGTGCAGCACTGAGCTGTGCTGTGTTGACTTTCTGCCCTGAGTCAGCACAAGCTCAGGGTACTCACAGCTCCACAGTCAGGAGGGTCACTAGCCTTTCCCTAAACCACACGTATTTTGGAGTACTTTTTTGTTTTTCTTGATTTGATCCACCCTTCCACTGTTTTAGACAATGGAGATTTGACTAACATCTTTCTGGGTAAATGAAAACAAATTCATAGAACAAAAACAGAGAGTAAATCAGTCTGTGAAAATACACTCCTCCCCTCAAGGAGGAGTCACAATGACAGCAACAACTTTCCACCAAGTCTTTGAGAAGTTACATCTCAAGCTGAAACAGAACAGCATCTAGGGACATCATTCCAATTTGATTAGCACATTCCAGGTGCAGCATTGTTTCCAAGGAGTTGTGATATTTGTTGTTCACCAGCATAGCACATTCCTGAGTCAAGCCAGTGCTGCAATAATTAAAGATACGTTTCGATTGCCAACTCATCTAGAACAGGGACTAACAGATATTCAGTTAGGACGTCTACCACATCATATGAACAACATCAATCATTCAACTTAGGAAGGCAGATTTTAGTTCCTAACTACTTCTCTGTGCTGTACTTATACAAACTGATCAGATGCCGAGGTAAACATACAATATACTGTAATCACATGCATAAACTATAGAATGCTATGCACAGTGTACTTAGCATGCAGCATCAGGATTGAACATAGATTGCAGTATTCCTAAGATCCTTCAGTGCACCCCTGTATTGTGAATCCCAATTTTAACACACAATTTTAACAGAGAAAAGAGGAACCCCATCATTCCTTCCAATTCAAAACACTACAATAAGTTTTGTCTCCCAACACAGCGCGTTCCCCTCGCTTACCTGAGATCATCTCGTTCCCATTGAGGTACAAAGCCATGCCTATCAGCATTATGATGCCCAGACCCAGAATGTAAGGCCGCCTCCTGCCCCAGCTACAGGCGCAGTGATCACTGGCGGAACCTACCACGGGCTGCAGCACGAAGCCCAGGATGGGGCTGATGAGCCACACCAGGCTGTAGAGGTTCTTGGGCAGCCCTACACTGAGCAGCACCGGCGTGACAAAGGCAGCCTCCACGGCATAGCAGAACTCCCTGCCGAACATTGCCATGCTGTGCATGACCAGCCTTCCTGTCGCTCGCTTCTTGGGCACCACCGCTCCCGTTCTTGCCATGGATTGCTGCACAGCATTCTCCTTCCCTCCTGTGTCGTCCATGTCAGCCTTGGCCACCTCAGAAGGGGGTGGAGGAGCCCCGTGTAAACTCTGTTGTGTTAAGGTCATCGCTCTGGCTACATGCAGCGCTCTGGCGAGTTGGTGCTGCCTGGTCTGGCTGACATGGAGCCCAGATCATATGCTGGGGGGAACCGCTCTGCTCCGGGGGAGGGACTTGCATACTTTCATGGCTCTGTGATCACAAGTTATGAAGGAAGGGGGCGGGGAAGGCTGTGTTAACATTAGCAGATCTGTGCTCTGGGGCGTCTGCAGAGCTCCCAGCTATCCTGAACTAAAGCATTACTGTCAAAGCACAACGGGAGCATACATGACATGGGAGAGGTGCAGAATCAGCCCGACACAAAGCTGGTCCTCCCGTTGCTGCAGGACAACGCTGAGATCAAGAATCTAGAGCCCTGTTCTTTCCATTCGGTGAAGAACCTGTGCATCAGTCAGAGTGCTGACCTCCTGATGATCAAAAAGGGGAAAAAAGATCTATAATCATGTATTTAGAAAATGATTTCAAAGCGCTTTGTGAGGATAAGTGAACTACCTATTGTTCTACAGTGTTAATGTCAGACAAACGTCTGTCAAACAGCAACTGGTGAGTATTTTCTTGCATCTGCTCTGTGCAATCAATACAACCGATTATTTTCTTGGTTTCTGAAGACCAAAGGGTTATCAGGGTCAAAATGTTGTTTTTTGTTTTTTTTTTTTTTTTTAAACAAAAAAAAAAGTCTTACCTGGCACATATACTTCTGGAAAGAAAGCAGAAGGCTTTAAAAGACATCTACAGTGATATACCAAAAAGCCCATTCCTTTCAGGATAGCCACCTGACTGAGGCAGCTGATCCAACCTATGACGAAGTTAATGGCCGTTTTCATATCAACCTCACCAAATCTTGGCCCAAAACCTATGTGTGCTGTGGATTAGGTTTGACACTGTTTACTCTGCTCCAACACAATCAGATGCATTTGGTACTAAGCAAATTGTCAGATCTTCGTGTGGAGTGAGGAGCTGGACTCGATGATCCTTGTGGGTCCCTTCCAACTTTGGATATTCTGTGGTTCTACGATAGTGCAAAGGTATAGAATAGTAACTCATCTGAGTGATTATAAATTGAAAACTTAAAAATGCTTTTAATGTAATTGTTTATCTAATACCTACCAGATAATTCTTGATTCCATGCACGTGTTTGTGCAACAGAATGTAAAAGGATTTTATTTGTAACAATGCTGACATGTAAAATAAAGCTTGTCTCAGCTTCGGAAGTCTTCACAAGCAACAAGCCCAACTTCAGCAAAGTGAACACTGACAAAAATATCAGAAAAACACGAGCTTTTATGTCATAATTCCTGACATGTTTAGACTTCAGAAGATAGTTTTTAAGGCCATGTAACTAATTATTTACAAAAAAAAAAAAAAAATGTGTTGAAGGAACAAAGACTGTTTCAAATGACTAATTCTAAGGAAATGACAACCACTATAGAATAATCATCATTTAAAACCTGGACAGCTAAGTTACCTTCCATTTTCCCAGAAAGTAGAGGATTAACACTTGGCAGATTATTTTACAATAAGGAATTTATTTCTGAGATGATTTTTCAGGCAAACTGGGATGCCAAATGTCACATAACCAGGAGACTGTATTAAGAAAATGTAGGCAGGATATTAAATACAATTACTTTATGATAATAACTCTGCAGCAACACAAGTAAACAGCATTATTCAGACCACTGTTTTGGCATGATAAGGAAAATGAATCAACATAGTAAGATAAAAATCCCTTCTAATCTAAGAGTAAAGAATCATCTGTTTAGGAAGCATGTAACTGTATTTTACAACAACTACTGCCTTCAGGTAATTATGACATACATTACAAAGCAACAGTTTAACTGTGAGTTAAAAGGTTTCACAGGATATGCTATCTGAAAAACATTTGAGGATTTACATCTGCTTAGTAAGACAAATGGTGTTGATGTTTAGAATGCAATTTTGGTGTCATCCTAGACTGCAAACCATCC
Organism: Alectura lathami; assembly: GCA_013399715.1. Classification (NCBI taxonomy): domain Eukaryota; kingdom Metazoa; phylum Chordata; class Aves; order Galliformes; family Megapodiidae; genus Alectura; species Alectura lathami. The sequence goes on along the minus strand of VXAV01008926.1, from coordinate 205,681 downwards.
AGGTACACAAATACAGAGCTCCCACTGTTCTCCACTTAAAACTTTGATCATTTAAAACATTCATTCAAAAGCAACAGCAAACAAACACTTATTTGTCATGTAATTCAGTTCAATACATAGCTTATTGCATCAGCCTGAACTTCATTTGATTTGTATGATCAGAGATTATAAACTAGCTTTTAGTTTGTTGATTTCTATTACTTTATCAGAATAAAGTTTGGCGATTTCTTGCTTAGTAAATCCATATTCTAGAAGTACCTCTTCTGTGTGCTCGCCTATAAAAGGATCTCTTTTAAACGATGGAACAGCAGGGGTCCTTGAAAGAACAGGAGCTGGGCGAGGACTTATCTCTTCCTGCTCATTTCTGATAAAAGAACTTCTTTGTTTGTTATGCTGATGTAAGGGAGCATCATCAAAGGATAAAACAGGGGTCACACAGGCATCAGTTCCATCAAATATGCTGCACCATTCACTTTGTGTCTTCTGTGCAAATATGGATGCAAACAACTTCTTCATTTCAGGCCAGTCAGTGAAACTCAACTGACTGGGAAGTTTATTGGAATCGAGCCCAAGACCTAAAAGGAGAAAAGCAGAGTTTAGCTATAGTTTAGCTTAGATAAAGTGCTGCCCATAACTAAGAACGATTCTCAAGACGCTGCTGTTTTGCAGGCAGTCCAACATTACAGTGCACTAACTAAAAAACTTCATTAGGATATCGATGACTTGCATGAGGGAGTACAAAACTGTTATATTATTTGCAATTAGAGTTAAACATATCAGCTGCAGCCTAAGTAAGTTTATATAATAAACACCCATTTCCATAAACACTTCATAAGAGCAGCAGCTGCCTAGAGATAACACTTTGTCCTGAGAACATTTTCTGGAATAGGTATTGCGCTGTCTGCCTGGCAGCAGCAACACATATAGCACCAGCTGGTATAGAAGTCTGCTGAATGGATTCAGGGCTGCAGCAATGTACTGACGTCACAAAAGCTGTCTTGGGTCCAACATGACCAGGAATTCCCATGCTAGAGATAAGAAGACAGTGTGGATGGACATGCTCTGGCTCAGTGTGAATGAAGCAGGTTGGCTACAGGTGCCTGCTAGCTTACTGACTTTCTTCTTGGACCGCATCAGTCCAAATGGGCTCCAGGCCTGTGTGCTGCTCTCACTTCTTCAGCACACTTCCCAGGTTCAAATTTTCGTGCCACTGTTCTTTCGGATGAGTGAAACCCGCAGCTCTCACTCTCACTAACTGCTTAAGAACCCAGCTTTCCTCTCAGTGTGTAGTTCACATCTCTCCTGCGCAGCCACTTTCCCAGCCCAGAGAAGCTGTGGCTGCCCCATCCCTGGCTGTGTTCAGGGCCAGGCTGGATGGGTTCCTGGGCAGTTTGATCTAGTGAGCTGGTGGCTGGCAGCCCTGTCCACGGCAGGGGGGTTGGAACTAGATGATCTCTGAGATCCCTTCCAACCCAAGCCATCCTATGATTCTATGATCTCTATTTCTGTTCTCACGGATTCTGCTGTCTGCACTCCATACTCCTACTTCAAGCAGATGGAAGAAATGTTAATATTCTAGGGCTAACCTCAAAAATGAAGCAAGAAACAAGAAAGAGACACAACTAAACCACATTGGAGGTGGTTTATCACACAAGTGATTTATCCACAAGTTGGAGATTGTATACACAGATTCTACATCTAACAGAATTCAGAAGCAGTATACAGAAGGTTGCCCACATGGTCACATCTTGAAATGTAGTAGCTTGAATGAAGCAGATAAAATCCAGAAGAATCAGGGATAGATCAGAAGTTAATCTCAGATATTAGAAAGGTTTCAGAACAATTATTAACATAACACTTTAAAAACAAAGAAAAAGGAGGCTTCTCAGAAAACAGCTCTGTATAAAACACTCAGAAAATGCAGAGCTCTGCAAAATACATCTTTTCATATGGCTACTACCAGATTGATGACTTGACTTGTAATCGTTTACAAATTTGTCTAATAGATGCCTGTGGGCATGTAAAATTCACACAAACTCCCATGTTCAGCTGTAAATACCCAGAAAAAAAAAAAAAAAAAAAAAAAACCTTTCTGTATCTTCCACTATTTCTACAGCTTCCTTATCATTTGAAAGGGGTAGAAATACAGCTGAGCGAAACATACAGGGAGAAGAAGTCAACCTCCATTCTTCTTTAACTTATTTTTGCACAGAATCTCTACCAGTTGCATTTCAGTCTCCTCCAAACTAAAAAGTTGTCTCAGTATGAAATGGGTTTCACTGTTGCTCATTAGATTCTTAAATTGTAACTTTGAAAACGAACTTATGCTCTGAAATCTTACTTTGCTACTGTAAAACACAGCACTGACCTCCAGACTCAGAAACGCAGCCTTGCAGTAGTTCATGTTTGGAAAAAAATCAACATAGCCACACGCAGAGTAAGAATTTTCACATATTATAGATTCCCAAGGATACAGGGTTAAGTATCACTACAAGGTAAACATTTGTCCTCATCAAGTTGCCAGGTCATATGTACCTTAAATGACTAAAATGAGAATCTACCACTCATAACCAGTCATGTCATCCTCATAGAAAGATTAACTAGAGGTTACTCACAGTGGTTAAGTATCCATAATGAAACTGAACCTAATTATACTTACAAAATTGATCTGATTGTTAATCTTCAGAGTACAATACTGAAGGTGAACAGCACTAGATAGTCCACCTAAGAGCTAGCAGGTGATTTAAATTTACCTTCCACAACAGGTAAAGCTAAGTAACAATATAGTCTCAGACTGCACCCCAATGCATGAACACATGTCATTTGAAAACACTGTCTGATTAGCATCCATATGTTTATTAATTTTGTTTTGGGTTCTGCTAGTCAGACCAATACGAACACAGCTCTACCATTATCCCCTTACACAATTATATTTGAAGACCATGCCAGATGGAAAGTCGGCTCAATCTGACCATACACACTCTAGTAAAACAGAACCTGGAATTTAGGATTACACGCTCATTTTCCAAGGATAACTGAAGACCTCAACTTTAAATAGTATGAACTGACAGCATTTAAGCACCAAAGCTTCTCATTTTCCAGCTTGTGCTAACCATTTGTGGTGCAGACAAAGAGAATTGCAGCAGGAACGACTGAGTCAACAAGGAAACAATTACACAGCACAGAACTGTTCAGGATACCGCAGAATGACATATTCTACCCAATATAATCAAAAACAATATATCCTTTACACAGAATATCTGGTAGAGCAATCAAGACTTGTTGCCAAGTCCTTCGTGTTCAGATTTTCATCTACAGACTTCTGTTTAAAAAAGCCTAATAGCCTACCCAGTCCAGCTTTGACATAACGGTTTTTGGAAAAAATAAAAGCAGCACTCAGTCTCTTTACAATGCTATAGCTTTAAGTCTCCCTTAAATGCCACAGCTTTACTGAGACATAGATAGGCACACTATTTATTGAAGTGACAAATTGAAAACGCTATTTCTGAAGAATTTTAAAAACAAACTGCAGTAAAACCAGGCACCTACTTTGTCTGTCTAAAGTTTGATACGTTTTTTAAGAAAGTGACAGGTGATCAGACCCAGACAACCACCAGAGAATCACTAAAAGCATCCACAGCTGTAGTCCAAGTTTGCATAGTTTGCATAAGTAACCACAATTGCAAATGTTTTGGTGCAAGAAAATGGCCCTCTGAAGTTTTTGTACAAAATTTAAAGCTTATCATGACAAATAAATCCACGTAAAACTTAACCTTACGTGTGACGAGAGTGTCTAAAATGTAACAAGGAAAATGTTCATCCACCTTGTGGCGTGTTTTAATAACAAAGTTGTATTGAATTCGGTACATTAATAGATATTTAATACTTCACAATCACTAAATGGAGAGCTCTGTAGTTTACATCATTATGAAGGATTTCTATGTTCTTTAAGTGCTGTCCAAATTTTTTCCTCCCTTTTAAACATAAGGCACACAGTGTAGTAAAAGGATTCTTAAACACATGTTCATAGCTTTTGTGACTGTTTCTGTTTTTCGCATCAGTGTAAATTTATGTGAAGTTCACCTTAAATAGTAGAGTTCATGCTACATGATAACACGGAAGCAAACCTTACTTCTCATATGAAATTTACGGTGTTCTGCATGCCTCTTCTAGCCTACCTACAGCAAGACTGAGCACATATTGCAAAAATCAAAAGCAACTTGCACAACCAATTTACAGATCAGCTGGAAGACATTCTGTGGCTTTTCATAAAAATATTGAGACTTAACACGTGTTCCTTATACCAGGTTTCTTGTAAAATGCAAGGTATTTTCATTATTCATTGGCTGACTTTAGTAGTAATGAAATTAATATAAACTAAAGGATTACAGCATGTTTGTGAACAGGAAAGAGTCTATAATGAAATCAGAATTCAACAACTGACACTGAGGCTACTACAGCAATTATTTACCATATCTATTTTATATAGCTTCAGTTTCTCATACAACCAATTATTTTTTTTTTACTTCATAAATTTGTGGGAAGAAGAAATTTAATTTTCCCTGCTGAATACAATCCACAAAGCCAACAGTTTTCTCAAACTAAGATGTATTTTCTTAAACTTAGTAAGTTTCCCTCTGATGATCCTTAAGAAAGAAGCCTTCTCACTGTTTCACTAACTGCACCCATATCCAGCACTGGGCTCCTAATTCTGTAGGAAAACAACGAAGTGAACCAAAAGCAAAAGGAAGTTTCACCTCTGCTGACCAGAATTCCACGGACAGTGACAACAGCTTCAGAAATAATGTTCTCACACTTGAAATCTTTAGATCTCCAACTGCCACTTTTGCAAAACCCCTATCCTTGTGTTCTCATTACAAAGGAGTGGCAAAAATAACATTCTCTGAGTATGGACAGAGAGACATAAAGTGGCTTTTGAACACATTTTATCTGGAACAGCACCAAATTATTCACTAGTAGAACTGACCAGAATAATGGGGAAAAAAATGTATGAAATTAAATTCTGGAAACCGTAACTGGAACATGCTATTTTAAGGCTACTTCAAAGGAGTGAGTTAATGCCTTGAACAGACGACTCAGCCTAAGTCAAAGCTCCTCGAGTTTGTGAAATAGAAATTCAGTTCTCACAAACAGCTTTCTCTTCCCTGTAACATTCAAAAGCTTAAATTCTGAACTGAATTTCTGCAATAGATATCCCAGAAAGGAGAAAAAAAATTCCTAAGCCACAAAAATAATCAGCTGTTCTAACTGAGTACACTACTGCTTCAGAAAGCTTGCAAGCAGAGCTACTGAGGCAGTAATTATTTCCTATGTGGAAGTCTGAACAATTCATAAAATGCATGAATACAATGAAGAAAGACCATTTATTTTAAATACAGTGCTGCAAAAATATCTGAAGTTCAGTCTGATACCTCAAAGAACATATTTTTACAGAACAAACAAAGAAAATTAGTGACTGGAAACAAGCAAAAATTGTCATTTAAGGCAAAAAGCCATATTTCATTAGAAGACTGCAGTCTGTATGTTGAAGTTTTGACTGAAGCATATTGAAACACATGCAGCTGTGATTACATACTGTCTTCCAACTTACATATAAGTATTTACATTCCTTATTGCTGGAATAACTTTTTGAAACTTCAGCTGCTAAAAATCAAGCAATTTTTATATGTTTTAAGTACATGGAATACTTTCAAGCATGAAAATAAAGTTGTTGAATGTGGATGCCCAGGCAGATAAATTTATAGCTGATGCTCCAAATTTATGCTCTAAATTTCTGAGAAACCACCAAGAGGAAAACAGAATTTTAGTATTTTCCTCAGTAATTAGATATATAGCTAGGACAGAAACTAGTCAGTGATGCTATATTGTGTGAACAGTGGATTAATCCATCCATCACAGGGATCTTCTTAGATAACATGGTTGGCCTGCTGACAGAGAAAAGTCCACATCTTCATCAACAATCAACACAGGATGCTGTGGTGTCCAGCAGATGCTCACTGAGAGACAAACCCAGACCTGACCCAGTTATAGAATTTGCTTTCTTTAAGAACAACTATAGATTCTATCCCACCCCTGCAGCTTACAAGTGCTATTCAGCTTAATCTCCTGAGAACAATCAAATACCCCAGCCATAAATACTGCAGGCCAGTGTTTGATCACTTCAAACCAAACATATGGGTGCTTGAGTAAGCAGCTTTATCCTTCTCCTTTTTCCCTTGTATTTAATACAGGCATTCCCCCTAAAAACATGTACTAGAATCCCACTTACCTAATTTCTAGAACAAGGGCTTAAGTTTTACTTTAATACAGTTTTATATTTATTTTTATTCTCCAACTCCTTCTTGCAAGCAAAATAAGCCAGGAGACTAGATGAAAATAACACTTCCAAGAACTCTGTGTGGAATAAAGCAACTATACTTTCACAAATAAGTAGCATAGAACTGGAGCTCAAAACCAAACAAGTTACTCGCAGGACAATGAGAACCAGGAGTTCCACCATCTTCAGCAAGGAACATGGCTCTTCCAAACCTGGCATCTGATCTGGGTGCAGTAAATAGTGCTGGACATGTCAGTGAGTCACTCCTTAAGGCTCCAAGAAAACAATGCCAAAGTCCACAGAAGTCCTCTTCAGGATCTTACTCACCAAAGGCATTACCCATCTTACAACCCCATACCTCCATGTCATCTTGTCTTAATTGTGCTCCTGAATTTCAAAAATGCCTCAAAGTGCAGGTCCTAGCACTGACTATGCTTGTTAGCTCAATGTAACTGACCGGCACTGAGCTGACAGTAACTGTGTGTGAGAAGGTACCCACCCAAGAATTCATGAAATGATCAGTGGGGAGAAACAGCAAGAACAAGGAGCTACTCCACTGCCACCTTCACTCTGCAAAGATTTACCTTGTTTAAGTCATTCATACACAAAAGCAGTACACGCAACACTGTCTGGGAACACCCACTTCAGTTGCATTCTGTATTGGTACTCCTGTTACTTGTTAAACAAAACTGAAATTAGACTGATAACTTTTGATACATTTCATACTCAGACTACTGGAAACAGAATAGATATCAAATTATTTTGGGAACTTTTAACATCTTCATAAATTCTGCATGGAAAGTATTGCAATCTACCAAAGGAGCACAACACAAGAAATGTGTTTTTAAGTGAAATAACCAGTATGAAGCCAAAACCACATTTGATTAAAAGCATAAATTATACAGAAAGTTCAAAGGTAAAGAGACACTTGCATGTTTCTGTTTTAAACTCATGCAATAATGATTTTGCATAGAATCACAGGGTATCTTGAGTTTGAAGGGACCACAAGGATCGTCCTGGCCCCACACACTACGACTCAAACCCAAATCCTGTGCCTGACAGCGGTGTCCAAATGCCCCCTGAGCTCCGGCAGCTCGGGGCCATGCCCACTGCCCTGGGGAGCCTGTTCCATGCCCACCACGCCCTGGGGCAGAACCTTTCCCTAACCCCCAGCCTGACCCCCCCCGACACAGCTTCATGCCATTCCCTCAGGTCCTGTCGCTGTCCCCAGAAAGCAGAGCTCAGCGCCTGCCCCTCCGCTCCCCTGTGAGGGAGCTGTAGGCCGCCATAAGGCCTCCCCTCAGCCCCCTCTGCTCTGGGCACAACAAACCAAGGCGCCTCAGCTACCCCTCACATGCGGTGCTCTCCAGGCCCTTCCCCATCTTTGTAGCCCTCCTTTGGATGCTTTGTGATAGTTTTATGTAGTTTTTATAGCATGACCCATTCTAAATTTTCAAACAGATAAATCATGTTTTATAGTCATATTTAAAAAGTCTTCAGTCAAATATAAAAGTCACATCCATAGCTGGACAAACAATAAAATCACTCAAATTCTGTGACACAACTCAATTTATAAAGCTTTGTTTTTATAAAAAAAAATCCAGTTTATCAGGAAATATTATGAACAATTTCCAATGAGCATTCACTTATAAAAACATTTAACGTTTAATTATAAAATTTTATAGCACAAATAACCGAACCTGGTAGCAATTTCCTTTGCAACAACAAAGAATTAAGCCTTCTTTTAAAGCATGTTCACTTTCCACTGAATAAAACAGTTTTGCAAAATAACTGATCAGTGCTTAAGCCACATCATGGACCACCACTGCCACAATTCCAGAACTAAATTTCTAATATATGTGTAGTGTAATTGCTGTCTAATTTAAGTGGGGGTAAGGTGAAGAATGGTGAAAAACAAAGAAATCAACTGCTAGAAGAATAATGTCTTTTGCTACCATACTAACCACTTGGCTTCAAGAGTTGTTTGGCTTTTATAAAGAAATCAACATAATTAATGTCATGTTATTCAATGATGCTTTTCTGATGAGAAAAAACTACTCCAGGCTACTTACCCTTTATTAACTGCTCATAGAATTGAGGCTCAATGGCACCAACAGCCATGAATTTTCCATCAGAGGTCTTGTAGGTTTCGTAAAATGGCGCACCGCTGTCTAGTAGGTTCTCACCTCGGGGTCTGTTCCAGAGTCCTAAATTTTGTGATTTCCACAGAAAAGAACTTATGTATGCAATTCCTTCTACCTTAAAGATACACAGAGAAACAAACAACAGCTTCAGTAAATATTTCGGAAGTTTATATTCACTAGGAGTTCACACAGAGAACGTGAAAGAACAAACTTGGCTCTACAGAACATTACATACAATTATGACTTCTAGGTCTAGAAATCAAGACACCTGTACCAGTCCTGTAAATATCAATTAAAAAATACACTTACAAACATTAAATTCTCTTGAATTTACTGATTATGACTGCTATTTTAAGAAGAAAACCAGATGGAAATGGAGGGGTAAAGTTTTCTTCTACCTTGTGAACAGGAAAGCATATCTGGATCACTAAGTTAAAACAAACAAACAAATAAAACAAACAAACAAACAAACAAACAAAAAACCTCTCCTGCTCTTGTCACTGGGAAGTACAGCAAAATACCAAGGTAACCTTCGAATAGGTAAGTGTCTGATGAATATGAAACTAGAAAACATGGTTAATCTTGTTCCAGATTGCTCCTTAAAATGTTGGTTATGTGGAGCACAACCAGATGAAAATACAGGTGGTTTGGCTTTCACACAATTACTTGTACCCATCTTTCCCAGCAAAATCATTTTATGCAGTTTTGCTCACCAGGATTTAATTTCTTCCAACTATATTAGAAAAATTGTAAGAGAACATGTAGCAGTAATAGGACATGGCCAGAAACATTCTAATGGAAAAGTGAAAAACCTGAACTGTGTAATTATCTAGTCAACACACAGATCTCCGTAGTAACTTCACATTCGCATAATACAAGCAGCTTCAAAGGCAACACAGCACTCATTTTGTTCGATGCAAGTTTTTTTCATATGATGATGTCACAAGTATTCTATATATACATTTTACCTACATATTATAATATAGTACACACTATGCAATAGATAGTATGACAAGGGGGAATGAGCTAAAACTGAAAGAGGGGAGGTTTAGGCTGGACATCAGGAAGAAATTCTTCCCTGAGAGAGTGGTGAGGCGCTGGCACAGGCTGCCCAGAGAAGCTGTGGCTGCCCCATCCCTGGCTGTGTTCAAGGCCAGGCTGGATGGGTTCCTGGGCAGTTTGATCTAGTGAGCTAGTGGCTGGCAGCCCTGTCCACGGCAGGGGGGTTGGAACTAGATGATCTCTGAGGTCCCTTCCAACCCAAGGCATTCTATGATTCTATTATCCTATTATTCTATATAGTATATGATACATATCTAACATATAACATACAATACATACACAATAATATATAATACATGTATATACATGACTGTAAAGACAAATGCAGTATGGCCTCAAAATGCAGAAATTTCAGTGAGGGGACTAAGATGAGATTCCTCAAGTTACATGCTAATGAGGACTGTGTAAACACCATGACTGAAATTAGATGACATCGTATTTTACTAGTATGTGTACCAAAATAAAAAGCTACTAATTTTTCATGTGGTAATATCTATTCATTTCTACCTTTTCAAACAACAATTTTAAATACACATATCTTTGAAGTAGGCAGTCATGAAGGTTTCTTCATTTAATATGTATTGCTTGGCTTGTAATATGTATTGCTTGGCTTGTAATATGTATTGCTTGGCTTGTATGGCCTCTTTCTCAAGTTACTGTCACAAATACAGGAATACTTTTGCCCCACTTGTCAAATGTTAAAGCCAACTGAAGTACTTTCTTATGAGAAAAAATCATGTAACTTCATCTGCATGTCAGCAAAATGATTGCAAAGATAATAAAAAAGCATTTGCTTTATTAATGACCCACCTTGCACTGCTCATATTAACAAAAACATTACACAAAAAATATTGAAGGTAAGGGTAATAATAATTGGGTAAAATATTAGAATAAGCTCTAACTACAAATTAGATTTTCATGCCAAAATCTGACAGACTTGCTGACAATATCTACCCATCATCTCATCTACCCTGGAGACACAACAAAATAGTGTTTCTATTTTGGACTAGCACATGGACTTCAGAAATAGCCTCATCTGGGCAGCTGGACTGCTAGCTTCTGGCTGAGGTCTGCTGCACTTCAGAGACAAAAGATGTCTAATATCTTCACCAAATCTCCAAAGGCAGGCTCAAATCACACTGAATACATTAATGTAGTCACTTTGTTTTAAAACATGAAAAGGATAACTTGGGGAGACACTACTTTAGTGTAACTACTTTAGCGTAACTACACGGTGATTACCTTAATAGGTGTTTGGCTTAATGGCTTCCTAATGCTAAAAGTACTGACAGCTCTGAAGCACAGACAAGAATCCAGAGGCACAATCCTCCTGGATGACCTCTGTTAGATCCATGAGTCTTCTGTTTCCTCTGAAGAATGAAACATTTCAAATGAAGCTGAGAATAAACCCACACCAACCTAACCCCTACCCTTGTGACTGAGGAACTCTTCCAGGATGAGGGAGTTTTGCTTGTGAATACCTCCAGGCTGAGAAAAACCTGGAACTCTGCACTTCTGTTAGACCACTAAATGCTCTCCCCATGGGACTATTATGCAAGTGATCATTACCACCATCTCCTCCTGTGGCTGTCTTCCCACAGAGTGAAAGTCATGCTTGGTCAGATGCCTACTATCAGTAGAAGACTCTGTGTCTAAATTCCAAGTGAACCTAAAGTACTGTCCTGACTTACATGCCTCTGTTCCAGAGTGGTGTGAGGGTGCAGATGCACCACCGTGCCTGCCATAGTATCTTGTGGCAATCACTCAGGCTCACTGTACTGAACCCTAGGATCCCTACAGAACCAGTGAGAAGAGACAGTAACTGCCATGAAGCAATTCGGACTGGGTGTTTAATTCTTCTGAGGTAAGCAGCTGACACACTAGATACACTTTTCTACCCAGTGGAAGTACAACGCTAGCCACCGTGAATAAATTGTGGAAACATACCTCTTGGCATGATCGTCTCTACTCTCCTTTTGTATCAGTTTACCTTCACTAACTAGAGGAGATTCCTTCATGTATATTACGGTTCATAAGAATGCTCCCAAAGCAACTTTTCAGATTTCAGCACACTAATTAGAAATAAAAGATTTACAACAAATTCTTGCATCACAAAACATTCTGATCTCAAACTAGAATTATTAACTTCAAAGATAGAAAATTAATTTTTTTAGATGACCAGATAAAAACTGACATAACAAAAGGAAAAACAAACATGGTCATCATAACAATTCATGAAGTTAAAAATATAAAGTAATATCGAGGACCCAAAGCTACTAAAAAAGGAAATAATTTTCCCTCTTCTGTCTTAGACAATTCCCCAGTGCATCATAGTTGGTAACATACTCAGGCTACCTGAACTGCACAGCAAATTAATACACCTATCAAACTAAAAAAAAAAAAAGTGAAGATAAAATGATAACTCCAATAGTGCAGCATTGTGATTTTAAAAATATCTGTTTCCAAGAACAAGCTTAGACATAAAAGCAGGCTCATCAGACCAGTTTATTTAACTCCCAGCTATTTATGATGTATAGATGTTTTTCATCAACTATTTCACTGGGAGTCTGTTCAAACAAAAGTCAACGATTTCGTAACAACTTTCCAGAAAAGTACATCCAGTAACACTCTACAAACATCTCACCCATTACACAAGACACCAGGAAAATCAGCAGGGAACTGTAAATTCTACAATTAAAACTGAGACAAAAAAAGAATTAAAGAAAGCTTTCCTGGCTTAAGAAAAATCCAAATTCCACAACCGAAAAATATCTCACATTCCATTCCCAATGAGCCAGAGACCTCATTAGGACATCAGTGGACTTGCACTGACTCTACTCACGGAAAATGCCTGTAACGACTTGAAGTACCAATAATGAAAATGAAGACATACTCCAAACAGTTGGATTAGATGATCTTTGAAGGTCCTGTCCAAATGCACTATTCTGTTCTAAACTACAAGAATTATCTCAAGTATTTGAAGACTTGCCGTAACTTTTCATAAAGACACAAACCCCCTCTATCTTACCTTCTACGTCATGTTTTCACACTCACAATTTCTGTTATGTTCCTTGAATCTCCTCGAATTGGTCATTTCGTTTTTTGTGAAGGACAACGGTCAGTGTCAAAAACAGTATTTTCCCGAGGCTTTATAAATACTGATAAGACTATAAGAAATTATTTAAGAAACCTTTCTGGCTCTATTTCCTGTTTATACATCCCAACACAGTGCATGTGTTTCACAACAACATTACCCTGTTGACTCATGTACAGCTTGTGACTACTACAAACCCTCCAGACTGCACTTCAGCCAATTGTTCTCATACTGTATTTGTGCAGCTAATTGTTTATGCTTAACAGAATTACAGAGCAGTGGTCTCAATGAACTTCAGCCAATTTTTTCCAGGTCATCTCTCCAATTTGCAAAGGTCAGTTTCAGTTCTAATCCTGACATCCAACATGCTTGCAGTTCTTCCCACGTTCACATCATCTGTGAATTTACTAAACACAATCCCTTGTCCATTACTCCTCTTACTGTAGAAAATACATCAAAACAAACAAACAAGCCCAAAAACTACAGATGTCTGCGAACTCCACTTGTAAGTTTTCCATTTTGGCAGTCAACTCCTAGTAACTACTATTGCAGTATAAACATTACACCAGTTTTACACAGAGGTACACCTTACATAATGCCATGGCCTACCTCTGAGGAGTTTCACGTGAACTTGTAAAAAACCTCAGATTGCTAACATCTCTTGCCATTCTCCTGCTCTCAAGGGATTTTATTTTTTTTTAATTTACACATTTTTTTCCAAAGTTATATTTAGAGACTAAATGATAGCCTTCATTGTATTACAACACCTCAAACGCAGGTCAAATTTTGATTTCACAGAGAAGAAAAGAGAGAAAGAGAAACAGGAGGAGGGGAGACAGAGAGAGTGCACTTGTGGATAATACGGGCTTCAAGGATAAATGTAACCACCTATTTTTCCTCTTTGTGTGAGTGAGTAGACTTGCACTGAAAAATTCTATATTATTAATTACTAAGCAATCAAAACCATAGTCTTTATTTTACAGCACATTAATGCAAAGTGTTTGAAATTGATTTCTTGTCAATTATCCACAGCTGTGATAACAGTGCTCCTCTAAGACATGACCCATCCCAAACTTATAAACAATTCCATCTTGGATATAGCTAATAAAATTCTTTATTAGGATCATCATTTTTCCTGGTACGTATTATGCTGTTTGTTTATTGCACATCCTATTTCCATATATCAGACTTATTCACCAAATACACACAGCTACCAGCTTTTGAAGGAGGTAGACTGGTGAAAGGAAAAACAGAGGGAAGCACAGGGAAGAACTGCAGTATGTCCCCCATGTGGTAAGGACAGCATGGCAACAGTGACCTGTGAAAAGTGCTTGCAGTAGAGGAATAGCCATTTCATGACGACCTACCTTCCCATTCTAAGCTCTCCATTTTAAACCTTACCAATAGTTCAAACTTCCTCCTTTTAGCAGACTCAGAGTAGGGGGAAAAAAAAAAAAAAAAAAAAAAGAACAAACAAATCCTCTCATCTCTTCCCCAAGATAGAACTTACCATACTTGCATCAACGACCTGCCCCTTGCCAGATATTGTACGCTCATAAAGAGCCATAATAATGCCCATTGCACATATCACACCTCCACCAGCAAAATCAGCCAGAAGATTCAAAGGTGCATATGGATTTTCACCTTTTCTACCCAGCTTTGATAGCACACCTGAAAGGAGAGCAAACAAAGCAAACATAAGCATAAAATTATCTGTAGAAATGTAGAAACTGATGTTTATAATTGAAGTTTCATTCTTTTCAACCTATGTGAGTAAATAAAGGCTAAAGCAGACTTCTCTCAAGAGTTTTATGGCTCCACTCCAGCTGTGTCTTAGCAAATCACATTCATAAAATAATCGAATATCTGAAATCTCATTAGTGAAAATACACTTAAATGTATAAATTAATAATGTAGTTAGTATCTTTCAGATCAACCACTGATGATTTGGCTAAACAGGGACAAGATTTCATACAAAATAAACCTGTATGCAATAATTCAATATTAATACTTTGTACAGGCATAGAACCACCCACAAAAGAATTCAGTAGGCATTATGAATATGCCTCTAAGTGACTTCAGTAAATTTTTCTTCTTTGAATCATTTACAGTAAAAGTACAGATTTACAATCTTTAGAATCATAGAATCTTAAAGGTTGGAAAAGACCTCTAAGATCCTCTAGTCCAACCATCAACCTAACACCACCATGCCCACTAAACCATGTCCCTGAGTGCCACACCAACACATTTCTTGAACACCTCCAGGGAAGGAGACTCCACCACCTCCCTGGGCAGCCTGTTCCAACACCTGACCACTCCCTCTGGGAAGTTTTTCCCAACACCCAACCTGAACCTCCCCTGGCACAGCTTCAGGCCGTTACCTCTCAACCTATCACTGTCACCTGGGAGAAGAGGCCAACCTTCCCATCACTACAGCCTCCCTTCAGGCAGTTGTAGAGAGCAATAAGGTCTCCCCTGAGCCTCCTCTTCTCCAGACTGAACAGCCCCAGTTCCCTCAGCCGCTCCCCATCAGCCTTGTGCTCCAGGCCCTTCACCAGCTTCTTGCCCTTCTTTGGTCACGCTCCAGGGCCTTGATGTCCTTCTTGTAGGGAGGGGCCCAAAACTGAACACAGCACTCAAGGTGCACGTAACCCTTAAATTATCAATTATAACAAAGGATTTCACACAAAGGATTTCTATTCTACCCTCTCACTTTAAACTCTCTTTGACAAACAGGTTGTCTAACAGAGGAATGGACGATTAACATATAGTGGTTCACTCCGACTGCATGCAACACAGATACTAGGAACCTATGTTTACGCCAGAAATTAAAAAGAATAAACACTATGGAAGTTTGCTTCTGGCAGAGCTCTGCATCTGTTAGCATTTTTCTGCCATCCTGAATAGCCTGCTTCTGTCACTTTGTAGCTCTCTCAGGGGTCCCTCCTGGCAATTAAGAAACTCTGCACACTGTCACATTCTCTCCTAAGCCTTTAGCCTAAGGTCTGAGATTCACAGCATACATTGTCAACATTTCCTAAGAATTGCATGACTCTGAAGCACTGCTTAGTTAGCTAATGGCCTAATGCACTTCCTAAGTATGGACAATAGAGTGCACAGCATAAAGGATTTTGCAAAGCTTGTACTGTAAGCATAAAGGCCTGTCACCTATTAAAATCTCACTCTCAACAGTCTAAACGTTGTCAGTCACTCTCAGATTAATGTATTAACTTATATCTGGAGTTCTTAATGCAAGCCATATTTATTTTAAGAAAGCCAAAGCTCATCAGGAAATTACCTGTGATATGAGACGTCATTTCTGAGGACTGACAATACCTCCCAAATACTTTGTCTTATTTCCTTAAAACTGGCAGAAAAACTTGAGCAATAAAATTTCAGACAGAATGATTTAATTTTAGTGATTTAAGATATCACTAACCAAAATACTCATGGTTTAATCAGTTCCTGAGAGAGAAACACTACTTTCTGTAAACAGAAGATACTATAATCTAAAGTAGCAATAGACAATAACAACGTCTGAGTCTTTTCCTTTGTCAGTAACAAATAAAACTAACACAGTACTTTGAAATAATCTCAACATGAAGAGTTTCAAACCAGGTGTCCTTTATACTTTTTGATTCCCTGACAGTCTTATATAACGAGAGAAGACTAAGACTACCCCAGACTAAATTTAATTCCTCAACATTGTGGATCCCTGCAGAAGGTGACACCAGATCACCACTCTCGCAGTGCCTCTGCTCTGGCCCTTTTCTGGGGCTGAAAGTGAGAAGTCAAGAAGTTTTGGCCCACTTTGTCCTCCCTTACAGGCCTGGAGCAATAGCAGAGACAGAAGTGGTGAGAAGAGCTGTAAATGGGGCCATGCCTAACAGCACTGATAGCACACTGATGGCTACCATCAGAGTTGTGTAATTTTGTTGTTCAGTATTTTATACCTGTAGAATTGTGATACTTGGAATCAGCATTCTGTCCACAATACTCTAAGGAAACAGCACTGCTGACAAAACCTCTTTATTTTAAACTTCCCTTCCCTTCAGCTGGTATCAATAGAGGTATTTACAGCAGAAAGGCAGAGAATCCTCAATTGAATAGTATTCTTTTACTTTAAAGCAGCTACTCATGAACACAGACAAAATTATCTGCAGCCCTATAGGGATCATAAAAACATTTTATAAGACAAAAGCCCTGAAGGAAGACTAAAATGCATGAAAACTTCTGTCCTTTCGTTAAAGAGAAAAAGCTTATTCAGATAAAACAGCACAAAAGAAGGAAAAAAACACACAGTCTGAAATGTCACACTGATCCAGACTAACAGCTCACTGCTGCTGCCAAAATCGACAGTCCAGTCCAGCCCATGTTTCATCTTTGCTTGCAGTGGCATTTTATGTTTGTCATATCTCTTAATGAACTGCTACATCTCAATAATCTGGCAGAAAAACATCCTCTTTTTCTTCTAGCTAGCTTTTGACTTCATAGGGAGCTGAGTCAGCTTACAGAGGGGTTAAGCAAGCACCAAAGCTAAGTGGAGAGAAACAAGCAGGGAGAAGCACAAACAGAAGGAAACCCGTCTTTCATTGACACATATGCTTTAGATCTGCTCAGCTGTTTCATCAGACTGCATCTGAGGTAATCTGAGCTACCTGCAAAGAACTTCTTAATGAATTCTTGAGTCTTGACTGAAGTGAAAAAAAAAAAAAAAAATCATTCTACAGAAAATTTTACAGCCTACCTGATAAAGCCAAATAGTTGATGTCATGACCCGCAGACTTGGCATATTCTCCTGTCTGACCAAATCCAGTAAGCCTAGCATAGATGAGTCTGGGATTCTCGTGCAGCAGGATCTCCGGACCAAGACCAAGTTTTTCCATGACACCTTAACAAGACAAAGCACAGAATCCTAATTCACATTTATGTTTAACAATATAGGTGGTTCAAGGATTGATTATAAAACAACATAATTGAATTGCAATTTCTGAAATAATTCATTCTAATTCAGTGTTCATATTAAAAAATTAACAGACTGTTACAAATCACCACCAAACTCCACACATTTTGAATGCAATCCAATTAAGTGGAAATTAAGGTTAGGGTCTCCTTTTTTGCTGCATCTCTTCTGGTTTTACTTCCCCAGAAGCCCGTCTGCCAGCTTGCTGTACTCTATACAACTTCATATGAGAAAGAAAGCTACCAAAGACACGCATCATTTTAAAACAGCTTAAAACAGCCCCCCCAAAAAGAGTAGACTTTCATGTTTTCCACATTTAAATGATCTGAAATTGCTTCTATCTTTCACTGAAATATACTTTCCTCATCACATTAGCCTCTCAGTACAACACGCGTTCCTGTATCTTTTAACTCACTGATGCAAATGGGTTCTACTATATGTTCCACAAGTTATTTGCAACAACTACATGAAAGAAAATGTGTTCTTTTCTAATGCAGAGAATAAAGAACTTACAGAAATCACTGACATATAGGTTTGATCAGCATGGGTTTACAGTAATCAAGCCTAAAGTTTTGATCTTGTGTTCTAAAAGAGTGGCTTTAGAAGAAGCAGATTCAAGTTGCAAATAAATTACAGGTTTTTATTGGCTCAGTGCTTCTTGGTCAGACTATATTCTATTATCTGAACAGGGAGAAACAGTTTGGAGAGGACTGACTCCCCTGACATAACTTCAATGCGTATTCTACCCCAGAACCTACTACTGCAATTCTTTCACAGACTGTTCACAAAATTACTACATCTTCAAACTCCTTGAGATCTACTTCTGTTGTATTACTTCTTGGGCAGTGGCAAACGTTTACCACTGTGGAGGAAGTGGCGACATTTGGTAACACATTTCTACTTTTCTAATAAGCACTTATTTTGAAAAGCCAGGTTCATCAGATTACCAAGAGAAATGAAAGAAAAACACAGTCTCCCTAAGGGAAAAGTTGCTAGGATTCATGACTACAGTTTAAAATAGGAACTAGGGACAGCCAAGGAGCCCGTCCACATAAAGATTCACACAAGTTTAAAGTCTGGTTTGTGTAAAACTCTAGCAGCTTAGTGAGACAGTATAACTGCTTTGTTACTTTGAACTCCATTCAATGGAAAGAGTTATTTACAGAATCAAATATACTCAGTCCATAAATTCACTTACATGACAACATGAAGTACAAGCACTGGTTCAAAGTACAAATTCAAAAGCTAGCTTCTGCTTTACCTCTTACTATGGTATAAGCTGTACCTCTTTCTATAGTATAAGCAAGATTTGCTTTTGCGGCGGTGAGAACTGGGTGTCCACTAACTACTGGTGCCACAAGATCACTGTCTGAAGGTCAATGTACACGTGTGTTTAAAGAAACTCTCCTGCCACTTGGGCCCTCATTGTCATGCTGGTCCACACCAGCTCCATGCTGGATCACAGATTTCCCTCATACAGTTACAGGCTCATAAAACTTAATGGCTAGTTATAGAACTTTGTGCATTTCCAGATAAGAAAAGCAAGAGTTTATAAAGATGAAGAACACAGAAATTTCTACAACAAGCTAAAAATAATAATAATAATAAAAAAACCCCACTAGAAAATAGGAAATTAGCTACATTGCAAAACTGCATTTAATTACTGTTTGCACAATTTTAGAGTAGTAAAACCAAAAATTCTTAAGGTTAATAACATTACACTCATAAAACCCTTTTTTTTTTTTTTTTTAATGAAAAGCATTATCATCTGCACATACTAAGTATAAGCTTTATGACACGCGATGTTTAACCTACACAGCCTCCTCTTTTTAAACTCAATGCAGAAAACCCAAAACACGTAAGCCAGCTTCCCACTACAGCATGTTACTACTGTTAGCAACACAGTGGCAAGCAACAGCAGCAGCCTAGCACATGAAATACCCCATTCATGAGTGTCAGAAGAGTGCCTTTGGATGGTTTATTACTGAAGAGAGCATCTCACATCTCCTGCCTGTGGAGCAATCATAAGCTCTGAGGCCCTGCCCACCACCTGTTGCCCAGAACCATGCGTGCAAGCTGCCCCAGCCAGCGGGGCAAGGCCTGGATGGGCACGGTTTGCCCCCTCGGTGCTGCTCAATTCCACAGCCCCCGGTTTGTCCCACAGACCTTTCCCACACAGCCACAGGAGATAAACCCCCAGAAGCTGTTCCCTTCCCATTTCCCCCTACGCACGTACAGCAGCCCACAAACTGACGAGAATCCCCGCAGCACCGCACCGACACGCTCACGAAGCCGCTGCTGCTGGGGCCGCCCCGCTCTCCGGGGCACGGCCCCCACCTCCAAACGCCACCCCGCGGCCCCCACCCCCGCCA
>VXAV01008926.1:98870-185381 GCA_013399715.1 Alectura lathami | reverse complement strand
CCGCGGGGCTCTGTCAGCTCCGCGACTTGTGCTCGGCCCCTCGCCTGTGGGGACGGAGCGCGCTGCGGCCCCGCTGTCTTCTGAGCGTTGGGTTTCCCCGCCGCGCCGGGCATCGAGGTTTGCGCTAACGCGGGGGCATGCAGAGGTGCCTTCCGTTCGGGCCCGGGGTCGGGCGGACGGCAGGGAATGTCGAAATGAACGGTTTGCAGGAAAGCTTCGGGGGCCGTGTTTTACAGGGCAGCTCACGGCCGAGCCTGTCGTCTTTCCTGGCGTTGTGAGGCTGCTGCGGCTGGTCCGTGAGAGCACAAACCCACACACACCTCAGCCCGCGAGGCCACACGCCAGAATATTAGAAGATGAGCTGGTAAAAACTTTTTTTTTTTTTTTTTTAATTATTATTATTATTATTTCGCACCAGTTCTGCGTTTTGACTGGGCTGTCTGGTCCTGCACAGCAGCTGTAACCTCTGCTGGAGAGGCAGTGCCCATAGCGCCCCTAACCACTGAACAGATAATCTGGTCAAGACGGTGCTGGTGCAGCTGTTTGTAGCAAATAGGCTACTGAGATTTTAAATATATGAATTTTTTAACCAAGATTTTAGTGCTCACAACTCAGCCACCTGGAGCTGTTAGCTCGGTGCTGCCACAAAGGGAAGACTGACCCCGTGGGGGTCATCAGCCCAGCCTTCCACCCATCAGGAGCATCCTGGAGCTTAACCCAGAAATGTCTCCTATCTTACTAAAGAATCACAGATCATAGAATGACTTGGGTTGCAAAGGACCTTAAAGATCATCTTGTTTCAAACTCCTGCCAAGGACAGGGCTGCCACTGGATCAGGCTGCCCATGGCCCCATCCAGCCTGGCCTTGAGCACCCCCAGCAATGGGGCATCCACAGCTTCTCTGGGCAGCCTGTGCCAGTGCCTCACCACTCTCTGCATAAAGAACTTCTTCCTAATGTCTGATCTAAATCTTTCCTCTCTTAGTTTAAAGCCATTGCCCCTTGTCCTATGACTACACTCCCTGAGAGGGTTACTCTAGATTTCTTGTAGGCCCCCTTAAGGCACAGGAAGGAAGCCTTTCTGGCACTTTCACCATTTCTCCTGCACAGAGCACAGGTACTGCTGTTTGGTTAGATCACACCAGGTTTAATAAAGCCTGTATTCATGTACAGTTGCTCTTCCAATGCTGCCTGCCTGAAAAGCAGCCACATTTGACTGGAGGCCGTGGTCATTTTATTTTTGTTTAGGCTGCTCACAGGAATGGACATCCATCCAGGAAAAGTGATGGAACAGGCATCGAATTAACAGGGCTTTTCAAACTTGTGTCCTCTTCCCAATATCTCAGGCTGCCAGAGCAAAGAGGCTGTTAAAATAAATTTCATGTTTCTTTCATTTAGGTCTTTACATTAGTTTGACAACAAAAATGTGCAAAGGCTGCAAATACAAATGCAGAATTTGTTTTAACTCTGCAATAGCAAACAGAAGAGGTCTATTTCCAGACTACTCTGTTTTTCGAGTAGGCAGCTAGTCCTATAATGCAGGCTGATGGATACTGATTGTATTAACTGTATGCTGCCATCTACAAGAGAGAGTACAGTGAAAAATACACGCATTTTCATTCAAACGAAGTTGGCTTGTTTCCTTTATAATCCATCTCCCTTAGAGATACTCTTCCACGTACAGATTTGTTTCCACAGTTACCATCATGTTGCTGGGACATTGCATTTCTTTAAGTGATTTGCAGTTTCATTTGTCTCTTCTCATCTTAGGATCTCGGAGTTTGTGTTGAATAGAAGCTGTGCTCCACTTATAACACTTCTCAATATCCACAAAGTAAAAGTAGATAATACTCCACACGTCTCACCTCATACCCAGTGTTGTTAGGGCGCACTGTCTCTTGTACAGCATGCTGCTCAAATGCTGCAGGTTAATCTCTGCGATTTCAATAGGTTATTCAGCTTGGAGACAGAGCACCTTTTTATCTGTTCATTTCCGTGTGAGTGTGGAGTCACACTTTCTTGCTCTCTGTCTTATGTGTGGATCCCGCTACAAACATGCGCACAAAAGCCCAAATGTGGATCTGTCCTGAGGTCCATACAGCCCTCTAAAGTAGCTGTGGATTCGTGCTGCCTGAGAATCTGTCTGAATGTCTGTCTGCGATTATGAATTACAGATGTAGAAATGAAAACCCATTCCCATCCATAAAAAGTAGATGTATAAAGCTGCCTTGTACTACTTCATTAAAATCAACATTCCCTAGAAAATCTACTCTTGTGAGTTGGTTAGTCCAGGCAGTCATTGTGGTGCAGATCTGACATTGCCGCAATGAAAAAGCTTTGCCATTAGTTTTCAGTTTGCTGCCTGTTACTCTGTTGAAATAGGAGAGCGAGTTACTGATGTCTGTGACAGTGTTTTCTGTACTTTGGACCTTTAGCCTTGTACCTGAAATGAAGTATTCACCTTGGAGTTGTACCTTATGGTATTACTGTGCTTTCTTGTTTTAGATGAAGAGACTGGCAAACAGCTTTATATAACTAACATTGGTATTGGCTAAACTATAGAAAATAAATATTTTCCTGCAAGTTTATTATTAACTCCTGTTGTAGGGGCTGGAAACTCTAGACCAAGGTTATTCCCAGATTTTGATTGCCTGGATACTGAGCTTCAGGTCTCCACGGGGCACCATGTGTATCACTGCTTGGCAGTCTTGCCCTAACTTCTTTCGAGCAAGCCATTCCTGCTGAACAGTTTTGTCCACAGTATTCATTATAGCCAATTTTTCCAGCGTTACAATTGTGATGAGTTGATAAGCCTTTCCTGTATCTCATGGCTATTACAAGAAATAGTGTAAACAACCTTAAAATGTTTGTGGGTGTCGCTGTTTTTAAGCACTGTATGCTGACCAAAATGAATTAAAATAACAATACCAAAAACAAAAATGGAGTCTCTGAAGGAAGCCTTACAGATTTAAGTTTTTATGTGTGCATATATACTTATGCATGTAAAATAAGTATATTTGTGACACTTAGTACTGGATTTCTCCAGTTTAGTAGCAAAAGAAATGCTTAGGAAATAAATATTGCAAATATATCTCCATAGTCTTTGAATGTTAAAGGTCTTCAGATGATCTCAGATGTATAAAAGTAAATATAGATACAAACAAACCATTATAGTTTTATCACTATTAATCTTTATTGGGTATATGTACGTTTTACAAAGTAAACAAACATTCCTAACACTTACAAGGAATAATTTTTCCAACATTTTTCTTACTTTGAATATTAGCTGATGATGCCGTATATCTCATATACCACGTGCATTTATTTCAGAATAGTATTGTCTCATTACCTGGTGGGTAGGTTTTAAATTTAAGGCATGGCAGAATGTTACTAAAGTACTTAGTGAAATAACATGGTCTTAGGTTTTAAAACATACGTGGTGCAAACCTCACCCAAATCCATGAGGAAATAAAAGTCATCGGAGGACAGTTAGTTAAGCTAATATTTTCAGTGGTTGGTGCATAAAACTAAAAAATCATAATCATCAAGTATCAACATGCATTTTTCTTCATAAGATGTGATTTCCATATAGTAAAGATGCATACAAGGACATAGAAATTCATAGGGAAGATTTTTATTTGCTACTGTACCAATAATGGTATCTTTATTCAGTATAAGAGAATTTCAGATAAATGTTGTCCTAACCCTACCTGCTTGTTACACATTGATAGCAGGTAATGTCTCTGTTAACCCTGTTAAAATGTAATTTGTATTTCATTTATTAGTGTTTGGAGAGTCAGAATGTCAGAAAATACATTCAAACTTCTGCGTTGCTTTAATATATTTGTTGTTGATTCTGATGAAAAGAAAATAGCTAGACAGGATTTCAGGTACCCAGACTTTGGAAAACTGGTGGCAAATATTAATGCTGAAGAATCGCCCAATTTACTGTGGTCAGAACTTCTGAGCTAGCCAGTGTTTGCTTTCACCAGGTAAATACTGAACGAGGTCACTGTAGCTTTGCCAGGCTGCAATGACTTTTCCTGAAATACTGGCTCTAGGAAAGCTGGTAGGAAAACTGTATCAACATCTTCTCTGCTAAGTAAATACGCCATATTAAAATATACATCCTTCTAAAAGATCCCCAGACTCCACAGTTCATGAGTTTCTCTGTTTGTGCTGTTGACATATCCCAACTTCTCCAGCATATATAACTCTGCTTTGACAGCTTGCATTCAGTTACATCAGGATTCATCAATTCAAAGGCTAGGAAGAAACATTACAATTCCTCTGTCCATTCCCCTGCACCCTGCAGGCTAAATTACCTTAGCTTCAAGCTGCTACTAAGGCAAGAATTACTACCACTCTTTGATTTTATTATTATTACTATTTGAGAGAGAGAGAGAGCAAGCATAAATATGTACTAAAAATCTATGAAAAATGACACAAAATACATCTGCAGAGGTTTGAGATGGGAATGCCACAAACCTGAATACTTGACATTTTTGTTTTCACATTTTTTTTCTTCTATTTGTAAAGTTCATTCTGGTCCAGTAAAAACGTCTGCCTTTAAATCTGGTCTCAGCTGAGCCTACTTATAATTCATTCAGGCCTGTTTCCATGCAAATTTAAATGAACATGCCATAAAAGAACAGAAAAAAATGAATCAGCTGTTCGGTTCCTGGTATATACTTAGCTAAAGTATACAGACAAAATTGGCTTTTTGTGCAAACTGCTCTTTAAATTATTGAAACTCCTTTCCCTTTGTTTTTCAATCACTTTGGAGGAGAGAGCAATAACAACATTTAACAACTGCAGCCTACATGACAATACAGCTTCCGTGCGTCTGTGATTGTGCCAGCTACCCAATGTATTCAGCTCATCTCTGATACAGAAATAGCAATGCATTGCATCAAAACAAGCCTTCCTGATGTTTACATATCGTAATGCAATTCCACAGTCCGGAGAAAAATGCCAGTTCCCCAAAAGAAGCTTCCTCAGATAAACATCTATTTGGTTGTTTTTTTCTTTACTTGGTTTCAAAAAGAAGAAACCCAGCAAAGGTGGAGAAGCGTTGATGGTCCCCATGGAGGGCTCCATTACCCATTCGCAGCCAAACTTCATCTCCCTTGGCAAGTTTTAGCACCGCACTGTTTCCTGAAGTGTCCGCTTTCCCTTTTGATTCATAGCTGAGGATGAATATTTTAACGTCAGTTGTTTCTTCATCAGCAATGGCCAAGCAAATAACATTAAAAAAGAAAGCACATTATTATCCTGAGAAAAACTTCCTGTTAAGGCTTGCCAGCACCTTTTCAGTTTTAGAGGAAGTTTTGGCATTTTTGTGCATTTCATCTCTTAGTCAAACTTTGTACCTTACCTAATTGCATCATTCATTTCTGAAATTCTGGAATTCTGGAAGTTTAAATTATGTGTATTTGTTGTTAGTGTGTGTGTGTTTTTCCAGCACACAGGTATGAATTTAGTGTTTAAATTAAACTTTAAAATTAAAACTCAAAATGTTAAACTTTATTGTTTAAAATAAACTTCTGCTCATTCTTTGCAACACTCTGTATTTTCTGTGATGCTCACTCTTTCCCTGGGATTCATCACAGTCAATTTTAAATGCTCTTGTGTCAGGAGTTTCATGTGAGCTGAGTCCCTGTGCTCCCCGCACAGACAGCAGGCAGAGATAGACAATTCACACCATGCTGATGTCTTTTGTTGGAACATAGACGTGTTTGATGTGGGCTAATGCACAGACTTCTTTGAGCATTGGTTCCCTTTCCTCCACCTGCTGCTTCTTCTGACGTTAGTGCATTAGGGGGAAAGAATTGTGTGCTTTTCTTTTGCAGGAAAATTCTATTGGGAATGAAGCACCTTTTGGAGGTGCTTTTGTTACTGGCTGTTGAAGAAGTCTAGGCAGCTTAAATGAAGCTGCTCTTGTCTTAAGCACCTAAAATCCAGTGCTACGAATCTAAGCTTTCATGTGTGTTTAATCAGGCTTAGGAGATGAACTTGATTTTGGCACCAGACCTGTTATCGGTATTAAACAAGTAACATTTTTTTCAAACATATTTTCTTCACATGTCCACTTGGCTACAAGCTTCTTGGTCTGGTCCTTATAGAATTTGCTAAGCTAAGCTATTCTTGATGATTCTGCAAGTAATATAAACAGCTCAGAAACTTCTGATTCAAAGAGTGTTAATGATAACAAAGCTAGTAAATGGAATACCTTTTCTTCTTACTCATCCTCACTGCTGCAATTTAAATGCTCTCCACCTTTAATGTGCTTTCCCCTAATCTTTGACAAGACTATTGTTAGTTGCTGAACACTTCATTACACCCTTTCTCCGACAGACAAAATGAGGATGAAGATATATTTAGCATAATGACAGCATTTTACCAGAGAACTCCAACCCTGACTTGCAGTGCTAACTCCTTTCCCCTCAGCACTGAGGATCTTCTGACTGATTAAGGCTGACTTTTTGGCCTTGGACTGGGGCAGATATGATCCAAATTTGCAAGCTGAGGAGGGTAAAATGTAATACTTTCCCTTAGCTGGTTATTTCACTCTGCAGAATTTCTTCAAAAAAAGAACAACTTCATGTTTTTTTTAAATGTGAGCAACCAATCACATCTATGTAAAGAAGTCTTTTGCAGAGAAAATGGCCTGGCTCTTCACTTACCTATATAAGCTGAATACTGTGTTGCCATTATGCATCAGGTACACATACACTTCCTCCACGTCTTCATGTTTCATCATATTGAAGGTGAAGAAATACACCCCTGAAACAATCACCAAATATGACGTGTTTTCTTCATAGAAGGAAGTAGTCATGCTATAGACTTGTGCTTCTTGCTTGGAAAACAACAGCTGGGGCCAAAATTACCTTACAGTTGTCAGTGGGTATTTTACTTCTGCTTGCAGTGAGACCAAAATTTGGTTCATTTTTATTCTGGATATATCATGGGTTAAGCCACATCCTGTTCTGGAGAAATTATTTAACTTGAACATGGCTAGACTGCCCATCCCTTCTGTCCCACTGAAAGCAAAATTTCCCAGAGGCAGAGTCTAGAGCCCTTTCTTTCACCTTTTTTCCCTTGCTGAATTGCTCCTGCCCACTCCTAAAACAACGCGGCCTCAGAGGCTGTCAGATAGCCAGCATGTCACCCAGGCCACTCAGGGCATGAGTAGTTCCAGTGGCACTCGCTGCTGCTCTCCTGGCTGTACTGCATCTTCCACGATGCAGGCATTACCCACCACATTTCTGCTTGCACAACACATCCCTTGCCAAGGCTCATTTTCTTTTTAGCTCTTTCACTGCCTGAAAGGTGTCAACAATGTTGTCAGTGCAGCTCTGTTACGTATTATGAGCTCTACAAGATGCCCACAGGAGGAAGGACAAGCTGCCGGTTCTTGACGCTTCGGTAGCATTGACCCCACAATGGGAGCTTGGAGTATGCATCAAAGTCACTGAATGGGTTGAAGTTTATTAAAATCCATATATATATTAACTCAGAAGAAAGCGTCTGTGAAAAAATCACCCATACCTCGGAGTGTCAGTAAGATAAGTGATACAGCAGGCTTGGAGGGCCTGACTTCCATTTAATCTAACATCAGTTCTCATAGCTGTGAGTGAATGTGTAGAAGGGTAAGAAAGGACAAGTGAAGGAAAGTGGTCTTAGGTTTCACTTACACATGTTACAGCTCTCCCTCCTCCACCTCCTCTTGCTGGCTGGCAGGCCTTCTCTTGGCTTGCTCAGTTTCCAGTTTCATTTTCCTGACAGCAGGCAGCAATCGTATTGCAGAGTGAGCCTTATCAGTTCCTTGTGCTAACTCAGTACTGTTTTCTCACCGTTATTGACCATGCTTTTCCCCAAAGATTCCAGAACTGCATTGTTTTGTACAGCAAGCACTCACCATTCACTGGAGCACCAAATCTCCCAGTCATGACATCAAAGAAGTTCCCAACATTGGTTTCAACACTGCTGAAGATGATCCCGCTGTTCTGGTTGCTGAAGTGAGTAGCCATGGAAGCCATGAATGCAACCTGGAAAAATGCAGTCCTTAGTCAGTCATTCATGAAGTGCACATGTATATCGGGATCAGCTACACATTTTTTTCCTGTATTTGCAGTCTGTTTATTTTCCTGACAGAGATGTTCTTCTAGGGCCTGCTCCAAGGCCATTAAACTCCAGGAACAAAACTCCCATTGAAGGAAACTGGAAGAGTTCTTCTTACATTCAATTGGACTATTCATGACTGTAAAGGTAAGTGTATGGACAAGTGTTTGCAGGGAAGAACCTGAGTTTTGGGTTTTGTTTACCTATAAGTCTCTCTAGAATGATGCAATTGACAACTGGTATGGAAATGTAGTGGTGTTTTAGACAAATGTGAATTAATTAGTTTTTAAATGTTCCATAATGCACTTACTTAGACTGGATATTGCTTTTAACTGAGTGTGTGAAATAAATAATCTTGGTAAAATTCATACATGTTAATGTTTCTTGCTAACTGCCTCCAGAGATGCAGTAAGCATTTTTATTAGAGGTCTTCTAGAAGTTCAGTGGCTGGGATTTAACAATCAGCACTTTTCCTCTCTTGCCCTGTACTCCTCAGTCATGACAACAGAGGGTGATGGAGATCAGAAGAGGAAACTATGAAACTAAGAACTGTTTCTGAAATTCATATTACACTGTTGCAATGAAACATATTGGCTGTGGAAAATTTTTCATAGGAAGCAGTGCAAAACCTCCCATACTGAACAGTTCAGATTACCCCAGTGAGATACTAGAGTACGACCTGTAGCGAACCGCCTCACCTAGGCAGGGGAGGGATTTATCCCTTTTGTCAGTCTATGATCCCCCCATCTGGTTGTCAGGAGACAGGATACAGGCAGAATCACAGCACCTGGATGCCAGAAAGTCACATGATGGCTTGACAGACATTTTTTTCCTGTCTCCCTGTCTCTTAATTTCTTAGAAGAAGTGTATTCAATTAATTACAGTTGTTAAATGATCCCTACAATAATGAAATTTTTAATGAGATTCTAGATATACTGATGTTATAAACAAAACAAAACAAAAAAAAAACACCCAAAACTTCTGATTTCAGATCCAAATGAGAAATAAACTGAAACAGGCAAAATCAGATGCTAGTTCAGATCCAAAAATAGAAATCATTAGCCATTTGCTCAGAAGTTTGAGGACCTCCAGATGTGAGCTGAGAGCTTGGGCTGATTTTCCTTATCCCTGCATGGATACTTTTTGTCTGACAGCAGACTGTTAAGTTCTTGCTTCTCAGCCAGGTTCACATCAAAGCAGATTTTGTGATGAAGCAAAGCAGCTGTAATGGCCACTTGTTGGAATTTATTACTTTTTGTTCCGATTCCACATCACATTCTCTTTGACCACAAGCTACTTTCCTTGGGCTGATCAGAAGAGATGAAAAAAGTGTCCTTTCTCCCTGTATCTCATTTTGACGTAGCAGACCAACATGGAAATGCAAGTCTTCCAAAATAACTCTAAATTCTTAAGGGGGGCTACAAGAAAGAAGGGGACAGACTCTTTAGCAGGGTCTGTTGTGACAGGATATGGGGAAATGGTTTCAAATTGAGAGAGGGGAGATTTAGACTGGATAGAAGGAAAAAGTTCTTTATGCTAAGCTTAGTGAAGCACTGGAACTAGTTGCTTAGATGAGGTGGTGGATGCCTCGTCCCTGGACACCTTCAAGGTCAGGCTGGACAGGGCTCTGAGCAACCTGATCCAGCTGTAGGTGTCCCTGTTCACTGCAGGGGAGTTGGACGAGATGGCTTTTAAAGGTACCTGCCAACTTGGATGATTCTATGCTTCTGTGATTCTGTAAAGCACTGTTGTATTCAAAAATTCTCTTCCTTTTCCCACCCTCTCTCCGTAGTTCTTAAGCATGATGTTAACAAGAAATTATACACTATACTGTATAAAGAATTTTAAAGCACACCTATTAAAAAGAATCATGGAATTTTACTTGGAAACAGTTATTATAATATGAGCCTTTGAAATAAATGCCATTTCATTATTCAGTTTTTAATTAAATTACTACCACTGTCCTATGTAAGAAAAAGTACTGAAAGCTCATTTTAAAATTGCAAAAAGATCTGTGTTGAGTATAATCACAATAAATACATTTTTTTTAAGACATTCAACTATAATGTAAATTCCAGTTAATTTTTTAAGAGTACTAAGGTAATACTGCTTTATTTCAAAAGTCCATTCGTTTTGGAAACTATTTTCAATGCCAATGGTATCCTAGGGTGCATAAAAAAAGAGCGTGGCCAATGGGTCAAGGGAGGTTCTCTTCTCCCTCTCCTCTGCCCTGGTGAGGCCACATCTGGAGCACTGCATCCATTGCTGGGCTCCCCAGTTCAAGACAGACAGGGAACTTCTGGAGACAGTCCAGCTCAGGGCTATAAACATGATTGAGGGCCTGGAGCATTTCCCTTATGAGGAAAGGCTGAGGGACTTGGATCTGTTCAGCTTGGAGAAGAGAAGGCTGGGAGGGGATCATACCAACACTTACAAATATCTGAAGGATGGGTGTCAAGAGGATGGGGCCAGGCTCTTTTAAGTGGTGCACAGCAGCAGGACAAGGGGTAATGGGCACAAACTGGAGCACAGGAAGTTCCATCTGAAAATAAGAACTTCTTTGCTGTGAGGGTGACAGGGCACTGCAATAACCTGCCCAGAAATGCTACGGAGTCTCCTCTGAGGATATTCAAAACCCACCTGGATGCTTTCCTCTGTAACCTATTCTAGGGAACCTGCTTTAGCAGGGAGTTGGACTAGATGATCTCCAGAGGCCCCTTCCAACCCGTATGATTCTGTGATTCTATGATTCTGTGTTCTCATCTTCATGCAATCTAGGGCTGAGAATTCAAGCATGCACAGTTCCAGGAAATCCAAAGCCATTTTCCCACATTGCACATGTTGATTGTACTGGTGATTTTGTTGTTAATTTGCATAGTGTTAATCAGTATATAGAACAGATATGAATGACCATTATTTGGAACAACATTGTTCAGTTAAAAGGTGTAGATTTTTAAATAGATTAGAATTTCAGTTTTGCCCAAAGTCAGAGGGTTTGGAAATGGAATTCCTTTTCCTGCATATTTGCCTTATCCCATTGTGTACTTTCTGTGGTGAAATTAATTTGGCTGGTATGAATCAGCTCAAGACTAAGACACTAGCATTGGAGTATGTACATGTGAGCGAGGATGTAAACGCTCTTATTCTTACAGGAGATCTAGTCTGTACAGTCTGTGCAGTCTGAAGAGCTGTTTGTCTGAAAGCAGCAGTGGCTGACAGATAAAGCTGAGTTGTTCTTCTAGATCCCCAATAATTATAGTGGAATCTTAGATGCTCCCCATATAGGCAGGCTCCTTAATCTGGAGCTAAATCTAACTCCTGTCAGAGTGTGTGTGTCCACACAAATGCATCTAGAGCCATCTGAAGTGCTTTAGGATTCCCCCACATGGGGCTGGCTGATCTGACACAAGACCCACAGAAGGCCCTTCCACAGTGGCAGCTGGAGAGCATAAGTAATGCATTCCAAAGGCTTACCACATGCCTAAATCTTGCCTTTAGCTCCTGTGCTGCTCTCACAGACATACCCAAGTCTGCTGCTACAGCAGATGAACTGCTCACATCTCCTAACACTACAGTGTACAGCATGGACAATTCTTTTAACCCATTTTCATCAGTAATCAAGGGTCCAAGTTATCGAAGTCCCGTTTACTTTCAGTTGCTTTAGGACTACACCACACCTCTGCTGTACTGCTNCTCCACCATCTGCCAAATTCGTGGTGGATTGAGTAGGATCTAATCCGAAGGCTAGGGAACTAGGTAAAGAAAAAGTGTTGAGCCCAAACAAATATGTCCATCACTAAGCAGAGCTATTCATCTCAGGCTTAAAGCTGTGTTTTAATGCTTTCCTGGCTTTTGTATAGCTCATTCCTAGCAGAGCCTACATGCTTCTCAGCATACTTGGGATATTGAGACACCTAAAACCACAGATGG
Organism: Alectura lathami; assembly: GCA_013399715.1. Lineage (NCBI taxonomy): Eukaryota > Metazoa > Chordata > Aves > Galliformes > Megapodiidae > Alectura > Alectura lathami. Next base: position 173,328 of record VXAV01008926.1, on the reverse strand, counting down.
CTGCTGAAGGGTATTTTTCAAAGACCAGAGGGCTCTGGTCTGCATTGGAAGGTTTTGACTCAATACTTGGAGAATTTGGATACATACACTTCTGAGGATCTCACAATGCCTAACTGACTTAATAAGCATGAGCCTGAGTATCTCCTTTACTTTTTTTTTGTAGGAAGTGATAGGACTTGGTAGAAAAATGTTAGTTGTTGTTATTCACCTTTAATGACCCAGCTACTGGCTTACTGTTGTAAAAGGGAGCCATGTGTGTTTCTTCCTGATCATTTCCTAGCTGGATTCTTACTCTAAAAAAAAGCTAAGCCTTGATGATTTTGTTTTCCAGGAAGATTTGACAAAGCATATTTGTCAATCGTGACACAAACTATATATGTCTGTCATTGTATTCATTTAGTGGTGGATTTGCTTCTTAAGTATCCTGCAGTAGGTACTGCTGCATCTAACACAAGCCAGAGGTGTTGTACCTGTAGCTCTGGAGGAATCCCAGGGTAACCCTTCTCTCCTTTTGGTCCATGATGACCACGCTCTCCCCTTGGTCCCATATCTCCTTTGTCTCCTTTCTCACCTTTGGCTCCTTCCTGGCCAGTTGCTCCATTATTGCCATTGTTTCCATGATTTCCTTAAAAGAAACAGAGCTTTCTGTGTAACTTCAGTCATCTCATATCGTTTATTTTATCAGATACCCATGACAAGGTACTTTTTTATTGTTTTGCAGTACTTGCACTCTTCAGTACCTTAAAACCCATCCTGAGTTGTGATGAAGAAGAACGAGCTGTGCTGTTGAGCTGAAGTTTAGGCTTTGATGAGCAGGTTTCCAGAAAGGTGTACACTGGTGTTTAAGAGTTAACCACCATGTTATTGCTCTATAAACTACGGATGTCTCATGTCAGTGCATTGTAGGGAAGGCGTGCAAGGAGGAGATCCAGTGCATGTGAGGCTTAGGTAAAGTGAAAGTCACTGTCAGCTGACACATACTTGGTAGCCTGCATTTGCGGTCTTGCTTTTCCTTCTGTATGAAGACATATTTCCTATTAATTCAAGTTAGCTCAGGTAGGGTAAGGTAATTTTGAAGAACATTTTGGTGTCTTAAAAACTGTCTTTAAAACTTGTCTACACAAACGGAGAGTTTCTGTAAGCTAACTAAATGGCCCATCTGTGCCAAAAATTGGAGCAGCTGCATTCTCAGAGTGCTGGTTAGCTTTAAAAGGTTGATTGCTTGTTCCTATATTTAGAGACATAAGTGTTACAATGAAGCTTTTCTGAGAGGGCTTCTTATAATATGGGTCATTATAAAAATGTATTTCTGCGTCTGCAGCATTGCTTAATTCCTGTTGTTTTCTAAGGAAGTTACTGAGAAAATGCCTATGCAACTGACAAAGTTTTAAAGTTAGTCAGAATAACTGAGTAATTATTATGCCTACGCAAAGCAAGAGCCTGACCTTTCAATTAATTACTCAGAGAATTAATTAGTATCATCACTGATCTAATTCTACCTGAATTTAAATTGTATTTTTTGTCCCTCTGTTCGTTCTCTGATTAGTCCCTTTAGTTATGAATTTTCAAGAAGGATGTTGTTGTCTGAGATCAAATCTGAGTAAGTGATTCTTCAAAGATTTTGTATTAAGAAAGAAATTTACTTCAAACAAGGACGATAAAGGATAGAAGAAACTGCGCAATTTTTTTTGCTTGTGTGAAACAATCAATAAAAATAACAAGACTGATCTTCATGTAACAACATAACTACTTCCCTAGTAGTTCAGAAGTATACAAAAAACATTTGATTCAATCAAGGGAAAAACAGCTGTTGTCATTCACCTCAAGAGCACAATGACAGGAAATACAGCAGTTGAGGGAAACAGTGAAATCCCAGGTTGCAGAAGGCTGCCACGGTCTGCGCATCTTTGTAGTGTGAGATTATGACCGAGTTACATCCTCACATGAGGAAAGAGCAAAGATGGGACTGGGCTGTGTCTCAGTATATTGACTGGCAGCCTTGAAAGTGTGGGTGTAATACAAAAACTTGTGCCCCATCTAAGAGGTCTGCTATACACAAGTCTGTATTTCTGCACAAGATGGCTCATCATTAGTTTCATTTGTATTATACTTCTGCTTTAGGAATGATCATTTTCAAATCCCTGGACGTAGCTTCTGTAGCAAACATAGACAAATGTGCAACTATATTTTTCCCTTCTGTAGGCTCTTCTTTTTTTTCTAGATGAAAATATACACTTTTCTTATGTACCCTCTTCTTCTGTGTGCATTTTTAATTTAAAAAAAAAAAAAACTTTTTATTATTGAAAATAACTAGAAAGGAGGAAAAGAAAAAATTTGCATGAAAAAATAGGAGAATTTATATCTCTGTAAAAATTTGGCTGGCAGTATGCCAGGTGAAAAAAAGTTCAGTACACAATAGCATTGCTGGATATTCAAAGGTGAAAGTAACAATCAACTCCAAGAAACAAGTTCTTCCAACTTTAATAGAAGCTTCATGCTGCTTTAAGAAGAGAGAAAAATTTGGCCTAGAAATGTAATGAGATTACTTTCAGCATTAATTTGTGAAATATGAATTTTATTAACAAATGTTTTTCACTGGAAAAATCTTTGAAGTCTAAATGAAAACCTTTGTCTCCCCAGGAAATTTTAGAAAAAACTTTCTTCCAAATTTGTCCCCAGATACTGGTTTGGACTATTCTCTGGTACTTCCCAGAATAGCCTGTAATTTATAGCCTGTATCTAGACTGCTCAAAAATCAGTTAAAGGGCATTTTTACCTGGCATCCCAGGGGGTCCGGGAGGTCCTGGAGGCCCTTGGTAGAGTCGAACTCCAAAGTCACCACGGCAGCAGGAACTACAGTCTGGATTCTGCGGTCCGGTTTGTGGGGGCTAAGTGCACAAAAATAAGCTTTAAATAACTCATTCATGGAGCACATTGATCATATGCATGTCAGATACAGGGTCTTCATTATATAGACTCTGTTTATATATTTCTACGTTTTCAAAACACAACTTATCTGGACTGAAATCTGCCATACTTGGGTTCTCTCCAAAGATGTTATTTTCAGAAGGTTTAAGGGAAAAGCACTTCAAGGGTTTTAAGAGCTATAAGAATATTAAGAAAAACAAACAAACAAAAAAAGTTCTCCTGTCAAATAATGGAATATTGAAAATAAAATAATACCAAATAATGAAAGCTAGGTGCATATTTCAGTTAGGTACCTATCCTGCTTTTCACCTGTCCCACATTTCAGCTGACCTTTGTTGACAAACAAGCCAATGTGCAAGGAGTGGTAGGAAAAAAGAGGCTTTATTTGATCGTCAGTGATGATCCTCCACCAAGCATGAAGAAAACTGAGTGAGACTGCTAGAAGGAGATGTTCAAAAATGTCTGTGCAACATAGTGCTGTTAAAGCCCCTAGTCTTGCATGTTACAGGCTACTGAAGTTGGAAGAACAGAAAGAAGTGCCAAGGTACATGACAAAGATTTGGACTGACCACAACACCTGGTGTTAAGGACATTTGATTCTTTGTAGCTGTGGGTGACTATCTCTGAATACCTGTTTATATGATGAAACTAATCTGGCAACATAAATAAACAGATGAGTTTATTATACACTGCTTAGTTTCTGTAATAGTAGTTTGATAATAGCTTTACTTCAGTGCTTTTCAATCCCAAATTATTGCATTTATTCTAACGGACTCACATTCAGTCCTGGTTAGATTTTGTAACCAGGCATTGTGGTGATTTAGTGGCCACAAAGCTTTTGATGGGTCAGCTGAGGTAGAGGTCCTGATTTGATTTTATTTCTTACCTCCACATTCTTCTTACTTTGTTGCTTTTTCTCTACAATTCTTTACTACTATCCAGAGGCACAAATGTGCAGTTCTTAAATTCCAGTGGGCAATAGTTCCGACTGCATCTCAGCATTCTGCTATTTGTCTTCCTTTACTTCCTTTCCACTATCACCTTCAAATTACTTGCTTAATGCAGACCTATTGGTTTACAAGCAGCAAATCAGCACCTAGTGAGATGGGAACTGCCAAATGAACATACGGATGTGCTGTGTTCCTGCCTTCAGGGTCACCAGATGGATTTGAAACACATTTTTCTGCCCATGTTCTGAACCATGCCAGGTACAGCCCCTGAATTCATACCCTCAGAATTCTTTAACTTCAAGAGGCTTTGGAATTTATGTCATAAATACAGAAAACACCTTTCATGTCACTGAAATACTGCTACTCCTCCAAAGCCACAGTCATCTGCCCTCTGCAGCTGGAACAACTGATAGTGAAGCTACCATGGGAATAAAGGCCGACGTGACAGCTCAACAAATACTCTCCATATTCAAAGACTTACGGAAATGTTAAGACTTGCCAGTGGGCAGAAGTCTTTGAGTTTATGGGATTTTGGTCATCACTATGCTTTTTACTTTAATTCTGGATAAGGTCTATGTAGTATGAGAAAAATGAGTTCTGCCTGTTTTACTACCTGTTCCTGGAGAACCTGTCTGTATCTTTCTTACTGTCTTATCTCTCCTAGGTTTTACGAAGAACGTAACAGACAATCACCAGGCACACTGATCACACATTTCTTAATATGAGAGAAGTAACCCTTCTTTCAGCTCATTTTCCGTCCTTGAAGGGGAGTCAAGTACAGGAGGGCTAGAACTGTGCAAACATTATGCACCATCAGAAATGCTAATGTCAAGTGTTGGGCTGACATTGAAATCTCCAGCTTTTTCTTTGATAGTGCTTGATACTCAAGCTGAATGAGAGGGCCAGCCACACAGAGGTCTGCCAGAAGACAGTAAGTATGATCAGCCTAGAAATATCCAAACACTTAAAACTGTGTTGTATTGCTAAGCAAAAGTGTGAGTCCAATGAAATAAACTGCATGTGTCAGAAATCCTTAGCTCAGGAATGTGAAAGATTCGGCACAGGTAAGATTTGTTATCTTACACAATGCACAGCAATCCTGGCCAACATTTTTAGATGACCAGCAGTGTTACTATAAAATAGATACTAGCACTGGTCATGGACAAAAGCTGTTTGTCATAATCTCTCCAAAAGCTAAACAGGTTATTACACATGGAGGAAGGTAACTCCTGCCAGCCTAGTTGTAGTAGAGCAGTCCCATTGACTTGAAAATGACTGGTTATGCAAGTCATACAGTCGTATCAACATTACCTTTACTAATCCTTTGACTAGGAGGAAAAAATATTTGCAATGAGCTGCCAAGAACAATGAATTTTGAGGATACTTTTTAAATCTCTGAAAACAGAGAACTTAATGAAAAATACATTTGAAATAAAAAGCTGTGCCTAATGTAAAATTACACTCAAATGGGACATAGAGATTAATTACAGCCTACTTGCCAATGGTGTCCTATGCAGACATTTCCACATAAATTTTATTGCACAATGGATCTTTGGCATTGCTTTCAGAATACAAATACGATTTAGGGACTTTTGAAATGTATCTGCTACATCAATAACCTAATACAGATAAAAAACTGGAAACTATGACAGTGGGGATATTTGTTGAATTTCCTATGGTTTAGGAGGCAGTTCTAGGCAGCAGATGGTCTATAAAATTCCCGTAATTTAAACTTGTGAAGTAATCGTAATTGGAAATTCAGTCCATTTTCACTTCCTGATTAATTTTGTCTGTTTCTGTTAAGCTATCTAAGATAATGCAGAAGACAAATAATGTACATCCACTGCTTTTGGCTCCTGTTCTGAATGCAAATTAACATGTCTGTGTGGGCACTGATGCTCTCCATGCTACTTACCACCAATGACCTTAAAAAAAAAAAAAACACCACAGAATTTCAGGCAAAACATCAGCAGCTTGTGTAGTACATGAAGGTTTTCAAGGAGCAGCCTTGAAAAGGACAAATGTCTCTCCCCATTAATTGAGAGTTCACGTGCTTGAGAAATACACATTGTATTTTTCATAACTTGCTGGAAGTGTGGAAAGTGGCCTCTTATCCAATGCAGCAAAGACAAATGCTGTTGTCTCTGTTAGACAACAGGGAATTGGATCTTTAAAACACTTCAGCAAGAGGGTAATATTCTCCAGCTGCAGCTAGGATAATCAGGAAAACAGGGACTTAGGGGTGAAACCTTTCCATTCACAGATTGGTTGGTTGCAGCAGCTGGCAAACAGCTTTCGGATAGCTCAAGGGGAAGGGAGAGGTTGAACATAAATTAATACATGTCCTTGCCATCTTTCTTCCACCTCTGCCTGGAAATCCTTGGAGTCTGGAGATTGAAAATACCAATTGCATCAGACACGCTGTGATGGATTAGTCCTGCCGTGCATCTGTTAGTGCTCCATTTCATTTCAGTAAGCCAAAAATTCCATCATTTCCCTAGAAAAGATTGCTTCCTAGAGAGGGGACTGACAGGAAAATGAGTGCCATCAGCTGTGCTCTGACTTGCTGGGCTCAGTTTTAATGTCACAGCTTCTTAATGTAGCAGCAGGCAACTTCATACGTGTACTAAACTGTGAAGAGAGGCACATACACCCCAAAAGCTGTGGCACTTTCTGTGATGAAGAGTTTTACCCTTATTAATTCATTATGTTGCATTAAATCCTGCATTACTTGATATTTTGTTAGTAGTCATCTTTAACTACTAGCAGCTCTACAGTATGCAGCTGCACCATGCTGTGCAGTAAAGACAAACAAACACACATGCTAGCTGGCTCTTTGGACCACTTATCTGATTGTTTACACTGTTTATATACTGCAAGTGTAATTTAACATACCTATGGTTAAATACCTGTCTTGCTGAGTGCGCTGGAAGAATATATAAATGCTGCTCAAGAAATACGAAATGCAATGCACTAAAATATTTAAATACAAGTATAGTGATGTATTAAACTCATTCCTATACTCAGATATCTTTCAGTTCTTTAAGCCTAAGACAGGATTAAAATAAAATCTCCTCTCTGCTTATCATGAAGTAAGTTGTTATTCAACACCTGTCTGTTTTCGTCCATGATTTTCGGAATACAAAATATAGTCATTTGATCTGACAGAGTTTTAAATTGCAAATGATAAATGGTGAACTGTACAGGACCCAAATGTTTGTATCAGTAATAGGAACAAACTACTCATGTTCTTGTTTTTTTCTAAAAATAACAATCAACACAAATTTTATTTGAGTAGTATTTTGTTGCTCCAGAAAAAACTTCATCTTGTACCATTCTGAGTTTTCTTTTAAATTTGGATTGCAATGTTTATATATATTCAAACTATGCGTTTTCCTTTTGCAGTGAGCTAATGACTATAATATCTCAAATGCCATGTAAAAGGCATAAAACCATCCACAGTTTAAAATGCAGATGCTGCAGATGATTTTATGTTTCATTCCGAATCTTTTTTTTCCCACTGAAACTAGGTTGTTATATATCATTATTAAATCTGCTCAGATCTCAGGTACATTATTACCTGCTTTGTTCAAGCATTCCTTTAGAATAATAATTTTGAATAGTCAGAGTTTCATTATGTTTGTCTCAATCCCAAAAGAATATTCTGTATATAAATGATTTTCAAGTAAACTCATTCTCTAATTGAATCTTTGCAAATACCTCTACAAATTCTGTAATTTGGCTTCAAAACTAAACCAACTGACTGAATCTAAAACTTTAATACCTTAATTAATACGCTGAAATAGTTAACAGATTGTATCCCACAATATGTGATTGCATTGTATCATAGATTCAACAAAGTAGGTCTTCTATCTATGTTATAATCAGTGTCCCAAAAACCATTGCTGGTTCTACCAGCTCATTTAAAAATCCTGTAAAGCAACCCATCAGGACAGAGACCAATATACAGCTATCATAAAATTCATTTGATAAATATATTATTAATAATATTAGGAAAAAAATCTCATTAGCTTTAAAGTTATCTTTAGAAGATTAATTCAGAGTACCTGGACTCTATCTGAGGTAGTCAGTTCTACATCATCTACCTCTGGTCTCAGGACATTTTGGTCTGTAGAAGAGCTATTAGCAACAGTCCACTCTATAAGTTGACTCCGCTGTTTCAAAATTTCCCTGCTTCTGGAACCTTTATGGCCAGTCTGGTGGTGACTTTGCAATACTTTGGCCACTGGTTTATAAGATCTTCTGCTCACCTCCATGTATTCATCTTGACACAGGCAAAATGGAAGAAAAAATAAAGCCAGCAGATGCCAACTGATGAAATTCTTCTTTGCCATGATATTCAAAATAATTTCTCAGGAGTCCAGCAAATGCCTTGCAGAAGAAGATCCTCTTTGCTGCACCAGGAGCTATGTGGTCCTTTCAGCTGTCCCACTAGTAAGCCTGGCACTGAGACCAGTACCAGGTTTTATATGGTTGTGTGCAATAAATAAAGCTGAAAATGCCGAAGTGACAGGATCCTTCATCCAAAATCGGTCATGCTCCTTTAAACAAACCAGGCATTATTCACCACTTCACCACCACAAGGAAAATTGATTTGCATGCTGGAAATGGCCACAGCATTTAACGGACTCCCGTGGTTCCTATTTGGGGGCATTAAAAAATGTAGCACCTTTTCTTTGGCATGTTTCTGTTTAAGTGTGAAAAAATGTGATGGAAATGGAGAACATGTGGCTAATGGCTTACGTTCCCTGATTAGACATGGAAAAGCTGTGAATTCACACTCTGAAATGTCTTTTGGACACAGTCACCTTCGTTATTTGCCAGGAAATTCACACACACAACTGCGTCAGCCCAGTCCGAAAAATCCTTCCAAGAGCAATTAGGAAACAAAAGCACAAGAGGAGCTTTTGCATATGATTCTGACCCAATGACTGTTTCTGACTATGCTTTTCATTCACTAAAAGAAAAATATTGAATTTCTGTCAGTTGGCCAATGATGGAAATAGGCTGGGTAAGTAGCTCTGAAAAACTGGGTTGAATTCAGATTCACAGAGCTCCATTTCTCAGCATTAGTTCAACCTACTCAGCCAGGCAATATTTTTTCCCTTGAGTTCCCAGTGTTTTGCTAAATGCAACTGCCAAACCAAGCTTTGTATCTTCTCTGCCAAGTGAATATAAATTTATTGGGGGCTTATTTCAGACTAGATGTATCAAATTATATATGTATAGGAATATCCTTATTATGTTTTTAACCACCCACTAGTATCCTGTAGAATGCCACAGCAGCAGAATAAAGTTCTGCAAATGCACTCACATACAGGCTCACATGCATGCACCCAGCCCTCCTGAAAGCAGGTAGCATCATGGCCTTTGAGAAGAAGCATTTCTCCAGTACACAGCTACAGCATCATCGTTGAAGGCGTCAGTCCCAGGGAATGGTCCCTGGTCATGCAAGGTGATGGACTGGCTCATACTGAAGTTGCTCAAGGCAGACTGCCCTGCTTAGCGTTTGCACCAGGAGAACCAGGGGCTTCCTGGTATGCTGGTGAAGGTTTCATCCATCTAGAAGACAGCTTCTGAAGTTAACACTCTGTGGATATCACCTAGGCTTAATTTTGAGAGTGAAAACAGCACACTCCAAAAGAGATTCTGGGATCAAACCAGCATGTGACCAAAAAGAAAGTCAAGACCTGCAAGTGAAATTGAGGTGTTATCTGGCAGTGTAAACAGCCGTAGGCATGCTACAGCAGCAACGCATGACAAGACAGGCACTGCTAAACAAGGTAAATGGGTTATAGCTGCTAAAATGCCTCAACTCATCAAGTGCAGCTGCAAGGGGAAGCTATCATGGGTCTTCACTATCTGGCAGAGTGCAGGGCTGGGGACAGTGAGTGGAGCCTCTGAGGAAATTAAGCTTAATCCTTGTGAAATCTTAGGAAACCCTCTTTTTGACCTCAGGTAAGCAGAATAATGCTCAAGCAACAAGAGCTTTGGAGGGGGATGCAGTTCTCCTGTCCAAATGGAAGGTGAGCCCAGAAGGCAGATCAGTAATCTGATTTCTGTTCAGCCCCTTTCAGATGTGGGAAGGGATACTGAGTGACTGATATTTGCTGGATGATGGTGGGGTGTTTCACATTCAGATCCTTTCCGTGGGAGACAGCAGGGCAGTCACACTGTGGGAGGAGAAGCTTGCTGGAGATGGGATGGGCAGGGGTGAGCAATGTTTGTTTGGGGTATGTCCGCCAGCGGCACAAGGAGTGGGAAGGTGTCAGCATTGGCCTGTACCTGGCCGTTCTCCATTATTTGCAATTTAGCAGCCCACAGAGAGGAATGTGGGGCTGTGCTAGTCCCCAGAAAGGCATTACCAGCCCCCACGGCGTTCAAGCCAAGCCAGTGCAGGGCAGTGCGCAAGGATACTGGGAGTGAAGGCCACCAAGGGCAGCACTTCCCTGTTTTTGCCTTCTCCATTGGCCTAGTGTGGTGTAGAAGTAGACACTTCAGCTGCTGTGGGCTCAGCTTCCCCCCAAGGATAAACTTGACCACTGTCTGCAGCATCCTGGTTGTCTCAGCGACAGCCACAGGGGCTGTCGCATGAGTATTTCAGTCCACAAGTTTGGAAGACGGAGATGTGTCTCCTGGCTTTATGCTTTTGTTGCATTTTATCTCTCTTATTTTGAAGTTCCAACCACAGGAATTTTAATTCAATTTCAATGAAATCTTCGATTCTCCTGCCAGATGTTCAGGATCATTAAATACATGTCGCAGATTAGCTGCTTCAGTGTATAAATATTAATTAACCAGATAGGCTTGCAGAAGAGACTCATTAGCCTATGTTTTATAACAACTGAAAGTCCTGAACTGAAATAAAAATGCAAATATTCAGTTATTTCACTAGGCAAGGAGGAATGGAAATGAATTTACTGGAGAGTGAAGCAAGTCTTCTCTAAACACTGGTCCAGATTTTGGAAGCTGCTGCCACCAAAATGAGGTTTCTTTTTCAAGGAGATAAGATTTTCTTGGTAGGAAAGTAGCTTAAAAACCCTGGACTGTAAAACTGGGAATGACTCAGAGACAAACATTAATTTATCTTGGCATCCAATAATTTGATTCAGCAAGTGCTGGGAGAGCACAGATATTTTCAGCTGCCGTTAGGGCTTTCATGGCTTTCCAAACTCTGTTCCAGGAGCTTCCTGTGGCAAATGTTTCCATTATGAGTAATGAATACCCACAGCACCCATGTCCCAAAGCAAGGAGGAATAAAACCAGAGAGATTTAGTCTTCAAAGGACCCGTCTATCATTTCATGCAAAAGCTGAAACAAGCGTGTTTCTTGGCAGTTATTAGAAAACATTCCCTTCCTCGCTTTCTAATAGAGTCCACCTGGTTCCTGCCTATCATTGTTCTGGTGGTTTGATGCTACACACATTTTTTGGTCCAAATTGATGATGGATAGCCTCTGCTCTTCTATTTTCAAGCTTTTTATCAGAATCCCATCTGCAGAAGTCTTTGTTGCCCATCACTGCCCTTTGTGCCTTCTGCAAGGAATAGCAGGCCCACAAAGCCACTGTCTACAGGCAGAAATTTTGGACTTGGAAGTAAAAGGTAATGGAATGATTCTCCATTCTTGATCTCCAAATGGTGAAATATACTTGTCCAAATATGTGAAGTGGATCTAGAACATCAAAATTATGGTACTTGAAATTGTATTTTACTGGAATAGAATACCAAGAATGCTTCGCAATGGGAAGAACAGATCCTCCAGATCTGGAGATGAGAAAAGGACCACCAGGTTGGTTTCTGCTATTAGTAGTGAGGCTAGTGTGTATTGTAAGAGTGCTGGCAAAGATAATAAAATCTCTCTCACACACACACCACCGCTTAGCTCTGTGTTTACACACCCACCATCACCCAGCCTTTTTCACATAAGCTCAAGCACAGCCATAATTGCCTTTCCCCTGCTGACACGGTTCTCTGGCAGCAGAGTCATCAACAGTTTAAGATAAAGTGAAGCACATGAATCTGTGTATATTGGATAATTAGATATCAGCTATGTGCAGTAACTGCTAGGTAAAAGCTGCCCCTACCTTCTCTGAAAGCAAAATCACTGCTCCGTGGGAAAGGTGACTATTAATATTATCTTATTCATATTGACATTGGGAAAGTATGTTATTAGTGAGGTTATTATGTAAAACTGCAGGACACTGTTTCAAGAGGCAACAAAGCAAAAAGAATTTTTTAAAAAGCCTGCTCTGGCTGAGTCAGGGTTGTATCTGTGACTAAACGTTAACTGTTTCTTCTCTCAGAAATACTTCTGTTTACAGTGCTAAGTCCTTCATACCAGACACAGAGATAATCTGCACCTGCTATTTCACAAGTCATCTCCACAGGGCCATATTGAGAGAGCCAGGCCACAGCAGGAGGGACAAAGACCACCCAGCACCATGCCACCACAACGCGTGGCTGTCACTGATTTCCTGGCCCCACCACAACTCTCCAGGCTCCTTCATTCCCAGGCATGCTCCCAGCCCAGCTGGGAGACCAGCTCCCTCCATCTTGCTGGCACTTCTGCTGCTTCTGCAGAAACACAGGGGTGAAGCCTCCTTTCACCAGCACTGATGCAAAATGCCCAGCACTGTGCCACTCATTGGCTTGCGTCTACGTCAGCCACTTGCCAGGGCTGGGCAGAGCCCTCAGAGCTCAGCGTGGCTGCAGAGAGAACACAGACAGCTCTTTCAGATGGGATTTGCAAATGTTGTCTCCCAGGAGCAGGAATGGAGATGAAGAGCCAACGAGTTGTGCAGTTGCTTTTCATATTACAGCTTTGAAGCCTTTTCCCACCTCTGTGCTGACCACTGTGAACCCACAGGAGCTAGTGAGGTGTATTCACTGAAGGCTTCTGTGATTTGCTCTTATTTCAGCAGGAGTTTGGTAGCTGGAATTCAGGCAAATGCCACAGAGAAGGATTATCAATGGGAAAGCAGATTCATGGGGCTTTCCAAGCACTGTGAACCCAAAAAGGGCTTACTGTCACAGACTGTGTAACACCTTCTCCAAGGCTAAACATTTTCTTCTGCAAGCTGGTGCCACTGAACTCTGCAGATGGTGACACTGAACTTGGTGCTTTGGCCAGTTTGTTTAGAGATATACAGGCTGTGCACAGTTTGTACAGTTACACTGATTCCCTGTCACTAGTTGTTTGAGGAGGAAAATGGGGCAGATCCAACTCTTGGTTTCTACATTCACCTGAAGCAGATGGGTCTCCAGAGAGGTCTGGATCCTCCCTAGCTTTGACTTTTCTGTCCAGCAGGGAATCCTTTTGCCTTGTTTGACACTGGTGTTTTAAGAAATTATACTTAATGAGAGCTTATGTTGGTATTTGGGGCTGAGGTCCTGGCTTTCCACTGCCATCCGTCATTCCTTAGGCCCATGCAGTTTGTCCAGGATGGTTTCCTGGTGCAATGTGCTTCATCAGCCCTTGACTGCCACTGCTACCTCATCCCTGGTCTTTTTGCAGCCCAAAAAACATTCTTCCTACCTCCATGCACCTTTGCATGTATATCCTAAGCAGTCAGGGAAGCCACTGGCATCACAACTGCGTGGAAAGTGCAGATCACAGGAGACAGAAGGCTGTGACACTCCTGGGACTGGGCACCCTTTGGGCTCTCACAACGGGCTGTCCACATGCCCTCAGCACACCACAGATTCCTGGTGGGAAAAGCCACTTTCCATGATGATGCTGGTATGACCAGGTCTCCTGCTTCAGAGCTTGTCACTATCCTTGCCACTGCCCTGCTTAGTGCCAGCAAAAGCCCCTCTGAGAGGCTGCTGGGGTGATCAGCAAGGGGAGGCTGGGTTTCAATGACATCCTGAAGCACTGTCAGCTTGTTGCTACAGATATCCAAAAGGCATCATGCGCTTTTGCTCAGCAGTTTGGGGATATGCTTCCTCCTTGCTGCAGCCTGGCAATGCGGAGATGTGGCAGCAGCAGATGCGTTCACCCAAACAATGGGGCAGAGCAGAATGTGTAGGCTCAGACTGGCTTTAAGCTGGAATGTGGCAGGGAAATTCACCGTGAACAGCAACAAGCAGAAACATGGGCCTGAGTGAGCTCCTGGCTCTGAGCAGAGCCACAGTCTGGGTGATCCTCCAATGCACAGCACAGCCTCTGTCTGCTCGTCTGCACAAAGCCTTGCTCCAAAATACACACTGGAGAAACAGATCCCTTCCCTCCATCAATGCCATTTCCAACTGTCCGTGACAAACTGCTTGGATCAGACTGTTGACAGTCCCAGACAGGATCACCAGGTGGTTTATGCAAGTTGCTTTCAAACTTGCAGAAATAGATTTCACAGTGGTGATAGGGGTCCGGTGGTGGAACAAATAATGCAGTGTGATAAGCTTTTTCCAGTCTGCAATGCATCAATTATCTGTCTCTAACTGAAGAGCCAGAGCACAGTGACTTCCAAGAAACCAGGGCGGGGAGAGAACAGACATGGTGCCAAAAAAATAGCCGTGGTCAACATTTTTGTCAGGGATGGATATCCTGGTTTGGATTAAATAAGATCTAACCTGAATCTTTGACTTCATCTTAATTCACCTTTTCCTCAAGTTTCAAAATGTTTAAATTTTTTGCTTCTGAAATGTGCTCTTCTCTGCAATTCTCTGTTCTGGCCAGGACTGAAAGCGTAACGGCTGGAATACCACAGGAGCAACTACTCATTAATTTAACCACCCAACAAGAAATAAGTAACATCTTGTCAGAAATCCTTCCCTGACTACATCCTTAGCTCAAGTTCTGCACATGCAGGAGATGTGGGCAGTTCAGATAAGGTATGCTATTTTTGGATTGGAACCTAAGGCAGAGTCTGAGGCCCACCGTTACCTGAGACTCTTCTTCTGGGCTGCACAGTGAAAGCCATAAAGACAAAATGCTTTCAGTGTGCCCCAGCATCCAGGAAATGTCAAGAATAAACTGTAAAACATTTGTTCAGATTCTGTAAGCAGAATTGCTTTGGTGACCTGATCTCACTTAAATGATTGTAAAGGGTCCATATTTATCAGAGTTTCTTGGATTCTCAAGACATTACATCTTCAGGAAAGTGTGACATCAGGTGAAAAATGGGTCTTGTGTAAATAATCAAACTCTTCCAGGAATTCCCTCCACCCTGCTTCGGCAGCTGGTGAGTTGTGACTGATTCACCGTCTACTGACCCAGTAAGATCTTGTCACTGGGATAGTTCCTGTTCAAATCAGATCCTTTGCTTTATGCTTGCATTGGGCTGCCATAGTTCAAGAGCAGGGCTGTTAGGGAAGTGCCAGGAAGGCAGCACCAAAGCAGCACCAAAGCTGCCATTCTTCCTGGTGCGCTCAACTGAGATCATTAGCAGAAATATCCAAGCACATGCTTGTGAATATCCTGTGTCCAGGCCCCAAAAGGAGAAGACATTTGCTACCATGCATTTTGTGATCAAAAGATTACGAAACAGTTTTAAAAAATCACATTGTGCAAAGAAGAAAGTGTCCATCACCAACTGATTTTCTGATTTTGCTGAACTACCTGCATCTCCTAACAACACTACATACTCTGAATTGGCTGTCTTGCAAGGAGCTAAGAAACCAGTACTTGAAAAAGGGAAAAAATTGGGCTTAATAGAACAACCCAGGCCAGATGCCACACTGTCATATAAACCCAGCAGATGTGCTGCAGAACCAGAACTTTGCTTCATTTCTTCCACTTGTGCACATTAACTGGTAAATACCCAATCCGTGGATATCTGTTTACCCCAGAAAATGACACTGTCATGAATTAAGAGGGACATCTGGCACATGAGATAGAATTTGCTAACTTTCATTCATTGCCTGCCTGTTTGAGCTAAAAATATTTTAAAAAATATATGCTGTAATAATAACTGGGAAAGAGCCACATGGACTGGAGAGAAAAGTAACCTCTCTTACAGAACTGGCAGCCTTTGCTGGGTAAAAGCCCAGCCAACTTGCACCATTTATAACAGAAAAGAATGTGTTTTCTGCAAGACGAAAGCTGTGGTTGTCTTCCTAATTTGGTTTCTAAATATGCACTTTCAAAGAGGGGAAAAAAAGATAGATTGAGAAGGAAATTATATCACTGCAATGTTTTTTTAATGGTATTTGCTAAAGATTATGGCCTTATACACTTGAGGAATTCCTTATTCGTCTATAGGAAGGGATGGGGAGCAGCAGAAAACCTTCTCCTGTAATGTTCCCACACTTTTCTAGACCTGTTACCAACCACGTCTCAGGACTGTCAGTAATGACCCCTTCTCCTTGAAGTGATGGCTTTTGCAAGACTTCCAGGAGTTTGTTCAGTTTTCAGCAGCCACAGCTGTTACCAAATGTTCCTCCACTTACAACAGCGCTTAGCCTGATTCGTAGTAAGTGAATTGGAAATAAAAGCCTGAAAATATGGAAGGCTGTCTGTATCTGTGGCAAGCTAGACATAAATATTTTTTGACTGAAACCTCCATTTTCTGGCCGTGCCATTGACATAATTTGTTCTCCACCTGCTGTTTTAGCTGTCTGTTTGAATTAGGATTTTACTGTATTAAAGACAAGAGAGTAGTCTGCCAGCTCCTGGGCGATTTGCTGTACTCTGCCTCCATGTCTGAGGCTTGAGTAGCTATACATTGTATTTTTAAGTGCTCTTTACATAAGGGAGGCAGTTTACATGCCATTTTCCTCAATTTGAGGCTCATTGCACAAGCTACATATTGTGTAGAGATTTGTAATTAGGCATATAATTTACTGGGGCATCAAAATAGGGACCTGAGCAACTTATTTATTGCTGTATACCAAGGGAGTGATCTTGTAACCTGACAAATATATCACTATAGTCTCTTCAGAAGACAGCAATCATAGGAATAGGGGCTATACAAGATGCTTCTGGGAGCTGTGATAACTTCTGAGATTTATAAAACATTTTAGTGTCAGCCAGATGATGTGGAGTTTGCCCTTCAACTCTGGATTAGTCCCTTCTCCTGCTCGTATGGCCAGGTCAGGCGCAGTAAGGCCTGTGGTGCACTTGCCTTGGAGGGAACAGCATGCATCATGTGAGTCAACTTCTGTGAGCACAACCAAGCACATTTATAAGACAAATAATATGTTCTGTGATGGCATAAATCAAATGTAGACTGCATTTCAGCAAACAGTGTAAAAAATAGATGGAAAAGCAATGCTAACTAAGGTTTTTGCCCTTTAGGTCTGGAAGTGTTGTAGGATTTCCCCAAATTCTTTTTGCTGGCAGCACTGTAGTGCTACTACTTTTTTGATAAGGCTGATGGGATAATCCAAAACCCGTTTAGAATGGGCTTTTTTGGCAGTGGTCCTGCTGCCAACAGTGATGTTTCCATCTGAGGTGGATGTAGGATTGCACAATCATGGATAATTCCTTCACAGAGCAGTTCTGGCTCTCCCTGAGTTTTCCTAGGTGCAGCCTGGGGAAATGACAACAGAACGGGATCCTTTGCTTTGCTGCTCCCATGTACTGATCCTTCATGATTTTTTGCGAACAAATAGAATAGCCAACAAGCTTATTTTTCTGTAACGTAAAGCTAAAAGTCACACCAGTGACTGAAGTCCTTGTATAATGCAATTCATGTCCTCAAATAAGGTGTGTGCCACATATAACCAGAGACAGGTCAGTGAAAGGCTGCCAAAGATACTCCCGTTACATACTGCAGGTGACGCTGACTCTGCAAAAGCTACAGACTCAGGTATACATCACAAAGTTTTATTTTGGGAGATGTACTCCAAATAATGAGTAAAAATTATTAGACATATTTAAAAAGTGCATGGACACAGCTAGTACCTTTATTATCATCTTGTGGCAGAATTTTCAGTTTGAAAAACACTTTGCCTGTGATTTATTTGTTATGGTCACCCACAGCATTGTTATGTCTATTTTGTTAGAAGCATGTTATGGAAAGATATATTGCTTTGCATTTCTATAATGGTTTCTGGAAAGATTTATTTTTACAGACTTTGCTGAGGAGTAACTGACAGAGATAGAAATTGTTTCCTGAAGCAGTTACTTCTAAAATGTACAAATTAAGTTGATTTCTTGTTGACTCATTACTATTTCTATTTAGAAGAAAAAAGTGATTTTAATATAATTTTTTTAGAGAAGTCAATCATCTTGGCACCTTTTGCAATTTAAAGTTGGCAAGTACAGAAGGGTTGATAGTGGTAGTTGGTGTAGGTTTTCCATATTCATTTAGCCAGCACGGGCCTTGGAGAGAAATAAAGAGATATTATTCCTTCAAAATATCTTTAGAAATACCTCAGAAACCTCAGGACACAGAAGCTGCTGAAGCAGATGTTAAATTTACTGTTCCGATTTCAGTGTTCCTCATTGGTTCATAAGAAAAGCAGATGGGAAACTGAATTATGGCCGAGAGATCTTCTGCAGTGGGACACCAGCTCAACAAATCTTCCCCATGGCTGTAACTCCTATTAACTGCCTCAGTAATGCCAGATACAGTTTCTGGCAGAAAAGAAACCTGAGTACTGTTATGAAAGGGCTACGGGACTGTTAGCCAGCCTCTGAGCCTTCTGAGCAGACAAGTTCCCAATGCAGGAGGCAGCAGGCCGAGACCAGGCCTCCACCTTTAGGCTGAGCTATAATGTTATCTGAGAAGAGCAATGCCATCGCTGAGGTCAGTGTTGATGGTCAGCTTTAGGCGTGGGTGAAGCTGACGGCCACCGAATGCAGCCCGAAGGATGGTGGTGGCATCACCAGAGAAACTGCACCTCGGATTGCCACTGGGCCTGGGCAGGTGGCTGCTTCCCCTCAGGCGGACATGTCAGAGAGGGCAGACAGTGAGGGAGGAAGGCTGCAGAGGCCTGAGGACAGGACAGGCCACAGCAGAGCCCAGGTCTGAGGCAGATGGTGGGACCTGGGACGTGGCAAGCGGCAGGACTGGGCAGAGTTGCCTTATGTGGCCCAAGCAGTGCTGCAGTGCTGGAAGGTCTTTGCCTTACTCCTTCTCCCCAGAGCAGCCACTTTCACCTCCCTTTGGAAACTTGGTTTCACTTATCCCCTGATGAAACTGATCCAGGACGCTAGCCACAGACAGTCCTTTTACTTTTTTTTCTTTCAGAGAAAGACTATACTTCTCAGGGTGCTCCAGAAAAAGAAATTTAATCCTTTCAAGTAGCTGCTGCAAGACTTCAGTGTGATATCTTTACCATGTGCTCCAGATGATTTTCCACCATTGGTCCTAACCCTGGTTTCCCCCTGCCTCCTGAAACATAACACGTTGGACATCTTATCAGTGTCCAATGCAACAGGTGACCACATGCTTTCCTGAAAAAGAGGAAAAATCAGTCCCCACCATCAGAAATAAGCCAGAAGGTTATGCTGGCAGGGCAAGGATGAGCAGCAGAAATGCTAAAGGTTTTCACTCAGCCTAGTGGGTGAGAAGCACTCTGGCAATTCAGAAATGCAGATTTACCACCCTGCTGCAGTGTATGTGGCTGAAGCCAAAGAGGGTTTAAAGCAGCCTCCTGAAATATTACATCTAGCTGACCACAAACAGTTTGCTAGACTCAAAATGGGTTTTTCACAGCTGTCTCAGCACCCTCCAACACAGCAATGATCACTGGAAAGGACTTTGTCTGTCTCCTTTCTGGCAGTGATCCTGAATATAAGATCTCAGTCTAGGCAATATCAGCCACAGATTACTTATCATATCTCTGAATGCCATTTATAACATACTCCTCTGCGTGGTGCAGTCTTGCTGTAGATTCACTTTTGCATCCAAACTGAGGCTAATGTTGTGCAGGATCCTGTATCGTATAGTGTGACATGGAGCTGTGGGCACCGCAAAGAGAAAATGTTTGTTTTCAGCTGGGAAGAAAACCCTTTAATTCACAGAGTATCTATAGAACCTCCTTGCTCAGTACCCAGTATATGTAGTGAAAGCAGTTCTTGTGGTACATCCTTTCATCCATCCACACACACATCTGTCCGGGGCTTTGATAACCTTATTTCAGAAATCCATGTTGAAAGCTGTATAGGCAAGGTGTCTTGCTCACGCTCACAGTTCAAGCTCTGCCTCTCATGGACTTAGTTCAGTGATTTTGTCTCCTCTTCATATATTACGATGAAGAACAGAACTGCATCCAGAACACTGTAGATATACTAGGAGAAATTGCCATTCCAGTGGAAGTTGAATAGCCTTTGCCATATGCATGGGTCTGAGCTCTGATATGAAATACAGCTGGAAAAATCAAGGTNGTTTTTTTTTTTTTTTTTTTTTTTTACTTTTACAAGCCAAAAGCTTGTTGTTTAATGTAAGTTCACAGAACTGAACACTGAGTTTGTGTCAAAATTTGATGAAATTATTTATGGATTTGTAATACGAAGCATGTGAAACACAAGCAGAGCAAGGTACTGAGTCTGTCTCTCATACACACAGACCTCAGGGCCCTTTGATCAGAGCAATTTAAACAGTTTTTGAGGAAAAAGAAAGCTGCTCACTTACAGCAAAGTTAGTTTTTCTCAGCTTTTTTTGAAGATACATTCTGACAAAAATAGTGACTGAACTCTCCCTAAAGTACTACGTAAATCTCTGCCAGAGGTAGCATCAAATTTTCAGTTCCAGTCCCAATTTATGGAAGTCTTTAAACCTGTGTTTTCATCTCAACACAGCAAAGCGTTTACACTCCTCTCCTGGTCTGGTGTTGCATCAGCAGCACTGCTCTGTGCACCACTGCACTGTGAGA
Source organism: Alectura lathami (assembly GCA_013399715.1). Classification (NCBI taxonomy): domain Eukaryota; kingdom Metazoa; phylum Chordata; class Aves; order Galliformes; family Megapodiidae; genus Alectura; species Alectura lathami. The sequence goes on along the minus strand of VXAV01008926.1, from coordinate 152,669 downwards.
ATTCAGGAATTTGACATTAGATCACATCTGCAGAGATGCTTGTGAAGGCAATTCAGAAACTTCCTCTGGCCCCCAAGAAGATGTGTCCAAGAAGATGCTTTGGGCAGATATACTGGGTATAAGCTTTGAATCAGCCAGTGAAGATTTCCATATGCAATTTTACTCTTTAAAATATGATTTGATTCACCTTGGCCTGCTCTGGGCTCTGAGACATGTGGTAAGAGTAAAGGAAATCTGAACTAAGCAGGAGTACTCCCATACCCCACAGGGAACAGCTCTGACATTTGCTCCACTCATGATCTTTGACTTGATGAGCAGTCAGACAATGAAAAGTGCATTCACATGACAGCCCCGAGGTAATGCCTTGTCAGTCTGATGTAATATAAGAGACGTCTCTGTAACTTATATTGTGGTGTGGAGAGCTAGAAGGCAGTCGATAGAGAGAGAAAGATAAAGTTTAGAAAATGAAGTAGTGTGGAATAGAAATCTCTAGTCTAGACTATCAAAAACATGTGGAAGCCTGGGTGAAGCTAGCAGAAAGATAAATGAGCAGCTTGAAATTCTCCTTTACATGGGAGATTTCCTTAGCACCAGGATTACTTGTGCTTTGCTTGCCGGCCCTGCTGCATTTTGTCTGCACAGTAAAAGTTGGGTGTAGAAATTTCATTCTCTGGGAAATCCAACATGCAGACTTGCTGAGAAATTTTTACCTAATTACCCAAACAATACCTTGTTCCCACTTAAGCCAATCCATTTCAAAGCAATATCTATAATTACTCTGGACATGCACTCAACCAACTAACTTTTTATGCTCTTGTTCTTGTGAAATTTGCCGTGATATTTAGCTTCCCACATCCAGTAGCAAGTATAACACAGGGAGCAACACCAGCCTTGAGCAATCAATCACCTGGGAATTTTGCACCATGAATATGTTGTTCTGGACTTCAGCACCCTTACTGATGCTTGTGTGAGAAACCATCTGCATTTAAAATTGTAAGAAATATTGGTAATGAATGCAAGTCTATACATGCTTTTGTTTTTAATTTAAAATTGATGTGTATCTGAATGCTTTGGCTTAAACAGCATTGACAAAGCATATCACAAATAACTGCGCTAAAATGAAGAGATAAAGATATAGTAGTCAGCCTGTAATGCAAGTGAACAGGCTTGTTTCTCCGGCTCTCACTTGTACAGAAACAGCACCATCTGTTGCTTTCCATGCTGTCAATCACAGCAGCTCTTTCTCTGCCCAGAGGTTAGATGGTTAGAAGAAATGAATCATATGCAACAGAAACTAAATGAGGAGGAAAATGTTTATTTTCAACATGTGCTCAGACTGGAATAAGTTAACCTGATCCATCTGACATGTAGAGATGAATCACAGCTGCTTTTTCATTTTACAGAAACAATGAACAATCAATGAGGTTTTTTCATGAACTCGGTAAAAGCAGTGCTGATTTCACATTTCTCCAGTAGTCTTGCATTGAAGGAATGATTCTTGTAAGATTATATCCACTAGGGATGGAAAATTCTTTCTTGGTCTAGTCTGATCCCTAAATGTCAGCTTGAGTGTATTTCTCAGGATGCACCTTATCCAAACAGCACCATCCATTGTTTGTTTGGTTGAGACAAGACATTTCCCCAGACTGCTTTCCCAGCACTTTCTCCCAGAAGGGTTAGATGACACTGTGCTGAAAACCCTGTTACCAGCTGGAAGCTGTTTTACAGCAGGGCTCCCGTGTTGCTGTGGCTGCACCCTGATAGCAATAGTGTAAAATTTCTCTCTGCTTTCCTCAGTACAGTGTGAGCCAATAATACCAAAGTGTGTCTGGGATAACCAGCAGCCATGGGCAAACTGTGGCAGAAATTTGAACTGGATGCTCTTGTGCCATTGCACTTGTACTATTCATAATTTTTAGTTCCCTCTTGGAGATGATGATGCTTGCCCACAGCTTAGCAGACAAACACTGCTATTTGTCTTGTGTTTGCCTCTCAGGTGTGAGAGCCTCCTCTGGGTGCGGGTGGTGTAGGATCCAGGGTGATCTAAGTTATGTCTAAGTTACTGATCTAAGTAATGATCTAAGTGTCTAAGTTATTAAGAAAAACATATGGCAGTTATAATCTTCAGTTTTAACCATTACTTGCATGGCAAGGAAAACAGGTTTTTTACGAGGATTTTACAAACAATTTACAAGAATTTTACAAGCATTTACAAGGTTTTTACACGTGGAATAATGATATTGTTATCCACACATTGTACCATGTGCTTGTACTGGGCCTGCAGCAATGCTCAGGAGCTGGCTCAGGACGGACGTGTGTCTCCATGCTGGGCTCCCCCATACCCAGCCCCAGTGTTGGGTGATACCAGAATCCGCAGTCTCCAGAGTCCTGCCACAGACTGGAGAAGAGCACACCCCATCTGCAGCCCTCTCTGTTCTCTTCCACAGGCCTGGTGCCAATAATTTTCTTCATGTGAATTCTGAAAATGAAGTGAGAAAAACAAATTACTCCATTCTGAGCAATCGAAGGAGGATGCTGAAAGAGTCAGCAGAGACTGGCAGCTACTGCTCTCTTTCACTTCAAAGCTGCGTCTGGAAAATTGGACATTAGAGTTATGGTCAAGATACCCTAAGGGTGCCTGATGGAAAATGTGACTTCTCCTCCTCTCCTCTTTCCACTTACTCAGGTGTTTAGTTTCTTTACATAAAATATCAAATGAAAAATGACGTTATTTTCACATCAAGTCCCAGTTCTCATTTCAAGTTTCAACATGTGAAGAAAAAGGTGGTTTGCTTTTAGTTTTTTTTGAAATACCTTATTATCTCATCCCATGGGAAAAAAAAAAAAAAAAAGGGGGGAGATATTAAAAAAAAAAAAAAAAAAAAGAATGGGAAAATGTAGATTTTAAAAGCAGAAACAGAGTAAATTAAAGAGTGCAGCAAAACTAAAAATCACTTTATTTGTTCTTCAGCTGTTCTTCAGAACTACACTGCGTTATTTAATTTGTACTTTTCATGATGATATTTTTGTCAAAAATCAAAGCTTTTCCATAAGATATTTCAACATCAATTACATTACAGACTTTGATGGGAGAACATGAGAACATTTGGCAGAAATGTGTGAAGGGCTCTTCCCATGCAGACAGAACTTGTGAGGGCTGTCTGAAATTGGAAGTAACCCCTCAAAATGTCATGTAACACTTGTTTATCACAGCATGCCCAGGCTAGCACAAGAAGTTGGAAGTGGATATATTTTGTAGCTACTTCCCTGAAACTTAATGTTGAAAGCTGAGGAATGCATCAGCTCCTCTGACCGTGTTCTTGTTCTCCTACCAGGCTTCTCAGCCCATGGTTTAATTTCTGCAGAAAAGCCAAATGCAGCTAGGGTTTCCACTTCATTAGCACTGGCCACTGCAGCACACAGGACAGCACAGGGCATGACCGCAGCAGAATTGCACCCTGCTAACAGCCTCACCTAGTTTAGGGAAGCAGCTACTGCTAAGAGGGAGAAATAGTAGTGCAAAGTTATCACTGCTCTCCAGCCAAAAGAGCATAGTATAGAACAGAGATCTGAGAAACTGAGGGAAGTAAGGATCTATGGCAGTGCTTGGCTTTTGTCTGTCCTGTTTGTTATTGTCAGATAAAACAGAGAATACCTCAGAGAAGGTCCCTCCCAGAAAAAAAAAAAAAAAAAAAATTACAAAGAAACACTTCAACCTGCAGTGATTTAGCATCCACTTCACAGCATGGGACGATAGAACAGAAGATGATCTGCACTGGGAGGAAACAACTCCTGAGAAGAAAACTGAGGTGAGACTGACCCACAGAAAGGACTGCCAGACCAGAAGCGGTTTAGGGCACAGGAAACTCTGTGCAGCAGTCCTGTGTCCAACAGCACGGTGCAGAAAACAGGATAGTTTCTGACGAGCAAGCCAGCATGGCTGTATCTTCAATGCTGAATAAAGCAGAGACCCCATCCCTGCTGGGGAGAGCACATCTGAGTATGTGTGCTAGCGAAGACATCTGTAAGATATTACCTACATATGATGTAGAAGATTGCAAAAACCTGGGTGCAACACTCCTGTCACACAGACACCTCGCAGCTTTGGGCCTCTCAGACTATGTGGTATGAAAAACAATCCCACTATTTTAACTAGCTGTGGTAACAGCCAAACTCAGCCTTGTTTCTGCCTGAACACAGAAACTTCAGGAGAGGCAATAGGCTGACATCAACAGCTCCATCCTCCTTTGACACAGCCAAGACGTGCTGATGTGCATGGCACGCCCCAGGGACCTCCTACTGTTTGCTCAGAATCTTCTGGGCTAAGGGTGAGGAGCAGGAGAAAGAGTGGTTTGAGGGAAGTTTCCAGCCTTGTCTCTTGGTTGCTTTCTTTGGACACTTTCTGCAGTTTGACTGGTGATGAGCCTTCCCTCATATGATCCTTCTCCCCACAAGTTCTCTTGGACTTCCTTTATTCCTGTGGGAAATGACAGTCAGATCCCAAAGAAGAAACCTATTTTTCAGCATAACTCCCAAAGTGAAGAAACAGAGGTAGACAGCAAGTTGTTTGGTTGCTTGTAGCTGTCAGGACACTCTGATCAGCATTGTCTGAATATTTCCAAATGTTTCCTCCACACCATGAGCCAACATCTTTCACTCTCCAGCCACTCAGTACTGTTCACTCAGGATTTCAGTGCTTCTGTGGGCAAGGCAAACTGTAACCTGGCTCAGAGGAATCCTACAGGGACAAACCACACCTGCAGGTAAACCTGAGCCAGCCTTGCTCCTCATGTCGACAATGGCAGCTCCTATTGTTCTGCCCAAATGTGACAACCAAAGGCTCCACTACAATCCCAGAAGCACATGTATTTCTTAAAACATCCAGGATGGCTGCTGATGGAGAGACTTCTGTCATGCTAGGCCAAGCACAATCCTTTTCAGTACTTCAATTCTGATGCAGTTCTCTTCATGTGTGTCCAGGGCTAGCACAGTCATTATGACTTGAGAAGAAGTATAATGCTATAATCCTACACAACAGAGATGCACACTTAAGAAGGAAAAAAAATCTATTACTGAGTTCCGTGCCTAGATGTTTTCCTGTACTGTGGAATCCAGGACACCGGCTACTGAATTTCTTACACTTACGTTCAGTGTCCTGGGGTGACGAGGTATGACACCAGCGTCAAAGGCCTTCATGAGAACAAAAAAAAAGGAATAACATGTAAATGATGGCAACAAAGTGCCTGACATAGGTTAGGAAGGAAATGGGAGCAAAATCTGGCTGAAAGGGGAGGTGTCTGCCATTTCACATCTGCTATATCTTTGGTTCTTTGATTTCATAACCTTTTAGTGCTAAAATATTCTTTTTTTCCCCATTCCTGAGGGGAAGATTAATTGTTAACAAGAATCATTCTTCCCCCTGCATGTCCCTGTGTAGGTGATACATGGGAACCTTCCCTGCAGCTTTCACACACAGTCACAGCAGAAAATCAGTGTCAAAAGACTTTCACAAAACAATCTAAAGAAATTCAATTTTCAAGTTAATTGGTATCAGTAAAGTGAAGTAATAAGAACAATGTGTAAAATAAACTCTCTCTCTCCCTGCTGTGGTCTGGGCACTGCGAAGAAGCACTGTGGGTACATCTGCCTGCTAGTTCCAGCTAGCCCTGCCAGACCCCTTTCCACCAGCTCTCAGCACTTTAACTCTAGGCATTTGCTCAGCTCCTGTTTTCCAGGCTGTGTGTTCGGCTTTCATATGCCAACAGTGAAACTCCCAGTTCCCTCCTCCTAATATCTTCTGCACCCATACATGCTCTCTGCTGCTTGGCAGAAGGGCAATCCCACGGTCCAGCTCTCTGAAGGAGAGTGCTGAACATCTTAGCGCCACGGTCAAGAAATGCAAAGTACAGCATAGAAGAGTTTGGGGCTAACCTCGAAGTGCAATTTAGACAGGGACTGGCATTCACATGTTTTGGGCAGTCTGCACACAAAATCTTTACACGTACATATGGCCCAGCTTTGTAGGTCAAGTGGTTACCCTGGGATCATCTCTGGGCCTCAGTTTTTAGTAAATAGCCCCTCACAGCTGTGAGGAGAAGGTGGCGCACATGGACTCAATATGAGCAGGAGCAGATGTGCCTTCTCTACAGGGCTGCGCAAATTACTTCAGGATACCTCTGACAGATTGACATTACCACAGATGCACCCACCTGAATATAGAAGCAGAACGGGGGGCCAAGCTTGCACAGCTGTAAACATCCTCATTTACTGTTACTAATTACAAGACTAATTGCAGCTCCCTCTCAAATAGGAGTCCCAGTGCACCTGCTGATGACCTTACAGACATGTGTCTAAGGCTCAGCGCTGAGAGGCTAAATTTTTATTTCAACAATTCACAGAAGTCCATTTCTTCCATGAAAGCCTCTCCTACAACCGCCCCCCTCCCCCCCCAAACTCTCTTCCATGTCTCTCCTTTTCCCTCCACACACCCTCCTCTGCCCAACCTGCTACTTCAATGGAAGCAAATGTGTGCACGCTGTCCTCCCTGTGGTGGTTATTCACATGCTGCTTCCCACCCAATGGGATACACAGGGTAATAAAAAACACAGTGAAATCCTGATAGCTGGAAGAAGTACTCCTCCTGTACTTTTCCCATCTTTATAATGGATGAAGGGGATGCTGCTGCTGCATCTGACCATGTTGAAAAATAGGCGCCTCCACGTTGCCTCTGCCATTCCCCACCCTGGGACAAACACAGGAGAGCCTTGTATTGCTTAAACTTTGTGTTTAACTGAGGCCAACCACACAGCTCAGGCTGGGCCCTTCCACTTTGCAACTCATTCCTGCAGCACAAATAAAATTGGAGCAACTATTTCACACAGCAGATCCATGTGTTTTGGAAGGTGGAAAGGAGCACCGGGAGGGTGCTTGCATGGGAAAAGCAAACTTTTGGGGAAGAGGCTACAGGATTAGTCAGAGCTTTAAATGGTCCATATTAATTAAACTGTTGTGGTTTAACCTGGCAGGCAGCTCAGCACCACACAGCCATTTGCTCTCTCACCCCTCCCAGAGATGAAAAAACAAAGTAGGACTCCTTGTAGATTGAGGTAACAACTATTTGTTGAGAAAAGGAAGAAAGAAATAACAGTAATGATAATATACACACGTATGTTTACAAAACCACTGGTGCCCACTGACCAATGCCCACCCAGTCCCCAAGCAGTGGCTGCCTAATCCAATTATATAGTTTTTTTCTCATGATGTCATATGCTATGGAATATCCCTTTGGCCAGTTTAGACCACTTGCCCTTGTTCTGTCCCCTCTCAGCTACTTGTACCCCCTTGTTGGCAGGACAGTAGGAGATGCTGAGAAACAAATATCCTTGGCTCTGTGCAGCACTGCTCAGTAACTGAAATATTGGTGTGTTATCAACATTCTTTTCCTCTTAAAGGCAAAACACAGCAGCATACCAGACANGTCCCAGGTGAAACCAGGACAGAAACCTACTCTCAGAACATCAGTTAAGTAACGCAATTAGTATGGTAGATAACATAAAGTATAATTTGTACAAGGATTACAGGTCTGGAATGAAATTAACCATGATGGAAGATAAGGTTGTCCTTGTCTAAACTGAAATGTCCACTCTTCAGGTTCAAGAGGAGAATGATTGACCTCAGCAGTGCTTATTTATGTGCCTTTAAGCATCTAGAAAAATCAATATACTTTCCTCTTACTTGTAGATCTGTTCCATCAGCTCCACACATGCACACAGCGAGGGCAAGTGTCTTTGCAGAGGATGCAACGTGCTGTTCCCTGTCAGTGTTGAGGCATGTTGAAATTCCAGTACTTGGTGGAACACAGCAGGAAACACAAGGAGAGGCTGCAGGAATCTAGGGAAGGACCTGCCTCCAGAGGATATGTGGGAGTTCATGTGGCAGGGAAGTCTATTGTGCAGGTAAATATGCAGACAACATCCAAATGCGTGATATTCACTTGATAAATAGTAGCAGATTCCTTGGAGTTATGCCAGGCTATGTATAAATAACATGCATTTCCAGTGAGATGAGAAATGCAGGCAAAGACTGGGGAGGTTATTGCTGCCGCTTTGAAATTTGGTGCCAGGCGAGAATTTGGAGCCAGCTGCGAAGAGAGCTTTTCTGGATATTCCAGTTGTTTTTGGTAACAAACGTATGCTTTGAAAATAATGTAAAATAATGTTCTGCTCATACACAATAAACTCTGCAGTGTTTCTCCCTTGCTGCAGTAAGGACTCTGAATTAATGACTCCCTAAATCAAAGATATATAGATAAGACACACAAATGTTGCATTAAGACAAAGTTACATCAGGTTAGTAGCATTTTCCTGTAGTCAATTTATGCATTACAAGATACAGTGTTCAAGACAAGGGCCATTTCAAAATGGCAAGAATGCAGCACAAGCTTAATTTTGAATGAGGGCTATAAAAGAGCCTTTGTGCCCTGGAATTTTGATATTTTAAAGTTGTTTCACAGAGATTTACTAAATGTAATGACGGTGAATCATAAGGCCTCTCTAACTAGGAGAAATGGAGCCAAGACAAGATATCCGCATCTGAGTTGAAAATAGTACAATAAAATCTTTGCAAGCATGAGGCATGTAGCGTCCTTCATACAAACTAACTGCTAGCAGAAGACATCATTCTACACACCATAGCCCCAGTAAACTCAGGGCATGTACGTATCTTACCTTATGGGTTATTAACCTATGCATTAATCCTGTGATTAATAGAAAAAATGTCTGGAGAAGAGCCTTGTCAGAGGCTTAGCCTGACCCAAAGAGAACCACCCCCAGCTCCTGCATATAATTGCAAGTCACCCACCCAAGCTCCACACCCTCAAGCAAGTATTTGAAGCTGCTTAGCTGGGAATTGCTGAAAGTTGGCAAGTTCAAAGGGAAACACTGTGGCCTCCAGTCATGTTCTTCCCCCTCTCAGTTCCTTCTGCAGGCTCAGCAGATGTCACTCGCACGGGACAAAATTATGCTGTGACAGACAACAATAGGCTGACAGCAGATTGCTGGTATGGGTGTGATGGGAGTACACACACTGGATAGTGCTATTTGCAATGTGGCATAGTGGTGTTAGGTTGATGGTTATACTAGATGATCTTAGAGGACTTTTCCAGCCTTGACGATTTGATAGATCCACGGTATGCGGGGTCAGAGTGTCCCATACACTCCTGTTGCCATGGAGATTCCTCTTGGGAAATAGACATTGCTTCTGCTTCTTGCATCTGTCACATTGCTGCCTGCAATTAGGATGATTAGTGATATCTGGGCGCCTGTTTCTGCCACAAGAAAAAAAAAAAAAAAAAAAAGTGATTATGCCGTTCAGCTATCTTTTCAGCAGGCTACAGTTTATTAACATGCAATACACCCTCATTCCTGTGACCACAGCTGGAATGAATAAGCATAAAGAGAAGCAGCTTTGGTTGTCTCAACCCTGCCCAAAGGCTATAGCATTTAATAGCTGGTGCTCTTGCTTCAAACTGAAGGGGGGACAGTGCCCCAGCTCCCCACAGCAGGGCAGTGTTTGCTTGTGGTCAGCGCCTCTTGCTGGCATCTATTGGGGTGTACCAGCCTGACCACATGCTCACACAGCTGTTCCTCCAGGGTCTTAATTCCATACATTCATAAACAAAAACGAGAGAATGTCTGAACATCCTCTAGATTTGGACATTTGGAAATTACAAATAGGATCTCCAATTCATAAATGTGCTGTATATTTGGCTGTATATTTAGCTGTATATTTAGCTGCCAGATCCCTGGATGTGACTGCCTTTGAGTTTCAGACAGTTTTAATGCATGAACCAGACTGGATTTCCATGGCACACAGTCTTGAAGTACAAGGAGTTAAAGGCAGAGAAAGGCCTGAAGAATACAGGAAAGCCTTTGAGTACAGAGCAAAGGGTAAAAGCAGTGGAGGACAATGTGCCCCTGGTGAGAGGTGGCAAGGAGAGAACTTCAGTTGTTGGAAAACAGATTGAGGGTCGTGAAGGGCCCCTAGCACTGTGCAGATATAGGAGTGGGCAGACACGTGGAAAAGAGCGGTGCCACCAGCAGAGTGTGACAGGGTATCTCCACATTGGCCCCGACACAGTGTGGGACATGGAGGGGTCACAGATCTCCCAGAAACAGAAGCAGGCAAGAGAGGAACTCACAGTGAGTGTGCTGGAGGAGCAGAAAGGAGCCTCAGGAGCAGGTGGTGAGTTTGACCTACACATGGGAAGCACACAAAGCTTGCTGTCTCTTGAGGATTTTGAGCAGTTGAGGTGGAGCTAGAGTGTATGAGGTTTGAAGGGATCTGGCCACATCTGTGAACTATAATTAACTGAGGACTTTCAGCAGAAGCATTCCGTTTTGTCAGATTTTAATGTTTAAAGCTGTTCCAAATGTAACAGTTCAGTAACAGACAACCACAGAAGAGGCAGGATGTAGCTCTAAGGAAGGGATGCCATAATAACTGGGCTTCTTTTCTTGGGAGTTTTCCATCAGCATTTGAACAATTCTCTTCAATGTCCATTTGAATGGATGTGGTCCTGGGCACCCTGCTCTGATGTCCCTGCTTGAGCAAGGGTTGGACCAGATGGACCAATACTGATGGACCCAGAGGTCCTGCCAACCTCAGTCAGTCTGTGGTTCTGTGATCCTGAGACTGAACGAAATGCAATGGCTGCATAAATTTGCCCATCTTCATTTTCTCCTTTAAAAAAAAAAGGGAGAAGAGGAACAGCAGCATTTTCTGAGTGTTTCACCACACCTCCACCAACCATTCATAAAATCTGCACTTGAGGGGTCTAATTCCCTTCCTCTCTTTCCTTTCTCCCTAAAGTTTACTCATGCTTCCTGGTATCATGCGTGAAGCCATGATTTGCCTCTATGTGTATGTTGAATATAACTCTAGTCAGCTTCTGTTTGGCTGCCTCTTTTTTTCCTTTTCCTTTTCCTTTTCCTTTTCCTTTTCCTTTTCCTTTTCCTTTTCCTTTTCCTTCTCCTTCTCCTTCTCCTTCTCCTTCTCCTTCTCCTTCTCCTTCTCCTTCTCCTTCTCCTTCTCCTTCTCCTTCTCCTTCTCCTTCTCCTTCTCCTTCTCCTTCTCCTTGTCTTCCCACTCCTGTTTTGTGTCTTTCTCTTTCATTTTTTTTTCCTTTTTCCTCTTCTTCTTCTTCTTTTTCTTTTCCTAGCTAATAACCCTCTCTAACATTTCCATAAATTATCTTTTTTTAAAAAAAAAAGATATAATGGAGATTGTGATCAGGCTGTCTCAGGAAGGAGGAGATATTAGACATCGTGTGGAGCAACACAAGCTAATGGGCAGAGGGCTCTGGGAGGCTGCAGTAGCTGGTGCAGTGCTTGCACTCGGCAGGAAATGATGAAGGGCTCTGTTTAGCCAGGACGTGTGCCTGGAGCTGGAAAAAGGCAGGCTTGTAGTTCCTCAGCGTTTCTAATGGTCTCTGAGAAGTCTGGGAGGTGTTTTTTTGGGTCCCTGGGGAGGCGATGATTTCTGATGATGAAAAGCTTGATTTGACAGCACAAGAGGCAGCTGCCAGCCACACTGAGAGCTCACACAGTCAGGCAGGGCAAGCAGCCAAGCCCCAGTGAAGGGGGCATTTGTGAAAAGCTTGGTGGACACAAAGGAACAGAAGTGACACTCTCATCTCAGAGGGGAGTGCAGGGTTTCTCTGGCGAGGCTAAACAGCCTTGCAGCTCAGGCAAGGCTGCTCCTGCTGCTGCTGACAGATCTGGAGCATCCCTGTTGGTGTGGCCCTTGCAGCAGAGACGCCTATTTCCCAAACACAGGCACTTTTCCTTCACCACTGTTGTGCTGCAGTAAGGGAATGTTTTGCCCAGAACTGTGGTGACACTATGAGAACAGCATGCTTTTTGCTAACCTTTCTTTCATATGCACATTGCTAGCTGATGTTATATAGATTGTTTCTTTCTAATTATAAATCTCTGTTTAAGGTCCCTTCTACTCCATAATTCTATGATTCTGTGACTTCGTAGATGTACTTTCTTCCCATAGATCTCAAGTCGTTTTGTAAGCTATGGCAGTATGGCCCTGTAGTTGTTATCTGACAAGTGGATAAATCAAATAGAAAAAAAAAAGAGAATTGATTTTCCCACCTGATAAAGCCACTGCTATAACTGAGTCCCCAATCCCTCAGCACCTCTCACTTCCAGTCCTGGGACTGAAATTTCTTCCTTTCTCTAGAACAAAGTTTGAAGGAAACGTAACAACATCTCAAGAACAGAATTTGTAGCAATTTTATATATACAATAGTGTTACACCAGTTAAATCTGAAAGTATAATGAAAGAGAAAAATAACTGCTGAGAACAGCATGATAGCTGGATTTCATGCTGTTTGCTATAATCTTCTCATTTAATATGGCATACATATTTCAGAATGCAAACACTCAAACATGCTTCTCCTTAAGATTGGAATTGGTAATACAATCTACATGACAGAGACTAGAAAACATGTTTGAGAAATTCATATTCATCTGTATCTGCAAGTCCATCCTTCCAAGAAAGGAAGGAAAGGCACACGTATAGAATTAAATATAGAATTAACCTTTTCCAAAAGCCTTTATTTCATCAATGAGAAAAAAATCGAGGGGCAAAATTTCTGACACTACTGTACTTACCTTGGAATACTACTGTAAAAATATATTTCTAATGCAACCAAAGCAATTTCGCAAAGACAAAAATATCACCCATGTGCTATGGAGACTATGCTCGGAACTTCTGGCAGTGAAGCAGCACAACAGTCGTAGTGGTTCAACACTTCAACCAGAGCTCCCAGAGGGATGTAAGAAAATTGAATTTGTGTACAAGGGACAAACACTCATGATCAGGGAACTAATGTTGACACTACATAGCCCTGATGAGCTCAGCTCTGGAGCTATGCAAACTGGTCTGCTGGCAGTGTTTTTGAAGATTTAAAAAAAAAAAAAAAGAAATGAAGAAAGAAATTATTCAAAATGCCTTTAAAGTCTACCTTCTTTCTTCTCTTTATCAAAAAGTAATTGAGAGGACATTTGAATATAGTGTCTAAACAAATTGAAAGAATAAAACAATGGAGAAACATGTTGCAAAAACTTGTGACTAGACCCTTAAGGCAGGTTAATTCATTTCAGAACTTGAAAAACTGTGGAAGTAGTGCATTGTCCTGTCCTTTATACGCTCAGCAGGCATCCTGCTGGAAGATATAAATTCTATTTTTTCTTCATGGAGGAGTGAGAGGTATTGCAGAATGGGCTAAGAAACACCATGGATCAGATTGAAAGTTACACTCATTCTATCCAGCACAAGCCAACAGCAAGGCAGCTTTTGTAGTGAGGCGTCTCAGCTCCTTCTGTAGTCAGTAGGGAAAGCAAACAGAATGAATCACACCGTTTGCCTGACGCTCCTCATGTCCCCCCACAGTCACTTACACCCCTGCTCAGTGGGACAAGCAGGTATTTCTTGCTGCTTTTCCTTTACAGAAGGCCCAAGCCCTCCTCAGCTGACTTTTTTTTTTTTTTTTTTTTTTTCTCAGGTTCTCTTACACATTCGCTACAGACCCTAATGCATGCACGACTTCTCAGCTGCTTTACAGACAGGGTGTGTGTGTGTGTCGGTGCCATATGGCACCACAGGGCTTCGTGTCCCCAGTGCTGGCAGGGCAGCCCTGTCTGCTCCCGGCAGGAGGAGACTGAAGGCCCCATGAGTCCAAGGTGCTCCACAACTAAGTATTTCTAGCAATAATCCCAAACAGAAAGAAAAGGCATGGAAAACTGGGGTTTAAGAAGCTGCTCCCGGGCAATGTCACAAGACAGTGCTCTATCTCCCTCTAGTGATGCCGGGGAGCAGGCAGGTGGGTGGCACAGCTCAGATTCAGCAGGCCTGTGTTCCAGTTAGGCTTATGCCTGACAGTTGAGACCAGGAGGGCTGCTCACCCCTCTCAGACCTCACCCCTCTCCGTGGCTTCTCTTAGCATCTTCTCACCTTCCTGTCCTCTCTCCCGGAAAGGATGAGCTCAGGCACTGAGTCCATGAGAAGGACAAGCAGGCCCAATTAACTGCACAAGTCAGACAAATAAAGTAGCTTCACCCTCAGGCCATGCCACAGATATATCACACGATGGCATATGTGGTGACACAGGAACCCAGTCCCTGCCCAGATGTGCTTTCCCTTCCCCCAACACATGATGGGAAGTCCAAGTCCATATCTGACTAGTGGTTCCTACCTTTGTTTCCAGGACAGAGCTCTGCTCAAGGCTACATACATTTAGCCCACATCCATTAGTGCAGGAAGACATGATATGGAACAGCTGCTGTCTTTTAGTCAGCCTCATCTAGCAGAGGCCATGCCAGAGTTCATGCCGTCTGCTCCTGACAGAGAAGAGGGGCTGTGTACCTCTGGAGATGACCATACATGCAGGCAGTTTGCAAAGCAAGAAAGCAGGAGGCACAAAATAGTCTCACACCCCAAGGGAGTTTGTCCAGTCTCCTTGGTGTCACGCATTGGCTCTGCTTTGTGCACTGCTCAGAAAATACCCTGGATTGCAGGAGACCTCCCAGGCATGCTCTCTATGGACTGTGTCATGTGGCAGGGGATTGGTATTGTGTCTTGGGTCATGCCATCAGAGGACACCTTGCTCACACATCCTGGCACAAGGGGCAAGTGTGCATTCTCCTGGGCTCCTCTGTATGTGATCTGCCGAGCCCTATCCTTCTCTCAGCTGGGTACCAGCCACAGCTGCGGAGTCAGGGACAGCTCCGGCTGCAGGTGCTTGTAGGACAGAGCAAGAAGAGACACATGGCTCTGGAGCTGGGGCAGGGCAGGCCAATCTAACAGCCAGCTAGCTAAGCCAGAAAACACGCAGGGCACAGCTGCTTCCAGCAGGCTGCTCCAGGACACACAGGTTCCTCTCGAGTTTGCATGAAAATCAGAGCCCACTAGATGGCAATCGCAGGTCTAGGATGGCCGAGAGTCCTGCGAAGCTCCTCAGGTTTAGCTCTCCGAAAGAGTTAAACAGCGACCGTATCCTGCACACGCTGGTATTTAGATTTCGTTGTATTTCCTGAGCGTTTCTTAGGCATAATTATCCATTAAATGTGAGGCTGTATTGCCACATGCTGAATTAGAAGCGCTGTGCATTTCAATTTATCTTCGTTGTGGAAGCTTCACCAGAGTGCAGTTATATGGATCAGAGCTGATCAAAGATGTCACTGGGGCTGACAGGAAGGAGGAAGGCTCCTTTTCTCCACAGCCCTCCCTCTCCAGATACCATGAGCACCCTCGCTGTGCCAGAACTGCTTCCCTGAGCCTGTGACACTCCAACAGCTCTGCCATGCTGGAATTGGTGTGACTCCATGAAAGGCCCAATAAAGGCTGGAGCAAACACAGATGCCTGGTAGCAGGGAACTGAGTGAGGTACAGGACTTACTGTGCTTTTCTTGGTGGCCAGGAGCTGTTAGCTGTTACCTTTAACTTCGCCTTTAGAGACTTTTTCTTCATAAATCCGTTTTTCTTTAAGGTATACATGGATTTTTCCGCCAGATGCATTCACAAATATAAAAATGTTGATTTGGTTTTGGGAGGAGCACCAAGGTGGAGATCTCCCAGTTCAACATACGCTGCTCAACACAGGTGAGAACAGCTTGCTCAGGTACTTTTCTGTTTGAGCGCTAAAGGTCTGCAAATATGGAAATTCCTTGCATCTGTGGTTGCTGCTTCAATATTTGTTCCCCTACACAAAATAAAAAGATTTCTTTTTATCTAATGAAGATTTTTCATGCTCCAGCTTGTGCCTCTATTGTCTCTTGTCCTACCGCTGCACACCTTCAAGAAGAGTTGACTGTCTCAGTCTTACCCTCTCTTTAGATAGTTGTAGGCAGTCATAGCATCCCCTTCACCTTCCAGATAATCCTCTCCCAGATAAATCTTACACCAATGGAGTTCTGCTATTGGATATCATCATGACTGTTTTTTGTTTAAAATTACATTTTCCAGTTTCTGATAAAAACACTTTGCAAAGCATTGGGCAGTTACATACATTAACCTGGCTAATAGATGGGTCCTGAAGCAAAGCTTTTTACATTGATTTAAAAAAAAAAAAATCGGTGTCTGTGGTTCCCACCATGTGGTTCACTACACCCAGTCAAGGAAGTGCGGTTTGCAACCCCAGCAGCTGACACCCACACATAAAGTTTAATGACTTCAGCCAGGCTGAGGGCTCTGACTCACTAACAGCAACATTACTAGTCTAGCAGAGCTGACATGACCACTTGCCCCCCTTCACTCCACCCTCTTTTCGAGGTTCCCACCCCAGCTGCAGGCCTAGCTAAATGCCTCCTTAATCACTCCTCAACGGCCATAAACTATAACCCAGCTGTTAAGGTAAAACAGCACCAGTCTTGGTTTTCTTTCATGCAGAAGGGCTGTAATTTATCACCCATGAACTGCTTCACTCCTTGATTATCTGGAAGTTGATGGACATCCTAAGTTTCATTTCCTGACTCAGGGAGCTCTGATAATCAGAGAGCTGAATCATGAAGACTGTACTGCACTCATGGACGATATGAACTACAAGGTAGGGGAGAGGTTATCTCAGCGCTCACAGACAATGAATCAACAAGAAGACATCATTAAAGAGCTAAAACTGAGGGAGGAGAGCAACATGAGTTCAAAGTCACATGAACTCACTGATTATGTTCAAAATAAGCCACCTGGGAAGTGGGGAATTCTGGGTTACTTTGAGTTAACCTTGACAGCATAGTATTCCTTCAAAAACAGATCACAAGATGAATATTACCATCCTAAAAAACAGTGTTGTTGCCAAGTATTTCATTTAGTGTCTCAAATACTCAAATCTCTATATGCAAGTAGAACAAACCTGCAGAAGTGACAACCTATCTTTCAGAGCCTTTACTCCTGATTAATGCAAAACTTCCATTGATACAGAAAAGTTTGACTGGCAATGACTTGTGCTTAAATATTGCCACAGCCAATATGCAAAATAAATGTTCTCCAAAGCAGGAAAGGGACATTAAAATTTCCCTGAACTCCCCTGATTTTCTGTAGCTCATACAATGACATCATGATTCCAGGCACTAACTTTTGCACTCACTATCACATGCTAGATGAATGCTACACCATCTCACTGCCCCTTTCTGATCCCTTTGATCCAGGCAGACACACCAGCTGCGGCAGCTGCTGAGTTATGTCTGGAGGAAGAAAATTCTCTTCTATGGATGATTTAAAGGTTATTTGGTTGATTCATTTGAAGCTGAAACTAACTGTCTGGATTTATTTTATGGAAAATAAACAAAAAACCTACCTTGTCTCAAGCCTATGCAAATCTCATTTAGACTGAGTGGAAGTGTTTTGTATTTTATATTGCATAATGTAACACACAAATGTATGAATATTCAAAAACTTTGAAGCTAGAAGTATTTTACCATACAAACTAGAAAAGTATGCTGAAACAGGACTCTTTCTTCTGTCCTTTGGGTTGGAACCTCAGCAAATTCAATTCCACTTCTGAGAACATTTCAAATTCCATGGATGAACATATTCTAGCAGCCTCTTCCACCACAGCCTGTTTCACCCCTTCCACTGCTGATGTCTGCTCTGGTTTCAGAGCTGCTTTGCAACAGTACTGGAGTTACAGGAGTCCTATCACTCAGCATTTTGGTACATGGGATCACATTTTCAGAGGGATTGTTTTGAGCAAAGCTGTGCAAATCTGCTTGAAGTGACAACATAGCACAGGTCTGCTCAGGACACAGGCCAGTTCTGGCTGGCATGCAGTGAAACACAAATGGAGGCTTTTCTCAGCTCTAATAATCGCAGCCAGACCCTGTGCTGCTTAATTTAACAGCAAGGCTCTGAGGCCAAGATTTTCTGTTAGCAGAATCACGTGGGAATTGTAAAATGCTCAGAATGTCTGAAAATCAGCCAGCTTATTCAGATGGCTGAACAGTGGGCTTTGGGGACATGGCTTTAGGCAGACAATTTCAAAAGTTTTGGCTCTATCAACAAGATGATGAGCACTGTTCCTTTATGTTGCTTAGAGAGATACAGGTATTCAAAAAACTGAGCCACGTTGCTAGCTTTAGAAATCTGGCTTCTGATCTAGTGTATACTATGTAGTCCCCCTTTCATTTCAGCACTCATAATTTCATTATGTAAGAGTCAGCCTTTATTGGGGAATGGAAAAGAGATCAGGTTTAGCCTTTTTATTTCTTTAGAAATGGGGAAAATGTTTTCACTGCTTCATTTTTGCCTAGCAGAAGCTAGAAATGATAACATGAGAATGTGCTGGCATGGCAAAATGAAAGGAAAACCAGGATGAAAACTTGGGGGAAACAGTGAACAGATGCCAGCATAAGCAGCAAGAATGCTCTCCTTTGATCACCTTAATAGTAAGACTTGTGCTCTGTCCAGGTTTTCTACCATTTTTCTTCAGGATTTTTTTGAACTGTGCTGGCAACTCACTTCCAGCTGCCCATCTTCCTTAGTCCTCCAGATGTGCAACCATGTGGGCACAGGCATGAGTGCCTCATCCTCCCATCACCCACCAGGGTGCTGATATGGCACCCAGTCCTGTGAGCCAGACGGGATGTGATGGATGCATATCCAGCTGGGGACACACAACAGTGTCTGGTCATAGTCCTTCTCTGGAGCACATCTGGTAGGATGCTGGAGAAGAAGACAGGGTGTGTGTCCCTCAAACATCTCCTGTGGAGATGTGTGGCCCGTAGTATCTCAGAGGTTGGTTGATGTGTCTTCTTAATTCCACATTTTCATTTGATCCCTATTTTCTTCAGAGAAGAAATGCTGATGTCCTGAGAGCTACAAGCAAGGCAATGTTCATATTTACAGATATTCTCCCTCAAAAAGAGGGTGGCCACATCTGTGCCGTAGCAGAAACAGTCCCTGGTTCATGCTACACACTGACCCTGGTGTTGTCTGGGAAGGTGTGAGATATGAACTTGTATTAAGCAGCAGAGAAAGGCTGTGGAAGCCCCTGCCCACAGGGCAGCCATGTCCTGGATTTGAGGTCCCCCTGCACAAAGCCCTCTCCTGCCCTAAGGTGAGCAGCAGATCTGCTTGTAGTGGCCTCTATACCCTTCACTGTGGTTTGAACAGATGCCCTCAGGTTACTATGAGCTGCTTTTACTACAGATTTCTTCTCCTTCCCTGGCAGGCATGTTTTCCCTTGTATCATATCTAGGTCTCCACCTGAGCAATACTCAGCCGCCACTTCAGTACATGTCAAATGCTTGTTCAAACACTAAAGCAACAATGTCCCCACAGAGTTTTCATTTACCGGTTAGCAAGTAGATTGAAATTACTGTCTACATGCTTACCTCTACAAAGCCAAGGAGCTTTAACTCTCAACACGGCTGACAAAACCAGCAGAAAGTTTGCCTCTCACACATCTGCTCTCTCTTACCTCTGCCATATGGAATTGCCATGAATCCTTGAGCTCGGTGAGCAGTACTACTGAGTACTTACAGCCCACTTGGAGCATGAAGGATGTCTGTGCAGCAGGCAGAGCCCAGCAGGGACAGCACAGCTACTGAGGGGGAAGAGGGATGAGGTGGTTCGCTGGACTTGAGCCACTGGGTCCAGTTCAGTAGAAAGACCTGGAGGAGGACACAGGGTGTGGCACTTTCTTGGGCAACAAATCATTCCCACTAACAAGGTGTAGGCCCAAAACCCCTCACCTTGAAATAATTTCCAATTACAGAAGCTGGAATTCACATGTTTCCTAAATAGAAGCTTATTACACAGTATATACCACCATCATCCATTGTAAAAAAAGGGAGACAGTTATACTGCATGAATTGCCTGGAAGGCCAACTGTATCCTGGGCTGCACCAAGAAAGCAGTGGCAGCAGGGCAAGGGAGGGGATTGTCCCCCTCTGCTTTTCTGTCGTGGGGCCCCACCTGCAGTGCTACGTCCAGGCCTGGGGCCCCCAGCACAAGAAAGCTGTGGAGCTGCTGGAGCGGGTCCAGAGGAGGCCACAAAGATGCTCAGAGGGCTGGAGCACCTCTCCTATGAGGAAAGGCTGACGGAGCTGGGCTTGTTCAGCCTGGAGAAGAGAAGGCTCAGGGGAGACCTCATTGCAGCCTTCCAGACCTAAAAGGGGCCTACAGGAAATTTGGAGAGGGACTCCTTATCAGAGTGTACAGTCATAGGACAAGGAGTAATGGCTTTAAACTAAAATTTAGATTAGGTAGAAATTCTTTACTCAGAGGGTGATAATGCCCTGGCCCAAGCTGCCCAGAGAAGCTGTGGGTGCCCCATCCCTGGAGGTGCTCAAGGCCAGGTGGGTTGGGCCCTGGGCAGCCTGATCCAGTGGGTGGTGTTCCTGCCTATGGTGGGGGACTAGATTTAAATTATGTTTAAGATCCCTTCCAACTCAAACCCTCCTATGATTCTGTGATTCTGTGAGTCATATTATGGTCAATATAGTTCAGCTGAGAAGCCTGTGTATGGCAAGGTACAGAGGTATAAAGAAGTCTGATTGCACTGTCTCCCAGCCAAATCAAATGCAGTATCTAAAGTAATTTCAGTGTATGAATTAAGGAAAAATCAGTAAACTACTTCTTTTTTTTTTTTTTTTTTTTTGTCCCCACAAAATGTATGCAGAATGTATAGTATTTTTGAATTGTAAGCCATTTAAAATAAAACACTTTAACTAGAACACTTAAAAAATGAATCTATCTAAGGCAACTCAAGAATCCATGCCATCCCCAGGCAAAAGCATTCCCAAAAGTGAGCAGTTTGAGGACTGGGTTGTTCAGGTTTCCTAGCACAAACTAATCAATAATTTTGCACACAAGCCTTGCCAACAGCCCTGCTAAGTGGCAAACAAGTGGAATAATCATTGGCTTCTCAGTAGGAAGGAGTTAGTTCTGACTGTGCAGGTCAAACTGTTGCAGATCTGTTCCTCTGTATATAGCCAGGGCTTCATGCAGTGAACTCTGAACTCATCTGGGAGATATGGTATTTGTCCTTCTGCAACGCCCTGTAACAGCAGCAAGAGCCATTTCAGTACAAATGAGAGCACCTGAGTTTTGCTGTGTTTCCCATTACCCACACGAGCCTGTTCCATGAGGGTTTCAAAGCTCTGCTGTGGAAAGGGAAGGCTCCCTTGGTAATGCACAGAGGTTAGCGCTACATGGTGTATTTGCATTTTATTCACTCTCTTCTGCAGAATGAACATGTTATCTGGGAGCTCTGGCAGACTGCAACCTACCACGTGCCAACCTTGTGCAAAAATCTAATCACTGTACTGAAGTGTAATAAAGTGTAATAATAGTAATAATAAAGATTAAATAATGATAATTAACCTCAAATCAGCACTGGTAGACCTTTTGCTACAGAACCTGCATCTGTTTGGGTTAAATATTCTTCATACAAGCTATAAGTCAAGCAGTGTAAGAATGCCAACAAGAATGATCAGCTGTCTAGAAACTTATTTTTCCAATGAAGTAATGGAGCAGGTTGTCTTGGGAAGCTGAGGTGGCTTCTAAGAATAGTTAGACAAATTCTGTCGGAAATGGTTAAATTATATATGATCCTATCTTGTAACAGGGGAACTAGCTGGCCCTCCAACATCCCTTCCACAGCTATTTTTGTGTTTCCATGGCAACTCTTTTTCAGATACAATTTTTCATTGTATGACTGGGGTATTCTAAGGTGACATACGAAAGGCGTTTTATGGGGGTTGATACTTAACACCCACATGTGAATAGATAATAACTTTTTTTCTCTAGACTAATCCCCCAATTAATTATTTGAAGACACTTTAATATAAATCTGTCAGGAAACTATTTTCCTCATATTTCCATCCCCCTATTGAAATTCAGCCAAAGATGGGATGACAGCAGCTAGAGCACACCCACTTTCGGGTGTGCAGAGAGGGAAGAATAACGCTTCTTGTAGTCACTACCAAAGGAAGTTATTTTAAGCAAGATTTTCCAGCTGGAATTTGCCCAGGTATCCCAGTGTTCATATCATTGCTCTTTTAAAAAACAATATTAGAACAAATGGCCAGAGAGAATTTGAATATGCATTGCCTTGCAGAGATAGGAGCTCCAACATCTCTTCCTCCCTGGGACTGGAAATGGTGCAGAACCAGCACACAAGCTTGGACATACTAGAAAGGAAACCAAAGAAGAAGCTGCAGTCCACAGGAGCACACATTGGCCAGGACTGATAAAGAAATACTCAATAAGCAAATATTTTTGGCCAGCTTACACAACAGGTTTTCACAAAAGCATTAGCATAAAGGGTGGAAACAGCTAGCTAGTGAAAGCAAGCTGACAGAAGTGTAGGGTGAGGTCAGATACAGCAGCTAAGAGGGGGAAAATTCACTTCGCCTTTTAGAAGCAAGCTGAAATTTTCCTCCTAGTGGGTATTCTACACCCTTCTTATGTAACTGTAGGAAAATGTTGCTTAAACAGACCCTGGGTTGCTACTCTGAGTGATCTCTTAACTGTCCTGGCAGGCGGCTTGGCAATTGCCTAGCATTCAAAAGCCTGGATGGAAAACTCTGAAATAGAAGCTGCTTGCCACGTAGCACATTGGCATCCTGCGGAAAAGACATTGGCTTGAGACCAGGTACTTCTCTGTAACAAAACAAACCACGGCACAATCTAGCATGGACACTTTGTAATTGTAATTTACACACTACTTAAACCATTTTAGTTGGTGACAACAGTGCAGGAGTAATAAGACCATACAAGTGTCTATAATAGACATGAAGACTGTGATTGCAAAGTGATGTTACATGCTCAATAAGAAAACAACCTTTTGCCTCTCCCTCCCTCCAATTTTTTTTCTCTAATTTTTCTTTTCCCTGCACACCACCTCATCTCATTTTCACAGCAGCTTCCTACAAGGCCAATCCAGGCCACACGTCCCCGTGGGGACCTGTTGGGCCCTCAGCATGCACAAAGCAATGCTGTGCAGACTTTCTTGTGTGGAGGTGCAGCAGCCACAGTGAAACCTGGGCCACTAGGGATGGGTACAGAGCTTTTTCCCCCAGCCATGCTTGCTGAATCAGCAAGCAGCAGCAATGGTGTGGGGAGGATTCACATCTCACTTGCACTAGTATTTCAGTTGGGAATGTGTTGGTGTGCAGCTGCTGCAAGCAAGGTCAAAATGAGTACAAAAGGAAATACAGAATGGAGGCAGCTCTAGGTCAAACTCATAGGAAAGGCACTGTGATGGTTAATTGCACGTAGCTACTCTATACATTATATCATACATTATGTTCTTCCTGCTTCTGCAGGCAGCCAGCAATCCAGGACTATGCTACAACGGAAATTATTTTTATGGCCATTAATTCTTCCACGTGTCCGTGGTGTGGCTTGTAGGACTCTCCATCACCCTGTGCCTCTGGGACAGCCGGCATCACTGCCCTCACAGGCATCCTATTTCATGGCTAAAAGAACCCTGGCACCCAAGGAAGTGAAAATGCAGTAGGCTAAAAGGCAGTGCTGAGTCCTTCATAGCAGTGTGTAGAATTGAGATGAAGATGCATCACTTTTATTTGGGTTGTTTTGCTGGATGAGACAACATGCAGACATCAGAAAGTGTTCTTGGGCTGTCCTTCTTGGTGTTACCAAGAGTGGGGGATTCTAGCTACTTCAGATTAGGTATCTCTGGTCTAAGGGATTTGGTTTGATTCCTTGTGTAGTCAACAGACAGAGAATGGCAGCTGCAAAGGGGGTGATTCAGCCCACCTTAAAATAGATGGAGTGAGTCATCCTCAAACAGGCTTATCGCCTGCTGCTGACTATAGAGAGACCAGACAAATAGCTTAGGTGAGATGCCATTGCTTTTAGATGGCTAAAAGTAGTTGTGTGGTATCCCACTCTGTAGTCACAAAGGTCTTTAGGTTTTCTGGCACAATGATTCTGCTAAGAGATAGAAGTTCTCTTTCACTTACAGTGAAATGATATCAAGTGTACTTGTGCATTTGGAAAAGCACAGTCCAAACAGAGGTTTCAGCTCTGCAGAGCAATTAGCAGGAATTCCAGAGGAGGATAAATAGGGCCCAACCATCTGGACCCAAAGAAAATCCAGGCTGTGGTCCACACTCATTTGACAGAATGCTGAATGTTTATTTTTAGAAAAATGCATTTTTTTGAACACTTTTCTTCAACCAACAAGCTGCGTGAGAACATGGGAGATGAAGGTAGAAGTGAGGGTGGATTTTTCTGGCATCTGAGCCAGCGCAGTGTGCACTGAAGAGCAGTCTATGGGCAGCAGCAGCACAATGGAGAGCTGGGTGCTGCAGCAGTAAAGCCTTAGGTGGCACTGGTATGTCTGCTGCCCCTGTTTGGGTCTGGGATCCCCAGCACCACTTGCCGTTTTGGTAAAACAAATGCATAATGAGCAAGACTACACTACAGCCCCATTTTTTTCCCTTCTTCTCCTCTTCTCCTCTCCTAATTCCTTTCCACTGCAGCTATGCAGAAAAAAGCACACATTTCAAGTAGTCTCTGACCTCTTGACAGAAGCTTGAAATAGCAGAATAGAAATATAGCCATGTACCTTCTTAAAGATTCAGCATGTTATACAGAATGATAACTAATCAACCATTGCATAGTTCAGGGCAAAGATGCTAAAAACAAATTAGGTTGGTTCTACTGGTTAAATGATGGAACAGGAAGGTTATGCAGGCAAAATGTCACAGCCCAGAAAAGAAGGGGGTGGTGAGATGGAGTGGGGGAGCTTAAGTTCTGTGATGAGGCAGGGAGCCAAAAAACTATTTTGCACTGCTGAGCACATTTCCTGCAGCATCGATATTTGCTTTGGTTGCATTTTCCAAGCAAGGCATGCCAAGGTGGCAGAGCTGCAGAAGGACGAAGCCAAGGGACAGTGGCAGTTTCTGTGTGGAGCCTGTGCTGAAAGCTGAAATGTCCTAGTGTAAGTAAAAGCTTTGGCACTGAAGGGACACAATGTGGATACACTTACCATGAGAGATGAGGTTGGGCTGCTGCTTGGAAGTGTCTGGAGCATAAACCAAAGCAAAGTTCCTTCCAGTACTTACAGGGATCTTACAAACAGGAGGGAGACCAAGTTTTTACATAGGCAGATAGCAACAGGACAAGCGGGAATAGTTTTAACTAAAAGAGGGGAGATTTAGATTAGGTATTGGGGGAAAACTTTTTACTCAGAGGGTGGTCAGTCACAGGAGCAGGTTTCCCAAAGAAACTGCGGATGTCCCCATCCCTGGAGGTGCTCAAGGCCAGGCTGGATTGGGCCCTGGTCAGCCTGATGAAGAGGCGACCAGCCCATGTCAGGGAGATTGGACAAGATATTTTGCAAGGTCCCTTCCAACCCAAGCCATTTTATGATTCTATGATTCAAAGAAATTTCAGCACAGCTGCGTTGAGACTGAGGAGGTTCATATAGACAAAATCTCTAATGGCTGCCAGGGCACAATCATTTCTGGAACAGCTGTTTTGATTTAAGGTGATGGCTCATGTGGTGAGGGAGATGTCCATCACTTCTGAGAAAAGAAAGAGTTAAAAAAGCATCCTGCCCTCCCAGAGCTGTCTGACCGTGGGAGGCTTAGATGACCTGGTAGTAAGCTGCATAAGGGAACAATCCACTGACCAGCAAGGAGTTAAAATTTTTGCTTCCTCTTCCTTTAGACAAATAAATCTACTTGTGGTTGCCTTGAAGGAAAAGCAGGCTGTGGTATGTGGGCTTCTGGGGCAGACTGAGGCCACCCTTTGTGCTGGGGAGTGCTGGGATGTAATGTCCCCAGCATCCCACAGCAGAGTGAGATAGACTTGTCCACCCATGGTTACTCTGTATTTACCTCCTCATCCCTGGAGTCTTTGGCAAAGAGAGCAAAGTGATCACCGACAAACCTCCTGGAGCAGCAGGACAGAAAAACAAACAAACAAACAAACAAAACCCCAACAGCTGGATAATGGAAGCAGTGAGTTAACAGTCCTTGGTGCTCCCCTTCCAGCAGTGCTGGGTGTGCCTTCCTATTTATGCCTGACAGTGTTTTTCTGGTACTTCAGGGACAAGGGCAGTGGCATAGCGGGCGAGGCTCTGTGCGTACCACACACACGAGACTGCATTTCCGTGGAGGGGTCCCCATCTGAAGGCCTCCTCATATCGAGAACCCAGGAGCAAAACAACGGAAACAACGTGCTGTGTTGACACTTCCACAGAGAAAGTCATTTCAGAAGTTTGTCCCTGCCAAGTATACAAAAAGGCGTTTTACCTAAAGGAAATGACTTCTGCCAGACAACAAGCTGTCAGATCCCTTCCAGATGGAGCCTGAAGCAACAGCGTGCCCCGAGGAAGCAGGCTACATAGCATAAGACACCAACCTCAGAGAGAGTGAAAAGGTTCACATGGCTCCTGCAAGTGAAAACAGGCACAGGCAAGGCACCACAGGTCTCCTAGAGCTGTCTTGCTGTCTCCCAAGTTGAAACAGGGTAGTTAAATAAGCGGTAGGCACAGGCAGGAGTCCCGCATGCAGAACTGAGCTTAGGAACCATGAATAATGGGTCAGTAACAGCCATTCCAAATGCAATTAAACCCAGGAATATTAAAACCATGAGGAGCTGACACCAGCTCTGTGCACCACGCTGTGGGAGTTTGTGCCAGGCGGACATCTTGTGCACCGCTCCGCCACACTGTCACTGCCCCTGGGGCCTGCTCCGCCTGCTCCCTGGGGTGCAGCAGGGTCTGCACACAGCCTCAGAGCAGTGTGTGCCCTGTTTTCAAGAGGGATGGAGGGAAAAAGCCACTTTGCATGGTGAGTGGTACTGCGTTGAGTTAGCCCCAGGGATGTGACCAGTTTTCATGAGGGAAGCAGAGGGCTTGTGGCTGTCCAAGAGATATGTCTGCAGCGCTGGCCCTGAATCTCACTGCCCCTTTGTCCCAGATCAGTTGTATCGTGCTATGAGGTGAATCATCACACTGTTTTTCCTCAGTTTTATGAAAGATGCAAGTGGTATTGCCCATGGCTGTTACATGATCTGCTTCCTCTTTAAAGAGTTCTTCCAAGAACAACATTCCTACCCCATTATCTTCTCTTTTCTCTCCTCTCCCCTTCTTCCTAATCCCTTCTCCACAGACCAGACATTTGTCACTGTTTTCTCAGACTGAATTCCCCAACAAGCCCTCCTCCACCAGCGGCCTGCAAGCCTCAAGGCTCTGTAAAGCCTTGCACAGCCGCTGCTGCCCTCTCCAAAACTGCACTGTTTGCCTCTCAAAGCATATCTCAGGGTATTAGAAGGGCAACAGAGTGACCTGTGAATGCCAGAAAAGAATGGGGTGCTGGAAGAGCAGGGCAGTAGCTAGCTCTGCTCCTCTCTGCCTGCAGCTTGCCCAGGCTTTCCACATGCTGGTGGCTTTTAAATCAACACAACCACCTTGCAACTTCTATTCAGTTTTGATTTTGCGCGATACTGTGAATAAGCTAACGTAACTTCTAATGGGACATAAGGTATGTGGCTTGCTGATTTTGATCATACGCATTTATCTAAAGCACTTTGCTACAATTTTTATTTTTATTTTTTTTTCTACAGGTGTTTCCCAAAGGCTGAAGACAGAGAGGGGTGTCACATCTGCCTCAGTTTCAGGTTGGTCTCAGACTGGGGCTGTTGCTCCAGGAGAAGAGGGAAGGGAGAGGAGGGAAATCAGACTATATACAGTCTATTCCTGCTGTGGATTTGGTCTCTCAGGATTAATTTACTTAACTGAAAGCAGCTCTCACATACACTGCAGTTGCAAGCAGTGCAAGCACAGCATGAGGAACAAGGAGGTTCCACTACTCCTTGGAAGTCAGGGCGTGGAGGAAAAAAAGCCTAAGGCTCTTGTTTAAACCAGTTCTGTGCTAGCATTTCTCCAGAGGAGTCACCCAATGACCATGCGCAAATCAGACAAAAAAGTTAGACCCTCAGGATGCAATCTCGCTTCCCGGGAAGCCAGTGACTAACTTGCCAGGAATGGCTGTGATGGGATTGCTGCTGCCCACAGCTTGCCCTGACCATGGGCTGAGCAAGGCTCTGAGGAGCAGTCAGGGAGCTACACAATGAGCACACTTCTGAGCATCACCCAATAACAGGACAAATGTTGCTGATCCTTCCTGTCCATTCTTCCCAGCCTGAGCATCTCACCTCTGTCTGAACTGCTCAGTGTCACTGAGATGCTGGAAGGAGACTGGACAGGAAGAGGGCAGGCAAAGCATAGGGTGTAGTCTCCTTGCAGTGAAATGTGAAGTTGACAGGAGAGCCCCAGCTCTCTCTGTCCTGAGGAAAAAATGCCCATCAGGAGCTGCACACTTTCTTTTGCAGGCAGACATGAGAGCTTAAGCTGACTTTAATGTATGAAAAATGAGAACGGAAAGGTGGGAAGACAAAACTTGTTTCATACCATCTTTCGTACCCTTCATACCCGAGGACCTCAATTCATCTAAATGTGATGGGTCTGAAGCTCACATTTCATCCCCTAGAGGACAGTTAGGCTAAAACATCCAACCCTACTAGCCTTCCTTCTGACTCGATGTCGGAAACAACAGTCTGCAAGTTGGAAAGCCCCCTGTGCTCCGGCAGTGACGGCAAAGGCTGGAACACTTCCCCGTTCCTGGAAATCCCCCTCCAGCTGCAGCAGCCTGGCTGGGGGTGAGACAGAGGACATCACTGGCAAAGGGGCAGAGCAGCGCGAACCGCGAAGCAGCAGGACTGGGGGCTGCAGGGATTATTTCTTCTTCGTCCTCTCCCAGCCTCCCTTTTGGGACAGAAATTACTGAGGGTCAGCTGAGACACTGCAGTTTGTTGAGGAGAACGAGCATCTGCTTCCTCTGTCTCTTTGCTTTGTTTATATATGTATATTTCTGTCTGGAAGAAATGTCTTGTACATTCCAGACAGTGATAATGAAATCCATTCAGTGTGGAGGGAACAGGGGTGGTGGGTAAGGCAACACAGGTGGCCCAAACCAAGACTTTGGCTGTGCACAGGCAGCAGAACAACAATTCCACACAATTGCCATACACCAACACACAGAAATCACCTTCCCTTCCCTTCCCTTCCCTTCCCTTCCCTTCCCTTCCCTTCCCTTCCCTTTCCCAAGAGAACACAGGAAGACACAACTCATATGCCTGGGACTTACTGAGAACATTCAGGACCCCTTCCTCATTAGAGTTTTTCACATCAAATTGGTTTGATAAACGTTTTGACCTCTGCATACCACTGATAAACTCTGAAGTCTGTTCCCCCCCTCCCTCTACCCTTACAGTAAATATCTTGCAGATGCTCTGCTCATTTTTCTTCTATTATAGCCAGCTCGCAACTCTGTTGGCATGCAAAAGAATTCCAGTTATTGTAGCAAAGCAACCTTTTAGTTTTTAGCCCTGGATGTTTTCTCACCAATAGGCCAATTGGATGATATTTTTCAGATTTCTATTTAATTTTGCCGTTAGGCTAGTGGGCAGAAAGTGTTATCTAGAATACAAATCTTCAGAATAAGCTTCTTCAGAAAACCCTGTCTACTCAAATGAGAATATTAAGCAGATGCAGCTGAGAGAGATTATGGAAAATGCCGGGTATTTTCACAGAATGTCAGTGTCTTTGAACAAAATATTTAAACAAACCTATGGCATTTAATAATTGGGATAGAATTTTCTATTAAATTCCTTAAGTAGGGCTAAAAGTTTGGCTGGAAGGATCTCACTCAGTACTGAATTTTCATTTGCTGAGTATATCCTAGACATTTCCAACTTTGTTTCAGTATATTACTATTATTTTCATCACTATTAAATGCTAAATGCTTTCCATAGAAGAAAAAAAGCAGCAGGCAGCAGGAGCTACTAGGTGGTACCACTGCAACACACACAAATTGTGTGAAGTCTGTGAGACTGACATCCAAAGAATGCACACAAAATCACGGGAAAAATGTGCTGGACACAGTTGATGTGGAGCCCCTGTGGTGCTGTGCACTGTGAGAGGAAGAGAGTCAGCAGGAGAGGAATTCAGCTCTGTCCATGCCAGCGGTGGGACAAGCACGCAAAGTACAGGGGAGAGTTGCTCAAGGCTCATGCATACCCTGTCATTTATGGAGCTTGTTAATTCAGACTCTGGGCTGCACAAACGCAGTCACACAGCTCCCAGGCAGCACGGAGTGCAGGCAAGGTAAGGCTGTTTCTGCTCACCATGCACCGTGCAGAGGAGTGCCCAGAGCAACGTGTATGTCTGGAGGAAGCCAAGTGAAGCCTGTGGTTCTCCAGCATACCCAGTGCTAATTCCTCTCCCAGCAATGTCCCATGCAGCATCCCAAGGAGCTCAGAAGCAAACTGCAATGAGAAATGCCTTTTTCCCCTTTTCCACATAGGCTCTTAGCATAGAGGAGTTGACTGATCTGCTCCAACATGTAACACCACATTGACACCAGAAATGCTTGTTTTAGCATGAAGAACGGGGAGGCGTGAGGATGACACAACCAGGAGTGTGGGTGGGAACTGGTTAGGCAGGTGTAACTGTTAGGGAAAGCACCTACAAAGTTTGGCTCAGAAATGGAGAGGCTGAACCTCAGGTAAGCGGGAGAAGGACAGAAGGGGTAGCAATGTGAAGATCAGCATGATATGGTGGAGAGGGCAAAGGCCAGAGCATGGAGAGAGGCAAGAACCCAGAGAGGAAATGTGGAAAGTCAGGACAGTCTGAGGAGTGCCAGGAGAGGATGGAACAGGGAAACCAAGACAGAAAAACATTTTGTGTGTTTGGTAAGGGAGTGTCAGTGAAGCGAAAGGAGAATAAGTGAGATTGATGGCATGTCAGACAGGTCTGGAAGAGACAAATTTGAGATTAAGTTATGGATTCTGCTCTTGAGGCAGAAGAGATGATTGATTTGTGCATCAAGGTTACTTTTACCCAGCCTACAAAATGAAAGGTTGTTTGCTGTCACAGCATGATTCAAGGACCAGGCCTGGAAGACACGCTGTGCCAGCGTATCAAGCTGCTGTGCCTAACTCACTTGAATGGAGGCACTGGTAAAAAAAATCTAACAGTGTCACAAAATCTTTAGGGATGCTCAAGTAAAAACTGCTTGCACTTCTCCTTCCCTGCTGCGCACAGATAATATTTCTACCTTCCCTTTCATCCTCCAAATCCTCTCTTTCCCTTTGACTTGGGGCTGAGTAAAGAGACAGTTGCAGTCTGCCATGGGACCAAGAGACACAGAAACTCTGGCTGGCCAGCTGGCTACTGACTCCTGGCAAGCTGGAAGGTTAAACAGATTCACGGGCCACGTGTGCACACTCAGCCCCACTCTGAAATACAGCTAAGTTTCTCACTTACCCTAGCTCAGCAGCACCTCTGAACCACAGCCCAATTCGTCAGCTCCTGACAACCGAAATACTATCTCTGAACTCTCCTCAGATTAATCCGAGCTGTGGTGCACTGTCAGCAGAGAACCACCCTGCCTGTCCTGGCTGGCATCAACCCTAACCCTCTGCAGTCCCTTGGGATGAATCCAATCCCAAACCAAGCAGCTTGTGTTGATCAGACTTTTCCCCTTCCCTTCACAACTGGTGTCAAATCCAGTCCAGCTCTGAGCGTTTTGAATTTCCCACTCTACTGCTATCACCTCTGTTCATTGCCCATCCTGACCTTAATGCAGAGATGCCTTCCCCCAGGCAGCTCCTACCTTAGTCTTTCCTAAGGCCTGACCTGCCTCACAGTGCGCTTGTGTAAGATTTCCAGTAGAAAACTACAGCCACAAGACATGATAGAACTGTTTTACAGGAGATTCATAGTAAAATTGGCAAAGCTGAGAAGTGTTTTCCTATGTGTATTTTCCTGTCTGGAGAATAAGGATTTGGGGGAAAATGTAAGACAGTGGCCTTCCTAAGGACAGGCAGGAAGAGAAGCACTTGAACAGCACTTGAATATCACAGTCTTGATTAAGCCATGGAGATTTTCATTGTTGTGAGAGGGGCCATTAGAGCTTGGGAGCTGTTGGAGTGGGCAGGAGGGAAGCCTGAGCCTTGTGAGCACACCTGGCTGCTGAGGCAGGGGACAGAGGCATATGGGTTGCAGGAATTACAGATGAGAGAAAGGAGGGTGAAGGAGATTTTTGCATTTGTTTACTCATTGTAACCTTGTTTCCAGCCTTGTCATGCAAAGCCAGGTTGTGTTTCTTCCTGAGTAAACTCTTACTCTGTCTTTACCCCTACATTCCTCTGCAGCTGGAGGTGGTCCGAGTAGGACTCAGATTTGGTCGCTTGTTTTTTCTTTTGAGATAACCAATGCAAATAAAGCACTGTATACCATCCCTCTCTGGGGTGTTTGCACTGCAGCATCTGTTCAGCTTCACAAAAGTGAAATGGGAAGTAGACTTAATGGCAAACAAGTTGGAGAAGACTGTGACAGTGTACACACACGTGCTCTTACAAGCCTCATGTGTTGGGAACTGGCCCTTAGCAGTCCACAGGCGCATAAGCAAGCAGTCTGCTAAGTTCCTAGGACAATGATGTACAACAGTAATAATCTGCAAGCATAGTTTAGTGATTCCATGACTGTGGAGTTGCACCTGCAGCTACTGAAAACCTGACTGGTAGATATGATGTTCAGATTGGTGGGGACTTACGATATACGTATAAAAAACCCAACAGCTTCCTAATTGCATGCATACGTAAATCAGGTTCTCAGGCTATGCATTTGAATCTGTAATGCATTTCACTAAAGACAGCCTTAAGCTTTTGATACTTTTCTTCTTTGTGTTGGGCACACCAGAGTTCTTTGATTCCCAAAAGAAGGACCTCTGTGGGGAGCAAAAGTGACATCAAACCATTTTGAGGATTGAGGGTTTGCATCCCTCTTCTCTTCCACTGTTTCCTGCTCCACCAGGTCTCTGGAAGCTAACAACGATCCCCAAAAAGATGTTGAGGTAGTTACGGGTTGCTGCTATAGCTACCATCCAAATATGCCAATTTCTCACAAGCAAGGCAAAGTGTAACCTTAGTCCTGTAGCAGTTATTCTGCTCTCATTTAGACAACATTCTTCAGAAAGAAATCTGTATCTCTTCCATATCCCTGTAACTTATGAAGAGAAAAAGGAAGCATAAATCAAACATATTTAAATGACCTGGTTATGGGCCTCACCAGAAAAATCTAAAATGCTTCTGTGGCCACAAGAACAATTTTCGCTTCATGTTTTTGGACTTCATAACATACCACCAAATGCACTCGACATCGGGAAAGTAAGATCTCTTAATGGAAATATTATAGGCTTGCAATTTGCTTAGGCGGCAGTTTCTGTAAAAAGATTTCTTACTATTCTAAGGAAATGAAAAACGTATGTTTTGTGCTCATACAAAAAGCACAGCCATTGACAGAGAAAGGCCAGTAAGCAGCAAGACTATTACAGCAAATGTCTTAGTGCTATTTTAAGGGTGGCTCGAAGCAAGTATAGACTGCTCTGCCAAAGGCTATCACAGAATTTTATGGACAAGAAGTTTAGCTTGAAGTGTAATGGACAACATAATATTAAATAAATAATAATACCAGGTTAACTTTAAGACAGATTTCAGTTTGGGCTTCACTTTTGTTTCCATTTATGCAAGGGTATTTCCTTGTCATCAGAGTTGTAATTCAGAAGGCACAAAGCAGAACAAAATATGTCACTGGCCTCATTTAATTGCTATGGTACCGTTAGACCAGCAAGACTTGCAGAGGGACATTACCTTCACCTTTAGCAAGCTGGCTTGATAAATGCTAAGGTGGGCTAAATGAACATGTCAGCTAAAATAGTAAATGGTTGTTTCTGGTGTTTTCTTGTTTGTTTGTTTGTTTGTTTTTCCAGGCCACCCTTAGGATTGCAAGCCAAAGGCTCAGGATGCAGCTGCTTGTGGGGCCAGAATGTGGGGCCAGCTCTGTGCTTATAGGATTTCCTTAGCAGCTATTAAAGTGTAAGATGTCAGTGGACTTCTCTGGATGATTGATACAGATGGTACTGCTTGTAAGGTTGTAAAGCAGAAACACAGTGTTGTACACATTGAGTTAGATTTTCAAATACATTAGAATGTGTTAGATTAGTCAATGTGTATAGAATTGGCTTTTTTTTTTTTTTTTTTTTTTTTTTTGTTCTGTTATTAAATCCATTACTTTCCTGTGAAACAATGAATTCTGGGTAGGTCCTGCCCACCATTAAATAGTTCTGTGGAGGAAAAGACTTTTAAACAGTGATAAGTGATTTAACGTATAAATTTTCATAGAATAACAGAATGTTCAAATGTTTCAAGAACCTGCATTCAAAAAATCAGAGTCCTTAATATTATCTCATATCCAACATCCCAAAATGGAGTGACCCAAAGTCATTGTTTTGTAATGACAAACTTGGTTTCCATTCTTTGAAAGCTGAAACTGTGTTGTTTAGATCTGAAATTAAATCCCTTTGCAAAGTTTCAGTATGTCCAGATCAAGGGTTTGAGTTTGGTCTAGCATATAAAAAGTGGCCCGGCAAAAGGTTTGGAGAATAATTGAAACATGCCTGAAGTCAGAGTGTTGGTGAGGATCCAGGTTTCTGATTCTGGCTCCTGTCTAGTTTAAACCCTTTATTTGATGAATTTTCTCAGAATAACAAAGGCTGAAGGCTAAACATGCCAATAGTCAAGCCTGGAAAGCAAAATAATTTTTTAACCGTAAAGAGCCTGTGTTCACCATTTAGGCTGGCTTCTGTCACTTTATAAGTAGCTGCAGAGAATGCTGCTGTGACAGGGAAATGAGCCAAGCAGAGAACCATGCTGTATCTCTAACAAAGCCTACCTGACAACTGAAAATCAGCTCAGGTGGGGATTACCTAACCAATATTCTCAGCTAAAGGTGAGTACATTCGTGTCAGACAGCCAGTGGATTTAACACTACCTTGCCCGGCTGCCCGGCTGCCCAGCCCCATGCTTTCTGCAGTGCTGGCTCGCGCTGCAATGATGATGAGTTTCCCACTTCTCATGCACACAGTGCCCAGATGAGGCCACGTGGGACGAGCTGACCGGCTGCATGAACTTTTCCTGGTGGTTTCTGTGATGTCTGGACCCTCTGGAATGTGAAAGTTTCCTATTTCACCAGTGTACCATGGCTTGCATTTTGGGCAGAGAAACATGTAAACATAATTAGGGGGCTGGCAGCTAAAATTCTCTTTTAAAATGCAGTAAAGCTCTGTGGATTTCATTTGTATTTTATTTGGGACGGATTAATCTGATACTGCTCAAGACAAACTTGCCTATTGCCTTAAGAATTTGGGAGTTTTCCAGCAGACTGTCTATAGGTTGTGTGTGCCTCTCTGTCCAGAGTAAAGGTGAAGAAAGAATTGTACGATTTTCACAAGACGAGCACTGGGTTGTGAGCTATCATAAGAGGATGTGTGTCTTTTAGCTTCCTTCTGTTTTCGCTCCCAAGTATGCAGCTTTTAAATTCCCACTAGCAGCAGTGTCCAGGCTTTGATAACTCAAAAAATGTGTGCATCTCCCAGCCAAGGTATGGGATGAGAACACTAACCCTGCTCTGGCAGCCTCCTTTGTCTCTATCAACACTGCTGTTGTCTATGGCCAGACTGAACTGAAACCATGACAGGTCAACATGTTATTGACCACTGTTTGGGTAGGCATGACAAGATGCAGAGCCTCAGGGGCCCTAGGGAAAGGAAAAGGGGACTGGAAATATCTGTGGCTGAAGACCACAGACAAACACAGCTATAATTAGACTGATACAGCTACCTAGTTTGCTAGAAACTACAGAGAGGGAATTCTTTTTCCTCCAAGGTAGCAAATGCAAAGTTCTGACTTTTATGCAATATGGGGACACCTGTAAGCATGCTAAAAGCAGTTCTGTAAGGCCAGTCTCTGGAAACAAAGAGGATTTTGCTGCTCTGTCTGTGATGGGGGAGTAGTATCACAGTCAGACTGATTTCAGTGTATGGGGAATTTCTGCTCATGAAGCCTGTGATTGCATTGAATGGACAGATGTTTTTCTAAATCACTTTTCCAGAACATCAAGGAAGAACTTTCGAAAATTACTGTGTGCATTGTGGGTATACTAATTTATCTCCAACCTCTTGCACAGCACTACTGGCTCAGCTCTGGAAGCCAGCCTGTGAGAACCTCGTCACAGCCAGTGCCAGCTATGTTCATCAACACTTGCAAAACACAGAGGAATGACCTTCCCTTATTTCTTCTGCTTTTGTTTCATAATACTTTCCTTCTTCATGGGATTATGTATAGAAATGCCGTGTCTACTCAGTTTTATTTAATCTTTAAAATCTATTTTCTCCTTTCCGTTTGTAAATTCTGCACATGTATTATGACTGCATCCCTTGGCCTGAATGCCAATGGTAGGTGATAGATCAGCTCCAGCTTCTAGTTAATTTGTGACTCTATGGTCACTGGCTATGGCCAGTGTTAGTTTCTTGAGCTGGACCACCACCTTTCATTCTGCTTCAATGTTTGTATGGCTTCAGCTTGCACCTACCTAGGTCTATGACAGATGATGCTCACCCTTACGCAGGCACGTTTTCCACAAAGTTTTTCTGGGCAATGCATGCAGGGAATACAGGGTGCTCTGTAAAGTCACAGATCATAGAATCAAAGAATCATAGAATCATAGAATCATAGAATGGCTTGGGTTGGAAGGGACCTCAGAGACCATCTAGTTCCAACCCCCCTGCTGTGGACAGGGCTGCCAGCCACTAGCTCACTAGATCAAACTGCCCAGGAACCCATCCAGCCTGGCCTTGAACACAGCCAGGGATGGGGCAGCCACAGCTTCTCTGGGCAGCCTGTGCCAGCGCCTCACCACTCTCTCAGGGAGGAATTTCTTCCTGATGTCCAACCTAAACCTCCCCTCTTCCAGTTTTAGCCCATTCCCCCTTGTCCTACTATTATCCACCCATGTAAAAAGTTGACCCCCCTCCTGCCTGTAAGCTCCTTTGAAGTACTGGAAGGCCGCAATGAGGTCTCCCCGGAGCCTTCTCTTTTCCAAGCTGAACAATCCCAACTCCCTCAACCTTTCCTCACAGGAGAGGTGCTCCAGCCCTCTGATCATTTTGGTGGCCCTCCTCTGGACCCGCTCCAACAGCTCCACATCCCCTCTGTACTGGGGGCCCCAGGCCTGGACACAGCACTCCAGGTGAGGCCTTACAAGGGCAGAGTAGAGGGGGACAATCACCTCCCTCTCCCTGCTGGCCACCCCTCTCTTGATGCAGCCCAGGATGCCATTGGCCTTCCTGGCTGCAAGAGCGCACTGCCGGCTCATGGCCAGCTTTTTGTCAATCACAACGCCCCAGTCCTTCTCCGGAGGGCTGCTCTCAAGGAGTTCTTCTCACCGTCTTTACACTCACCTGGGATTGCCCCAACCCAAGCGTGACACCTTGCACTTGGCCTTGTTGAACCTCATCAGGTTCTCGTGGCCCCACTTTTCCAGCCTGTCCAGGTCCCTCTGGATGGCATCCCTTCCTTCAGGGCTATCAACTGCACCACTCAGCTTGGTGTCAGCAGCAAACTTGCTGAGGGTGCACTCGATCCCACAGTCTAAGTCATTGATAAAGATGTTGAAGAGCACCGGTCCGAAGACGGATGCCTGGGGGACACCGCTCATGACCGGCCTCCACCTGGACGTAGAGCCATTGACTACAACCCTTTGGCTGCGACCATCCAGCCAGTTCTTTATCCAACGAACATTCCACCCTCCAAATCCATATCTCTCCAGTTTAGAGATAAGGATACGGTGCGGGACCGTGTCAAAGGCCTTGCACAAGTCCAGGTAGATGAATCACCCTCCCTTGGTCCATCGATGCCATCACTCCATCACAGAAGGCCACCAGATTGGTCAGGCACGACCTGCCCTTGGTGAAGCCGTGCTGGCTGTCTCAGATCACCTCCTCATCTCTCATGTGCCTTAGCACCTCCTCCAGGAGGATCCGCTCCATGATCTTCCCAGGCACAGACGTGAGGCTCACCGGCCTGTAGCTCCCCGGGTCTTCCTTTCTCCCTTTCTTAAAAATGGGAGTGATGTTTGCCTTTTTCCAGTCACCGGGGACCTTGCCTGACAGCCACAACTTTTCAAATATGATGGAGAGTGGCTCAGCAATCACATCAGCCAACAATTCAGATAGGTTATTGGAAGAAAGAAAAAGTTCTGTAAAAATGGTTAGGATGTATGGTTACGTGGATCTAATTCTTTTGCTATAGTAGCAATGCTATTTTTAAAGGAACACCTTCAGCAAGAAGGAGTGAGAGAAATCAGAGGAGGACAAGGACAAAATTGGGCAGCGTGGAAAACAAATATAGAAAGAGAAGGCAAGGAGCAACAAAGAAAAGACATTAAATGTGTTCAAGGGGAAAAAGAATAAGAAAAATTTGGAAACGGCCCATCTGGAAAGCAGAACAACAACAGTAACAAGAAACAATAAATGTTCAGTCTGTGTTCAGAGCACACTTGAGCACTGAAATGTCATCTATATTTTGGTGAGTGTTACTTGTTCTTTCACACCCACAAAACAAACTCCCACACCCAATTAATAATATATTCTCCGTGTTAGCTGGATACAGTTAGATGCACAAACAGGCAGCAGTAAATTTCTGTTCATGCATGCTCATAAAAATAAAAATTATTTCCTGTTTATTTTCTGCTTTTGCTGACCTGCTGAAGTGTTAACGAGGTTAAAAAGTATAAACACAAAAATTTTCATCCTTCCTCTTCTCTCTCTTCCTCTGTCTCTCTGTGCTACAAATATTAATCTAAAGTTCAGGCTAATTATGCTTTGTTCATAAGCCAAACATACACACAGCTCAAAAATACTCAGGCAACACAATTTTTAAGATAGAATTCCACATCTTTCCTACTTTTTTCTTGGTGTTAAGGCCAGCATAACCTCTGCATTCCATAATATGGCCAGGAGTTGGGCTTATAGCTCACATTTTCTTGGTCAAGCTGATACAACTACTTAAGAGGCCACACTGTACATGTTTTGGGGGGTATTTATGGAAATGACATGGTAAAAATCTGCCTGCTTTTAAAAGGCAGAAAGTTCTTTCAGTCTGATGTGAAGGTTTTATAATGGACTCAGATCAGGGTTATCATTAACTTACAGATTTCAAAGCACACTCTCCCTGCCTCTTTTCCTCCTCCCAGGCCACCAGCAGTCTGCAAAACCTTGCACCAGCCACAGAATAAACTTTTATTTGAGGCTGTGCTGTTGCATTGACTCAGTAGAAGAATTTTCTCATGCTGCCTCTATCTGATATTCCACCCATTCTGAATATCTACTCAGGACAAAATCTTTAGGAAATTCTC
Source organism: Alectura lathami (assembly GCA_013399715.1). NCBI lineage: Eukaryota > Metazoa > Chordata > Aves > Galliformes > Megapodiidae > Alectura > Alectura lathami. Next base: position 113,305 of record VXAV01008926.1, on the reverse strand, counting down.
ATCTAGATCTACACTCCTGAGAAATTTACTTTTGTTGACAGAAAAATAAACCACTTTTGAGTGAAGATTCTAATGTAACGGGAGAGGTTTTCTAGGGTTATCTGGTTTTACTCACACATTTTTATTATTGCTTTAAAACGTATTCATGGAGCATTCATCGCATAATCTTACTGTTATCACATACTCCTGTCTCCCAGACCATAACTTCTTTAAGACAGAGGAGGCTGGGGTAGAGGAATAGAGGCAAAATGAGAAGGACAAGGACTTGAACCCCACAGAGCTAAGTTAATCACAGTACACAAATAGCAATGATTTCATCAGTGACCATGGTATGAACATGAAGTTTCCATTCAAAATCTGCTCTGGAGACATCAGAGTTTAAAAATACAAAACTAGCTATCATGCTCAGCTCAACAGTCCTGTGCATGGCTTTTACTCCTTTTAAAAAACTTATTCATGATTTTCTATGTTAGTCCTGTTTAAGGGTAATAATGTACAGTATCCTTATCCACCTACAGCAAAAATGCTGTACCTTTTATAGTTTGGGGAAATAATTAAAAAAAAAAAAAAAGAGATAAACATCTATGATGGATAGATATTTATGGTTATTACTTACTACTGTGATGATTCGATCTCATCATACGTGTAGCCTGTGTCTCAGAATTCCCCTCAACTAATCTCTCATCTAGCCCAGCACAGCTCACATGGAAAAAAACCCAGCTGCCTCCAAAGCTTGTGTTTCAGGGGACAGTAACCACTGAGCTCTAACACTCCACCACGTTGGTCTGAGATATTAACATAATTTACAGCCACTCAGAACTCATCTTTCATTGGCAGGGTAATTTTAAGCAGGCTCAATATAAATGCAACTTGAGTTCCAAATGCATAAATAACTAAAATTGCACATATATGTGAGGTCAGCTACAGCTATCTGATGAGCTGGCCAAAGAAGCCCATCAGCAAAATTTTCTGTCCAGCCCTGGAAATTCTGCCCACTTTGGTGGGGTAGATAGTGGGAATTTATCATCAGCTTTGGGATTTTGTCCACATTCTTCTGACCTTCAGGGCATGCTCAAGGGCATGCTCCTGTTTCCTAGATAATTAATGGAGGAAGTGAGGAGATCTGGGGTTTGGAAAGGCAGAGCAGTTTTCAGCAGTGATGGATTGGATAAATAGATTAGTTGACAGAGAGAAGCCTTCTTTTTTCTTCTGTTTGTCTACTCTTACAGTATAACAAATCTCATTGTACTCAGGTGTGTGTATAAATCTAGGTATATTCATTAAAATATAGACTTTAAAAAGAACAATCTATGATCAGCAGCCTTAGAAAAACTGAATTACATCACAACGGCAGTCCACTCTGACATGGTATCTGGGAAAAAATGATGGGTGAGGAGATAAAGAGTGGGGAAAAGAAGCAGAGTGTTAAAACCAGAGTGGGAGACACAGAGGCAAACAGAAAAGAAAACACAGGTTGTGGAAGAGGGCAAAGGGGTGAAGGGGAGCTGTAAAGCAAAAAAAATCCAGACAGAGGGAGCAAATCGGATGGAGACAGAGACAAAAGGGAGGGAGGGAAAGGAGAAACCTATAGAAACCTATTCCATCAGTTATTGTCATGGATAATGGAAATGTCTTAAAAAACCTGATGGATGCGTGATCCTCTCAGAAATGTACACTTGCTCCATAGGAAGATTTGAATGCAGGGCATTTATTTGCATGCGTGGCTATGAAGCCCAAATTGTCCTCTGATTAGTGAAGGGAACTGTCAGCATAAATGATATTTAATGGCTGCTCTTGACATTAGAAATGATTGCCCACATGTTTGATTTATAGCCTCAAGGTGATAGTCGTTAAAAAAATCTGGATTTCCAATTTAATAGATGTTGTCCAACATTCAATAGAAATGCTGATCTTCCTATGTTCTTTCTTTTACGGATTTCATCTCATCTCAGGGCAGTAAAATCTTAGGTTGGGTTCCTAATTATTACAATTTAAATTAACATGAATTGATCCTATTGATTAGCTAATCTATAAAGTCTCAACATGCTACTGCCTAGAGATTTGTTGAGAAGCATTTGCTCCCTTGTGCACATCAGTAGATCATTTTAGCAGCAAGGAAATGAAAATTTTATATTAATACATGTTTATAAAATAAAAAGATTGAGGAATATGACCATGTGTTGTTATTCTTTCCGTTAGACATAATATGCATATAGCTACAGCTTTAAGTTATTTGTCTGACATTTATACACTTCAGTCTTTTCTCATATCTGTAATCCCTTTTGTTTTAATAGAACCATTTGCGTGAGAAAAAGTTATCTGAGTAAGTAAATGCTTCCAGGGTTGGCCCCTAACTGCTTTTAGTATGGTTATCAACACTAGCCATCTGTGTTTTTTCATTTTAATTCCATAAATGAATGCTTGCCCTTCGAGAATTTCAAGGACCAGGAAGTAGCTGTAAACCTCTTTTGCAGCTCCAGACCGAATCCTCAACAATTATTAGTTGACGGGATATACAGTAAAAAGATTTCTTTTTGACAGCGAAATTTATAAACATAACTTCATTTTGCTAACAAGTAGTATAACGTTTCTGTGCGAAGATGAGTCTCACTTAACTGTGGGCCTAACCAGTTTTTAGCTGGTCTCTTGTGATGCAACCTAAACAAACAGCAAGTCCATAATCAGATAAGTAACTCTACATTAATGGTACATCCTGATCTGGGAATGTTAGAGTTTTCAGTCACTTTTGTTTTGTTTTACAGACTGTAAATTCCAAGCCTGTATTTTGTCATTTGGTAATTAAGGAGAATTAAAAACCCACAACCAATGAAAAGCAGCAGTCCAATCTTCCATCTATACTGGTATGGCTGGAATGTTGGTAAGGATACAGTCATCATCTTATGATTCAGCACTTACTCAGCTTTTGTTAACTCTCCCATAATTAGTTTTAATAATGAGATAAAACCTAAGGATCTAATCACCAGAATGTTTTTTAAGTAACTGGGAGCTGTAACTGTGTAAATGAAAGCAGACCTGGCTCCAGAACCAGATACCTACTAAACATTAGCTGAAAGAAAGAATACAGTGTCGAGATAGGTTCTTACTTAAAAGGCAAGTCTAGCAGTGAAAATGTAATTGGACCCACTCTAAAGGAACTTTACATACAATAAACAGCATAAATCATTCCTATAAATTTAAGTAAAAATACAATTACTATATTAGATCCAATTAACAAATAAAACCAAGAACTGGAATTTTTCAGATTTCTTGACTAATAATCATTCTCATGAAATAAATAATTAAAAAAAGATAATAAATAGAATTTCCATATAGAGAATTAAGCCCACAAGGCAGAATTCTGAGCTAATGTTTTTACCTTGAGACTGAGCTCAAACTGACCATGTCCTGAAGGAAAGAGACTGTCCCCTAACTCTTCAAAAGTGGAAACTGTGGGGAAAAAAAAAAAAAAAAATAGAAGTTGTATCATTTTTTTTTTCTTACCAATTTCAGGTATTAACAACAACACATTTAATAATTTTTGTTTTAGTAAATTATCTAATTATGCCATTTATAAGGAACATCACTCGTTTATAGGGAACATCAGCTTGTTTGGGGAACAAGCAGGATGAGTTACAGATATGTGCAGGCCGGCAGGGCTATGACATCACTGGCATCACCGAGACGTGGTGGGATGGCTCTCACCACTGGAGCGTAGGAATAGATGGCTATAAATTCTTAGGAAGGACAGGCGGGGGAGAAGGGCAGGGGGTGTTGCCCTCTCTGTCAATGACCAATTGGAGTCCATGGAGCTCCACCTGGGGCTGGATGAGGAGCTGCCTGAGTGCTTATGGGTCAGGGTTAAAGGGTAGGCAGGGGAACGGGACCTCATAGTGGGGGTCTGCTACAGTCCAACTGATCAGGATGACCGAGTGGATGAGGCCCTCTACTGACAGATAGGAGCAGCTTCACCTTCGCAAGCCATGGGGGACCCTGAAATCTGTTGGGAGGACAACACAGCAGGGCACCGGCAATCAAGGAGGTTCCTGGTTTGCACTGATGACAACTTCCTCTTTCAAGTGATAGAGGAACCCACAAGGAAAGGTGCTATGCTGGACCTTGTCCTCACCAACAAGGAGGGGCTGGTGAGTAATGTGAAGCTCAGGGGTAGCCTTGGCTGCAGTGATCATGAAATGGTAGAGTTCAGGATCCCTAGGGAGTCAAACAGGGTGCATAGCAAGCCTGCTGCTCTGAACTTTAAGAGAGCAGACTTTGGCCTCTTCAGGGATCTGCTTAGCAGAGAGTCATGGGACAAAGCCCTGGGGAGAAGAGGGGCCCAGGAGAGCTGGTCAATATTCAAGCATCATCTCCTTCAAGCCCAGGAGCAGTGCGTCCCAAGAAGGAGGAAGGTGGGCAGGAATGCCAGGAGGCCTCTGTGGATGAACAAAGAGCTCCCGGACTTGGCCATAAAAAGAAAGTCTACAGGGACTGGAAACGAGATCAGGCTAGCTGGGAGGAATGCAAAGGAGACCTAGTCGTGAGCGATATGCAGAAAGCTGAGGTGCTCGATGACTTCTTTGCCTCAGTCTTCACCGGCAAGGGCTCTAGCCACACCACCCAAGTTGCAGAAAGCAAAGGTGAGAGCTGGGAGAAGGAATATCCACCCACTGTAAGCAAAGGTCAGGTTCAAGACCACCTGAAGGTGCACAAGTCCATGGGACCTGATGGGATCCATGCATGGGTCCTGAGGGAACTGGTGGATGAAGTTGCCAAGCCACTGTCCATCATATTTGAAAGGTCATGGCAGTCTGGTGAAGTTCCTGATGACTGAAAAAGGGGAAACATCACCCCCATTTTCAAAAAGGGAAAAAAGAGAAGATCCAGCAAACTACCGGCCAGTCAGTCTCACCTCTGTGCCTGGCAGGATCATGGAGCAGATCCTCCTGAAGGATCTACTAAGGCACATGGAAAATGAAGATGAGGTGATTGGTGGCAACCAGCATGGCTTCACCAAGGGCAAATCGTGCCTGACAAACTTGGTGGCCTTCTATGATGGAGCAACAACATCAGTGGATAAGGGAAGAGCAACTGATATCATCTACCTGGGCTTGTGAAAAGCGTTTGACGCTGTTCTGCATGACATCCTGGTTGCTGAATTGGAAAAGCATGAGTCTGGTGGATGGATCACTGGCTGGATAGGGAACTGGCTGGATGGTTGCACCCAGAGAGTTGTGGTCAACGGCTCAATGTCAAAATGCAAAAAATGCAATGTCAAAATAACGTGGGGCTAAATCAACAATTTGTTCTTCATATGTTTTTGAACCACCTGTGTTGGGAATGCTTTGCCCAGAAGACTAGACTGAATGTGTCTGAAGGAAAAACTCACAGCTGCATGCAGTGTAAATACAGTAAATACAGAAGCCTTAGATCCAGCTGCTGTGACCCTGTCTCATGCACCAAATAGCTTGGTGAAGCAGGCATAGCTCATTCTCATGCTGGCTTGGAAGATGTCTCTCACTTAGTCCTTCCATTTACCTGTATAATATGCATTTCTTATTGAGAAGAAAAGGTACGGTTTGATATACTCTGAAAGACACCAGGGGGAAGGTCACATTCTTGGAACTACCAGCAGAGTCTTGAGAGCGGATGATGCTGATGAAGACAGAGGCCGAGGGAAGTTCACAACCTGCATGACAGCCCTGTCAGAAATAAAAATGAAAACAAAATTCAAAGGCAAGACTGCCATTCCCAAGGGAATTTCTGATTCCATTAATTACATTCATAGAGATTTTCAAAGCAAATAGACTGCAAATGCAGTGCCACAGACAAATCTCTCAAAGCATGGGACATGTTAAAGGATGAAGTCAGTACCAGAGAACATCATCTTCACAAGTAGGCACCCCATTGCAAACAGCTACCATCTCTTTGCAACATTTGAAGAACAGATTTTTCAGATACAACCATTATGAATGTGATTTCATCCTGCAGGCTTCTTCATATAAAAACTGAATTTACAACATCCAGAGAAGCAGGGCAGAACATTTGGAGGATTCGGGAATAAACACTGAGGGAAGATAGAATTTAAGAGTGATTGAACGAAATTATAAGTGATGTGTTTTGATCTGAGCTGAAACTTGTTGAAGATTTTAGAGACAAAAAGAGGTATATGAAACTTATTCAAAAAGTCCAAAAGAATAGCAGAGGCTTTCTTTCCAGCAGGAATTAAAATCTCGATACAGAACAGATATACGTCTGGCCAGTGACAGAAAATACAAATATATCCAGATACAAAGGTTTTAGCATCTTCAACTAAAATATTTGCAATGAATAAATTTATTGTATCACTTACCAATCAGTTTCAATTATGGGGCTACCCTTAAGGTAACTCCAAAGAGAAAATTATACTGTTGCAGAGTATAAAAGTCAAAAAGTGGCTTATTTAACAAAACAGGAAGAGGCACCTAGTTCTTTCCAATACAGTAACAGAAAATGGTTTACAGGACATTCTGTGAACTCTCACATACACAATGTTCTGAAGACTTTTGAATATTCTAAATAAAAATCTCTTGCTTTAATGAATGATTGCAGAAACAAATGCCGAGAAAATGCAATAAAAATATTTTAAGGTACTTGGTATTTACTTAGTTCCAACAAGCACCAGCTATCTAATGTTTGTAGAAAAAATGTTTGCTGTATCCATCTGTCTCCACTCTTCAGTATCCAATTGCAGCCATACTTTTGTTATTCAGCTACTTTAAATGGAATTGACAACATTCTTACTGCTAATATCTATGCACTACTTATTTACAATATATCTTTATGTTTAAAAATTTCGAAATAAAATAAAATGGTGGGCAAGTACCCAAGTAAACAATTCTATCTTAAGTATTTTCTGTGATGTATTGTTACATTTTCTTGTAAATAGTTCCATTCCTTCCAGCAATACTTTCAACCTGGGGCTGCAGTTTCTTGGCTTTTATTTTTAAATGCTTTTAAAAGGTAATTAATAAAATGTATCTCTCAGTAGTTGTATTTCTCTTTCCAGGGCAGCAGAAGGAAATAACTAGCAACTGACTAGAAACAAATGTTGACTTTTTATATTTAATGATGTTTATTCAACCTGAAAGCTAAAGGAAATGGAAGCAGCACCAGACTGTCAGCTGGGCTCTCGCAGTCATGGCCTGCAAGAAAAGACTCCTGCACCCAGGGCAAAAGCTAACAGGATCCACGGTCAGGCTCTCCAGAGGTGGTGCGACTAGACCTCTTTGCAAGATCCAACCTTTCTGCATAAGTTGGAAATCTGTCTAGAAATGTGCTCTATTCTCATTTCTTGTACAGCTGTTCAAACTCAGGCAAAATTTGAAACAGAAAGAGCTGGTATGAGTGAATCTAAATCTGGACTTTATTGAAAGATTACAGTAAGACACTCCAAGATGTTACTACAGTTCTATGAACTCTCTCCGCTATCCACTGTAACAGTCCATAGTGTCAAGGTGCTTATTAGTGGATTTGTGCATGGCTTGTCACCTCAGCACAAACTTGATCTGCCTTAAATCTGTGCACATCTAACCTTGCATCAAATCAGCACAGCTACCACATAGTGTTTGCATGCCCAAGGAGTACACTGCTGGGTACCCCTTGCATTCCACTTTCTGCTTAGCCACTAATGCATTCTGGAAAAGCTGCAAGCCTGCAGCAGATTGACGTCCCCCTCCCACAATCTTGACCATTCATTTTCTTGAATCCTTTTGCATTCTCTCAGCTTCCAGATTCTCACGAAGTATAAAGAAAATGTTTGCTCCTTGAGTGTCTTCACTCCCAGGTGCCACCTGTCTGAACAAGAGAGTGAGCTGTTCACACAACTATTACTGTGAGACAAAACTCTCCTCTTCTCCATACCATAGAGTCTGTTCGGTGGGGTAGTGTTCGTGATAGCCAGACTTAGCTGTCTGCCCCAGATCTCCACCTAGAAGGGAAGGAGAGGCAGAGGAATGAGTTGTAATGGTTCTTAGGAAATAAGCACTCATGGTGTGCTTGGTGTAATGGGAAAGAAAAGCATGGATTTGTGGTAAAAGCAAGCTGGGGCTTTGTATGCATTCCTCTGACTGGGAGAGGAGGGTGAGATTTGGCCTAGACTTGATAATGAGCACATAAATCCACTATGGGTCATGAAAACGTAAAGCAGCAGGGGGGATGACCCAGCTGGTGATCACTATGACCTTTTGATATAGCCCTTGTGCAGGATGATGTGATCCTCTGAGTCCTTCCAGAGCAGCAAAGTTATTTCTTCCCTCAGGGCTGAAGGAACCTGCTAAACAGACAAACTGAGGATAGCTTGGTGGTTGGCAATGAAATGTCTGAGACTGAACTTGCAAGTGCCAGCACAAGTGCATAATATAAACTGTGAGAGTGGAGGAAGTTTCAACCATGGCATTATACAGATAAGCAATGTTCCACATGGAGTGTGGAACATTGAGTCTTCTGGACTCAAGATACCACTTCAAAAAGGTACATTTTTTTTCTGTGAAGTGCAGTGAGTTTATACCAGTTCAGCTCTGCAGAATGTAGCTTTGCCTTTTTCAGCCTTGATATGCCAAACCTAGATCTCATCAGTTCACGAAACTCTGCCCTTAGGTCCATATTTATAATCTTCTATATACAACTGCATTCCTCTGTGATGTTTTGGCTTGTCATAATCTCTAAGAACTGGTACAATATATCAAAGATTTACTCTCACTGTTTGTTTGCTACATATTTGGTGGTAATTAGGTGCTTCATTTGTAGACGTCCTTATTCAAAGCCTCTCTGCTGGAACAGGATTACATAACATTTATATCTGTCTCTGTGCAAAGTGCAGAAATCTCTAAGGTCTGCACATTAAATAGCAGTCTCAACTTCGGATCCCATCCCACTTTTCAACCCTTTGATATTTCTTTGTATGATCCAGGATGTTCACTATAGCCATCTCTGAGAAGTAAAAAGGAAGGTCTGATGCCCATTTATGACAAGTCCAGCAGAGGTAGGGGACTTCAAATGCGAATATGAATCAGACCCAAAACATTTTTTTTTTTTAAGAAGCTATGATTTATACATAACTAAAGATAGATCTTAATGTCTCAAGAGAAATGAAGAATCATAAAATTAAATTATGGTATGAAAGACTGTAACTGTAGAAGCATTTTTAAAAACAAAACTAATGACTGGTACAGTGAAATTCGTTTCTTCTGGAGACAGAAGTTAAACTTCTTTTTCAAAAGCTTGAAGAGCAACAACCAAGATAGAATGCATATGTGATTTTGCACTTCCACAACAAAATCAGCAGCAGAAATTGCGTCATAGGAATACTGCGTGGGACAGAGCTGAAGTTTTAGCTTGCACATGCCAAGCACGTTAAGAAATCCTGTAAGCAGCAAAGACAAAAAAATAAGTGGTCTGAAATGCCATTTGCAAGGTGCTTGGTTTCTCTGTAATGCAAATAGTCATATAAAATATGCAGGAATGTGGTTTTCTTCGGTTTGAATGGGAAGAGGAAATTGATTTACAAACCTTGAATGGAACAGAAACTACAGCAAGAGCAGAAACAAAGCAATTCTCGGCATGGTGTGGAGTATATATGCAATGTAACTGCCTCTGCCTGTGGGAACTGCTTTGACTTTTGTGCTATTACAACATAATCAAGGTGCTCTCCAGTGTAATTGAATACTAGGGTTTTACTTTTTAGTGATCCTCAGATTAGTATAATCTTTGTGGTTATTCTTGGGCAACTGGCCTTTCAGGACTTTCAGTGGTGTGCCTTCAAAGAGCCCTTTATATTTGCACAGGTTTTGAAGCCAGTTCTCTGAAAGGAGTGCTCTGCCTGGCCTCCAGTAGTCTGGTAGCTTCACATAGGTGTTGCCATCAGGCTTTACAGAAGTGCTTGCAGGGAAGTCTCTGGGTTGTACAGAACCTGGGAAGCAAGGGATTTCCTCATGGGTGATCTTGGTCCCCAGCTGTTCTGAGAGTATCTGTGGGGTCAAGCAGTGAGACAATCTTCCTCTTGTTTGTGGAAGAGCAGTGGAAATCTGAGCAAGCCAAAATTGAGAGAAGTTTCACAGCTCCTTGCAACATTTGCTGTGTAGGTTAGGCACTGTCTTAGCAAACAAACAAACAAACAAACAAAAACAGGGAATGCTACACAAAAGCAGTTCATTCATGTGATACAGAATTGAAATATGCCCTTTTGATTTGGGGATGGGTTTTCAACAAAGCTTTGTTCTTTACCTCCAAAGGCCTTCTTGCCTATTTGGACAATTGCCTTTCTGCTTGCTGAGCTTTTCTAGGAAAAGAAATAAAGACTTTTTCCTTTTTAAATTGTTCACATAGATGCATTGCCATTTTAGGTACAATTTGTTTGTGTAAGGATTGCTTAATCCTCTTTTATTGTTTCCATGGACTTATACTTTGAAAAATAATTTTAGAGAAATATATTATGGAGTAGTTCTGAGGATGAGTCTCTGGGGGAAAACTGCATTAGATGATCAAGCTCACCATCTTGCAGCTCCAAGCTGTGGAGCCCACAGGGAAGATGTAAAAGACAGTAAACTTACATTGCACTGGATATTAGTGAAAAGGCCAAGAAATGATTTTTTTTCCTAGTTAAACCTACAAAAGGCACATTCATATAAAAGACACTAACATGCAAGCACAAATTTCCATAATAATGTGAGGAAATGAAAAGAAAGAAAAGATTTTTACTCTTTGTAGTTAACGATTGCATTAATTCCTTTCGTATATCCCAGTGGCTAAAACTAAACTGAAAAAAAAAAACATATTCAGAGATAGATAATGTACTTATTTTCATAGGGAGAGAAAAGTAAACCACATTTCAGGAGGTTTTTCCTTCCTAACCGGAGACCAGTCCAAGCTCTATCACTTCAGTCCCTCCCAGGTAAGGCAGCTCTTTAAGGCAGGCTCCCCAGGCTGCTGCAACCCCCGTAGAGAATTCAACAACAGTGACACAAACAGCCTATTTCTGCTCCTCTGGTAAAGGAGGAATACACAGATTTATGGGACCTGGCTAACAGCAGCCCAGCCTTGCAGTGTTTCTTGGTGCCATGGCAAAGAAGGGACCAATGGCACAGGAAGAAGCTACAAAACAACTGAATTTCTCTAGAATTTTCCTAGAAATTTCACCTGGGACTATAAAAAGGTCCCTCCAGTGTCATAGACTGGAACTCCATGTAGATAGGTCTAAAGAAGATGGTTTTACATAGATGTAAAAACCACGAGGGAGAAGGAATATTGGTGGAGGCAGAGGAAATCTCCATCCAGCAAGCAAAAGTTAAAATAATCAAGACAGTTCCCTGCAACTATTTATGGATTTTCATCCTTCAGCCTTCAAAAGATCACTTCAAAGGAAAAGAAATCCCTGGGTAGCCTTTTCTCTCTCTCAAATTGTTGCCTCCCTTAAGAGCTGTGTCTGAGCAGGTCCAGTTGGGACTTTTTTTAGTCTTAAGTATTTTCCTGTGCTGCCCCTGTCCCTCTTATACATCACAAGGCCTGCTGCTGCTTTGCAAGCAGCAAAGGAACAGTAGAGGAGAAACTTCTCCCACTGGGTCTTCTGAAATGTGTGATATTGTGAACTGAGACACAAGAGCTGGAACAGCTCTGGCACAGGTTGCCCAGAGAGGCTGTGGATGCCCCCGCCCTGGAAGTGTCCAAGGCCAGGCTGGATGGGGCTCTGAGCAACCCGGTTTAGTGGGAGGTGTCCCTGCCCATGGCAGGGGGTTGGAACTAGGTGATCTTTAAGGTCACTTCCAACCCAAACCATTCTGTGATTCTAAGAGAGGCATTGATTAACTTTGTACTGGGCTAGCATGTTATTAAAAAAGGAAAGAGCTTTAGTAGCAGCAGATATAAAACACACTTTTAAATTCTGATTTATTACAACAAAGATCTCTGTGTTTATGGGGGAAATCTATCACAAAAGGTGAAAAAAAATATTTTACTTTAAGGAAAGAACAGCCCAGGAACAAAAGCACACCTCAAAATCTAAAAACAACCATTCTTTAAATTGTCCTCCAATAAAAAATAACAGCTAGGATTAGCAAAACAAACTATACTGAGATTGGAAGCAATCTGTCCAGAACAAGTCCAATGTGGAAAGACAACATGCAGCACTTAGGGCTTATGGAACAAGTTTAAGCTGCTTGCAGGATAGAAAGGAGGTGATGAACCAGTTCAGGAGCGTGATTTCCTTTGCAAATAATTTCTAAGTGGAGATGTGACTGGCACTTTGAGTACTGCAGAAGGCAGTAGCCAGAAGCAGCAAAAAAAAAAAAAAAATTAACAATGCCAAGTAAGATAATTAGCAGATGCCATCAAGACAGTAGAGCGATAAGGTGTGATCGAAGACATCTTTAAGCCACTTACAGGCCTCTCCTTCTGGAGAAGTAGCTACGAAGACTCAGTGGGGGGAAGGTTAATTCCACCCTCACTGTGGTGGGCAGCAGCTCCAAGTCACAACTGGCTGCAAGATCCCCAGCTTCTCCAGGAGAGTTTGAAGATGTAACAATATTCTCTTCATCTCCCACCCTCTTTACGTGCCCCTGGTATGAAGGATTGGAGGGGAATGGGGCGGGCATATAACACAGCTGATGTGCTAATACTTTGATCTGGGAGAATCTGCTTGTGTTGGATGTGCTTTGCTTTCTGCCTCTCGCAGAACAGATTCCCTCCATTTTACTAGCAATCTTTGTTAGCTCATGTGTAGCAGTTCCTAACTACAGGTGTCTAAGAGTTGTTGTCACCCTGTAGGTAAGAGCAGAGGCACAGGTGGAAAAATATGGCTATCCCAGAGCCCTACAACACACGAGACCTCCTGACTCCTGGTGGTGTGCTCTGCCTGAAGAAGGCTTCAGCCACAACATTACATAGGAGTGTTTTGAGTGAGAGCCAATGCCCTTGGAGAAGGACCCAGAAGGGAGTTTGGAGAAGGAAAGATGAAAGCGCAGCCTCCTGTGAAAGGAGCCTACAGGGCAGTCAGGGTCTGCGAGGCATCAGTCTGGTTTAACAAATCTAAGCCACTACAAAGCGCAGAGCCTTCGTCCTGGACCACAGTTTATAATACGATGAAAAATGCTTCTCTGGGAACTAGTAAATACTCTACTTCCCAGTTCTCAAGAACTGAACGTTTTATCATACTATAGCCAAAATATGTTAACTATTGTTAATGCGATGCTATATGCGACCACCCCATGCAAGCATATCCAAACCACATCTTCATGATAACCTGGCATTGAGAATGAAAGTAAAAATCCATGGTGGTTAAACAACTCTAAATGTGAGAGACTGAACTTGCATATTAAACCATGTTCATGTTTCACCGGTGTTCGAAGAAGCAGGCAGGATATTTTCTAACCATATTATACACATGAATTTTTCTTTTAAAAATAGGTGGAATTAAAAATAATTGCATTATAATTGCAATGTGTTTTGTAGCTGCTGAGCTAATGTTGCTGGGTGAGTTTAATTTTCCTATTTCTATTTCTGTACAAATTAAATTTTCAGCATTAACTATATTAGATTTACATAGGTGTGTGTGTTTTTACAAGAAAAAGGAGAGGAAACTGTGCTGGCACAATTTTGGCTGCTCTCAAAGGTAAAACACATGCAAAACAAATTGGCCGAGGTGGGGACTGTGCATTAACAGAGGAAAGTACGCTTCTGGTGATAATCAAGTGTATTCATTCAATAACAATGTTTGCCACTATTACAATTATGACCTAAAGTTTTGAAGTGCTCATTTCCTCCTGTACTATTTGCTGCTTTAGGAGACGTGGATACGGTTGGGAGCAGAACAGATTAAAGAGGGATGGCAAAGATTAAAGGAGACCTTCTGAGGTGGGGAACATGGCTGTGGTGAGCAGGGCTCGCAGATGTGTTTTTCCGATGAGATGTGGTGGGAAGAGGGCAAACATCTCTGGGAGGATGCTTGTGGTGGGCTTGGAGGTTCAAGGATTTGCAGACAGAGGGAGTGCCCTGACCCGCTCACACAGGGTCTGGAAGTCAGCTGCGGTATTAGTGGTGAGATATGAAGGTGGGACAGTGGTTGGCCGTTGGAGGAGGTTCACTTTTCAGGAGGAAAGAGACTTTTGGAGCACATCCAGAGAATCATTGCCTTGGCTCAGCTATAAAGCCCACCTGTGATTTTCAAACCTCTAGGCTCCTGCATCACCAAATCCTACACTGCCCACGGATTCGGACATAAAACACAAAGCGCCCCGCTTCTCTTTCTTCTGGAGCAGCCCAGGGCTCGGAGGAAGGGGAATGCCAGGCGCGGGGAACCTCTGCAGGGAACTGCAGCGCCCGACTTCCCTCACCCCCGGCTCTTCGCGCCCCTCGCCTCAGCGCAGCTGCCGCGGGGGCTCCACGCCGCAGCGGCCGGGCGGGCTCCGCGC